>CM029360.1:25295525-25316940 GCA_017140985.1 Hormaphis cornu
TTCGTAAATGCTTTACTGGAAAAAAGTATCGCGCCACGTAAATTGGTTCGATCGTTTTTATTTTTGTTTGAAAAATATAAAGACAGATCTTACAGGGCGCGTTGGGCTTCGATTTTCCAATTTTATTTCAATCATAATAGTCCGCGAATCGGGTATAATTGTTCTTAACAAGTTTTTCGCCGAGTTCTTAGCGAAAAACTCGAAACCCGACACGCCCTGTAGAAAGTTTTCTACTCTTCTGTGGAAAAAAAAAAAAAATTATTCAATCGCGTTAATTCTATCGCGCAAAGTTATTAATAGTGTCTGTCCATTCAAACGCATTGTAAGCGATAGAAATTGCCTACGTTTTACTCACTAAAAACAGCCGTTAACGGGCTCCGAGGAGGACGACGTCTAATTTAAAACGTACTTATTTTTGTTCAACTAACGAGATTTATTTTTTTCGATTGTTAAGTTGTTAGCGTAATTCAAATATCGACTCACACGTAAAAACGATTTATTTTGTTGACAACTTAAACTAATCAACTCAAAATGTTTGTAATTATTCTTAAAAAAAAAAAACCAATACTGTTCGATAAAATACAATGGGTGTATCCTAGAATGATGCCTACCGATTTATAATATGACGTAGTGTAGTAAATTGTAATAATGGATCCAAGGACCAGCGCGCGAACGTCATTTTGAATACCGCGCGCGTGTTCGCTAATTTTTTCAACATACAGCAAGCTATTTTTTTTAATATAATTTAATTTTTTTTTATTTTATTTACTTTTACACGGTACGTTTTACCGTATGGAAATGTCGAGTGGTTCAAAAACTAACGTGCGCCTACACACCGCATTGACCGTTTCACGTCAACGTGCTAAATGGCCGGCAACATTTTCGCGAGGATCCGAAACAGTACCTACGCACGTGGCACACACCTGACCGTCGACCAAAAATGACACGATTCTGTCGTTGTAAAACGTGAAAAAAAAGTTTTTGAAGTAGTTTTTCACTCAATATTTTGATTTCCTGCAGTTTTGTCAGCCGGCATCAGTTTGATTTGTCGCGTAGATCATCGACGTTGCGTTTACGCAACGTTAACTTTGAACGACAATTGTAGCCCGAGCGATGGGTAAAAGTTGATTAAAACGATTCAAACATAGCACATACTTACATACTATTCGAAAATAAAATGGCTTAAACTTTATGAATCATTTGTTTTTAAATTTTTTTAAAAAAATGTAGAATTTTACACATAAAAAAATATCACATTTGTTTGGCGCCGAATATCGATCATATAAACAAAAACTCACGATTATTTAATGGTTTTTATTCGTTCGTTGGACTCTTCTCAATCGTATTATAATCGAACTAAAAGAAGAAAAAACTATCCAGTAGAAAAAAAAAACTCTAATCAATGACATGCACACAACTTTGGTCAATAATGGGTTACAGCGAGGCTGCATTTATAAGAATAATATATATTATCAACAAGTTAAAGAACAAGCTTTTTACTATAGATAATGTACTATACACTTACATCGCATTTTGACTAAATTGTTTTTTTACGATACATTTTTGGCAAAGAAGACCCAAGTATACTCCCTGCCGGTGCATCATATTTTTTTATTTTTTTGTCATGAGTCCCACCACTTTTCTGACGATACTGTTTGAGATTTCCATGATATTATAATATTCCACGTTCGTCTTGGTATACACGGTATCAATACTTATCAAATATATCGATTTCTTAGGTGATATCAAAAGTAATTGTTATAACAATAATACAATAAGAATTTGGATTCCTGGGGGGCAATGACGATAGTAACGACATTGTCAGTGTTTATGATATTGTAGAACGAGTACTATACGATGTGACTACGGACATGATGTAGATACTTTAAAATTCTATAAAATATTCCTCCGATAAAACCTTCAAATTTGCATGTGATGTCCTGGTATACCCGTCTAGTATGTATAGTTTAAATCTCAAAACCAAAAATAAAGTACCTATACCTATAGAACCGCTTTATGCATGTAAAATATTGTAATCGTATGAAACGGAGTCAACTTATATTTTTATAATGACCTACATTTTCTGCAGATACTAAACGATTTTGTTATTGCTGTATGTACGTTTGAGAAAAAAAATTTTGTCAATATATTTTTACGAAATCGGCTGTAGGTACCTACCGCTGTAAGTGCATTCTCTTCACCGTTGACGCGCATCGTTGAAAAGTTATATTTATTATGGTACGCGATCACTAAAAGACACGAAAAATTAAAATTAAATCGACACAAAATATAACGTTTAAATACAGCTGGTGTGTAAAGCATTATAATCGATCGTTGAACATGACGGGCGTGTTGTTTGATTATATATTCACTCGTTATAAAAAGCAAGAGCCAAGAGAGAGCGTGTAAAACAGTTTCAACCGAAATGTCGTCATTCTAATGCGCACACGCGATTATATCTTAAAATTAATCGGGATAGCGTTAAACAAAATCGTGCGTGCGAGTTAATATGACATAGCGTAAGAACTATATTTCGCTATAACGAGTATTAATTAAAATCATTATTGTTCCTGTTTGCGTGAACTGTGTATATACATTTTTGATTTATATACATTTAATTGGTATACATGAATGGGATTTTACGAGTTCGATTTTCATCCAAACTTAATACACAACGACAAGTGCACGCGTTTGCAATTTCTAAAACTCTGCGATGTTTCACTTTTTTCGTTTTAAACAAACGCGCATTTCAAAAATACGTATGACATTATTTTGGTCAGTGCAAACTGCGAAAACAGATATGGTGTCACACGGAAAATTTATAATACACTGCACTGACAAATGATGGTGGCGACGTCGTTGAAATCCGTACGTCCGCTTTGGAAAAACAAGAAAATGTTTAAATCAGTTACTTCTCGGACACTCCGGTTTTTTTAGAGGTTTAAAGGGCGTATCGGCGGGGCAAATACCGAGCTTTCGAATGCGGAACGATGTAAACGATAAAATTGAAAACTAAATCTTTTCGTGGTAGTAAATCAAAAAAATGTTTTCTGTATATAGTGGAGAAGAACAAGGCGTTTATTATTAAAAAAAAAAAAAATCGGCGGCATCGAGGGAGGACGTTAGCAGTGATCACGACGAATCGAAAAAAGGTTAAGAACCACTGCAGTTATGGCGCATTGGCGGCGTACAGCGCAATCACCTATGGGTGATACTACCCACATGATAATATTGTATTAAATTAATTTGCAAAACGCGAAACGGCCACTGCAACACATTGCACTTGTTAAAGCGCATAAAATTACGACGAGTGCACTGTTATTATCTATATCGAACACGTAATAATAATGTATTAAAATGAATTTGTGCTGCCGCAGATCGAAACTGCACATTCCGGAGAAATTTTGTCGTTTGGCCGCAATAATCGCGCGCATTAGTCACGGCCGGTGTACGTATCGTTAGGTATAGAGTAACCGCGGAGCGCGATGGCATACATTTGAATTCATAACGCGTGGAAGAAAATAATAATAAAAAAAAAAATTGTGGTAAAATCAGCCGAGCGATGTTCGTAACGATTTTTTTCTCACCCAAAAGGCGGCGGCAGAGCTATAATATACACCGGTAAATCGATCGGTTGGCACGGAAACAATTATTAATCGCCTGCGTTTTTATTACGTGCAGTCTTAAACGTACGACTAACTGTAAATCGAGACTACATTTTAAAAATTCTACGACTATTTAAATTCATAACACTTAATTTTAAATTGTTTTACTTTAATTACCCATAATATAGTATCCGTAAAACTTGTCGACGTTCAATTTCTTATTTTAATTGTTTACGATTTGAAACGATTAATACTTTTGTTTTATACGTATATCTAGATAACGAACAAACAGTATAACGTTTAAGCACGTATTTATAATACATACATATATAAACTCGAAAAATAAGAGTTATATTTTAAGGAAAAAAAAAATGCTAGTTAATGTACCAGCAGAAAAAGAAATATTTCCACATATCGGTCACTCTCTGGTGATGGCCACTGCAGGTTTGGAAAGTGCCTACTTCGAGTGTTTGTACAAAATTTGTAGGCAAAAATAAATCGTTGTACTCACGAAAACGATGATATTGAGCTACCTAGTCAAATACTGAACAAATTAAACAAATTCTGTTTTCCGCTCGAAATATAAACCAGTCAAAAAGTATTTCTCATTATTATACGGTGTACCTACGCGTCGTGTAACAAGACAATATTTGAAGTGTCAACCTACTTTTGAAAATTTTTTTTTTCTCCTTTTTAAATCACGATTTTCTATATAACAATACAAATACAGTCCGTCCCGAATCAATTACATTGGCGATCTTCAGAGGTACACACATGTTAACGTCGAACAAATTCTGACGAAAATAAAATTATTGAAAAATAATTTGAAGAAATTGAACTAAACCACACTGCACAATCCGTTGAATAACTATTCGCATTTCGTTTTGAAAACGTTTTATTTTCACCACTCGACTTTGAGACGACGGTCATGATCAGAGGGCTATAATGTAAGTTCTTACTGTGCTATACAAGTGAGGTCTGTCTTACGAGAACGGGAATAAAAACATAAATTCTGACGGATTTTCATTCAACATACTTTGGGTGTTTAAAAGCACGTGGATTTTTCGGAATATTGTTATAGGGCATACATCGATCCAGGACAATCGTTTCTCGGGTTGGGTGAAAAAAAACGTACTCTCTCTCTCTCATCCGTTTTCCCGAACGTGTCTATACTTTATTTCTCTGTAAAATTATCGTTTCAGTAATCTTTCAAACAACTGCAGGGTACTATTGGTTTTACGAGTTTTACCATCCTCCGCTGATCGAATATTTCTCGTTATTTTTTGACGTCCCTACGAATCGTATCGGATTTATTCGTCTAAGCGCTTCAGTTTTTTAGACGCATATAAATGCATACAATGCCAAACTTTTTAGTGCACATTTCAACGCGTCGGCTTTTTTAGAGCATCGGCGGGTGCTTGTTTATGCGGTTTTTTTAGTATACACACACTACGACATAACAATAATAATAACGATTATAATAATATTATAGTCGATACTCCGCGCTACGGTCGAAATGTCACGGCTGTGCGTTCAAGTCTCCGCGCGATGGATCGAGGGAACTCGTCTATTATGTACGCTCTGGGTTCACGCGATGCTCGTCCGATCGTTAATTCGATTTAATAACTCGTCTTTAACAATCGCGTTCTACGTGCAATCCCGAAACCATTATTAATACTCATCGTACCACCACACTTCCTGTGTACATAGGTACACACACACACACAACGGTTATAATATTTTATAACGAAAAAACGTTATGAACCGGTCTCGGACGACCCCGGAGGAGGTCATCGCGTATAATTATAGTCGCGGTTTCCAATACGGCGAAAAAATAACAGAGAAAAGCCAAAAATTAAAGAAAAAAAAATAATAAACAGCACTGCAGCTATATGTAATATAATATAATGATATATTATGTACTGTAGGTACACGAACAGCGAGCGCGGTGAAACGCCCGAACGATTCGTCTGCAGAAAATTAACACGCCGCGGAGACTTTCCCTTTCTGGAAACGAAATTTCGACGTGTTTATCTGAAGAAACGAAAAAAAAACGCTCTTCTATTTTAATCATTCTGCGTATAATCATTATAATATACGCGTACGCGAAGACGCGCGCTTCGAGTCAATTAAATAAAAAAAACAGATTGCACAAAATACGCATGGACCCCGGGCGAAAGTCGATTACGTTCACGACGAACGAAAAATCGAACGTACCACCGTGTAGGCGCGTCGAGAGTTTAACGAGATTTCGAGACGTCAAAATATCGATTTGAAATGATCCGTCCGATTATAATGTATGCAAAATAATCGACAGCGCGTTACATACCGATGAAAACCAATTACATGTGTCGTGATCTGCCCTGCACGCATCCATCTCTGAAACGTACAGTTCAGACGTTCGTTTCATTTTTTTTTAATGGAGTTCACTTCGGCACGCTCAAACGATTTTCCAAACGATCGCGCGCTGTAGTCATCTCGCATCTGCCACCGCCGAGGAGGAGGCACGCGGAGAAACGCGCGAGTTTCTTTATGAATTTATACGTTTTTTTTTTTTTTTTAAACCGTTTCATCACGCGATCAAGTCTTAGAAGTTTGGGTATTTCATATCCCTTCGATAAAAACGCACGCGTAACAACGCGAATGAACAAAAACGACTACAGTAAATAACAGCTTTCAAAACCGTTTATTTGTTTTAAAATCTGTAAAACGATTTCACGTGACCCTCTCCGTCACCCGAGTCCCAAAATGTTTGAAAACCAACTTCGTAACTGTTCGTACCGTGTAGACCCGTACTGGTTGTATAATATTATATTAATTTGTACAAAAGAAAGTAGGAAAAGACAAAACACGTGAAGTCTGCAACAATCACAACTTCTGTTTAGACGAGTCCGTAACTCTTAGATCGGATGACATTATGAGAGCGAATTAACTTATACATAGTCATATTGTAAAATATCCAATTTAAAACATATGAATACCCAATAACGCTATAAAATTCGGGCTTAAGTTTTGAGAAAACGTCGGATTTATAGCATACATTTATAGTACTTTTTTCTACACGTTTCAGTTTCTTTTTTAAAATAATAATACTGTAAATCTTAAAAGATCATTCAACTCGGTACTAACCGACGATTACAATTTCGTACCGAAAATGAGTAAGCGGTATAAATTACATGTTATACACCACGCGCAGTATGGAAACGCGGTTTCTCCAAACATATTCCTAACAAGGATTATTTCGCAAAGAACTATACGAGCCGTATTGCTGTTTCTATAGATTACTCTGACTGGGTCATTATCTGCAGCCAAAAACATGCTGACTATTTAAGGCTCAAAAATAGCTGAACTTTGTGAGTTTTTTACCCGATCGTGGCGGAGAAGTACGCGCGTCCCATTTAATTTTCGATTGTTAAAAAATTTGTCGACGATAGAATCAAATTTGAGCAGTTATTCTTAGTTTTTTTTTCAAAAATCATTCGTGTCAACTATTCTTTCTAGCAATGATGTTCAACTGGTTAAGGATTATAAATGACTATTTGATCCTAAGAAGCGGTTTCCGAATGCAACAATATCGACAGACTGCGGTTAAACCAAACGATTTATGTAGGTTAAGCCAAAACACGTTTGGTGTGTATATTCACGGGTATTCACATTTTTTGTGTGTCATTGTATGTTTTTTGTTCGCCTTTAGTTTCGCACACCGATATGATTATTATTTTCGCCATCACGACTATATTTTTTATACTATGAGAGGTATAATAATTTTATGTTAAAATCACACAAATAAAAAAAAAAATGGTTTTACCACACTAGCAGTCGTATAAAATTTGACCATTCTTTAACATTAAACACGTACAATATTATGTAATATGACGTATAGGTGTAAACGATTTGTATTGAAAATCACCAAAAACGCGCTACACACAAACAACAAATGCAATTTTACGACATAATCAACCTATTTTAAGTCAAGCTATCGTGTTAGAGATTGATAGTTGAACATTTTACTGGAAATAAATTTTTTTTACAAATTTAAATAATAATAGCTGAAAAAACGAAAAAAGTAATATATTTAAATATATATATACTAAATTTTCTTAAACGTACGTCATAAATGTTATAATGTCAACGACGTACGTATACGAATGACGTTCAACGCATGCAGTTCTGTGCGGCGGATTCCTTTTTTTCGCGTAGCACCTGGTAACGAAAGTGCGATTTACGAGCGCAGTACAGATGCATTTTTTTTTTCTACTGGCCTAATAACTTTTATTTCCGTTGAAAAATTGATTTGAATATTTTGTTCAACGTGTAGGTAAACGAGTATTTACCGATTGACCGAATTTTAGGCGAAATTTACCTGTAAATTTGCCGAAAATGTTTCGAATTCCACGATAATGACGTGCTGAACAGCTGAGGTTTTCTCGGTCGGCGCTGTATTATAATACATAGACGTATCATATAATTTACATACGCACAAGGTGTGCACGTTCGTAGTATTATGCACATCTCAAGGGTATACTTTATATATATATTGTGTTTTAAAACACGCACGTGTAGCGGTTGTACGAGCCGGTGCGTCACAAAGCGCGGCCGCACAGCGCAAAATTTTAATGTGAAATCGCGGAGAATAATAACGATTTACGATTATTTTTTAATTTTTTTGTTAACGATTTATTTCTATTTTGTTTATTATGTATTATGATATGTACTCCTCGCCGGTGTATGGAAGAACGTAAATGTCGCAGCTTGCAGTCGCCAGAGTTTACGACGGCTTCTGGCGATTTTCGTTCGGCTTTTTTTCCGCTCAAGCGATAAAAAAATAAACAACATTCTCGCAATAATGGCGAGTTTCCGTTTTGACGATCAGACCGAAATCGACGCGACTGGCTTTTGCGGGAAATCATTAAATTTTTTATCCCTTACATCCTTACTATGAAAAAAACCGTTCACAAACGGTTGTGATTTGCAGTTGGTAGGTATATCCGATACCGGTGAACTCAACTCGGTCGTGTTACTTTTTCAGTACGCGACTGTGTATTATAGGTGAAAAACAATAAATAATTTACACAACTTTTTCTGATGTTACGACGAAATAACAATTTATTTTGTAGTAAACTATAAATTTTTTTAACATTGTAATAGCCTAAACTTTTACCGTAAGTGAATTTCTTTCACGCTGTCAGAGAGAAAAAAATACTTGTTCCTACCAATAATATACTCCTTTCTCTCTCCGCTAAAAATCTCAAGTGTTTACGAAATTGCGAGTCATTTCTTGAAAATGTTTGTCAGAACTTTATCATAAGAAACTGTTTGAGAGTCGTACATTATGAATATAATATAGAAGTGTAGTACTTTCCTAAATATTTTTACAATAGATCTAACGAGTTTTAATTTTAAGCTTATCTAGGTATAATAACTGTTTATAGAACATTATTTTGATAGTGAGTATAACAACATACCAGTTTTTTTTTTTTTTTTACCATAAGACGAACAAACTAAATTGTGCCTACATATTATGATACACACTTTTGAATTTTGACTGAGTCATTACGGTCAAAGCGATCGAAGAAAAGTATTTTTTTAAAAAAATATTCCATTTTACTCGGATTTTGAAGTCAACTTGTCGCGGCTTGTGTCAAAATTTAAACCAACCTACTACGCTTCTATTTTGGTAGGTAAACTATATCTCATCATCGCAATTTCTTTTTGTCCTGACTATTCTCGCTATTTTCATACAAAGACCAACACAGTGACCCGTCAGAAGGTCAAGATGGATTGACATTCTCGTTCTATTGTTTTTTTTTCCTACCCAGTTACACGCGTAAACATATACGTAGTTGTAGATGTGAAAACATTATTTTCATCCGAGCTTGTGGATCACGTATGGGCTGTATCAGCTATTTTACGTGACGTGAACACCGTGGACACACAACACAGATATTCGTCGAGTCGGCTGCAGTAGAAGGGGAAAGGGCAGTGTCCTTAACGGTAACATTTATGAAAAAATTTAAAAATATAAGTACACCTCCCCCATCGTAGAGATTTATAAACTCCGCCGATGGACGGTACTTAACGTTCAAACACAATTTATCAAGAATACCTAACGATAGTGTGCAACGTTTGATCGTTTTAGTTTTTGCAATATTTCTCGTTCTCGTAATAATTATAATAATGATCATCGAGCGTTTCATGTTTTATCGACACTACGAAAATCAAGAAAAGTTAGTTATGTTTACATTAATACAATTCAATAATTCTAAAAAAATGCGTTTTAATTACACATTTTATCGTCTAACATTTATATTTGATGTATCCAAGACGCTGGTACATCTCTGGGTAAATTCAAGGACGGATCGACTAAAATTCATTTTCTCCACAAAACCGTTAAATGCAGTTTGATGTTCAACAAGTTCCATTCCAAAATCTTCGCCCCTCACACGTTTCAAGCGACACCGCGTACAGGTGCGAACGTTTACTTAAAAAAACCAATAGTATCTACAGCATACGCGAAAATGTATCGATCGCTAGTTGATTTTGACAGCTGTGGTCGGGAAACGGTTGTTTCGAGTGAAAATTTCGTGTTTTATACTTCCGCGAAATTTGATTTTAAATGTTTTTTTTTTTTACAGGGTTCGTTCGGAAGGGGAGAGAAAAAAATGAATGCCTCCAAATGTTGTGAATTCTGATAGAGCAACTGTAGAACGAAAAAATAAACAACCCCGATGAATAATTTTAAAAGAAAGTCGGGTGGTAAACGAAATCGCTTCTGTTTTATTTGTTGCACTTAATAAGAAATTATCATGATGTTCGTCATGTTTATGAATTATATTTATTCAAAATAGGCTCAATAATCGTGCAGTTTAGCTGTTGAGAGGTTACATCATCTGAAAAAACTTTCTTTTAAGTTCCCCAAGAACGACCACACATCAATAAACTGCACAAAACACGTTCATCATCACAATCCTAAATCGTTCTAAGCCTGTTTTTACAAATTATTTTTTTATCTCACGCACGTCGCATACGCTACCCACAGTCATCCGCCGAATCGATCGACTGCTGCCCAACCCGAATTTCCCGGAAAATTATTATATCGTAATTATCCGATGAATACTACCCGCGCGGCAATCGCGGGGAAAACGCTATTTTTTTTTTTTTTTACACTACTCTCTACACGGTGTTACTCATCGCTACATGTTCATTTTTTCGTATTTTAGTTTAAGGTTTTTTTTTTTAAACACTCTCGTTACAGTGTTTTCAACGATTCGACGCGTGAAACCGTTTTGAAAAAATCTAACGCGAACGAATTTCCGAACGGAGAAAACTCGCTCCGAAACGTTTGTGCGCGGCGGAACCACGGGAACCCGACCATTATTTTTTATTTTATTTTTTTCGGTTTTCTTCCCCTTTAGCAGCGTCGCTACTATCCACACGAAATGAATTGAATTTTTTACTTCTCATTAGACCGCGGCGTATAACCTAGTTTTTCGAGTCTCACGACCGCCGTTCTCGCGTTTTCTTCCCGCGGGCGGAAGGCGAAGGCCGCCGCAGCACACCGTCGTCTCGCTTTTGCACGCGGCGGTCGCGAATTTCGCGCGCGGGGGTCTGCGTGCACGATGGGCATCATTGCAGAAAAAGCAAAAAAAAAAAATACAACACAACAATGGCGGTACGTGTAACGCTTAAAATACAATGCGCATATAATATTACAATAACGAGTGGTACGGTCGATTGTAAAGAATAAAAAGAAAAAAAAATTATTATTTTTATACGTGTACATAATATTATCGTATATACATACGTTTTATGATGGCGCGGTATTTCTCCTCTACACGCGTCGTCCGTTTGACGCACGCGGAGGCAAAAATAATAAAACAGTTTTGATAAAAAATTACGACAAAAATACGAATCGTGATCCGGCAGACGTCTTACGTTATACTCCGTTGTTATTCTCCGACTCGGTCGTCGTGATAATACAATAGTAAATGCCGATTTCGTCAGCGGCGATGAATATTGTGGTCGACGGGGCCTTTTTGCGGACGACCGGAACGTTTTCCAAACGTTTTTGACGCGATTTTGGGGGTCTCGACATGGAAACCGTAATAACGGTCGGGCGAGTGCCAAGGGACACGGAGTGAACGTAAACAGAGCACTACCCTGCGCGAGCGGCTAAATTTGTGCTTACCGTTAAACTGATTCTTTTTTTTGCCAAATTAATCTCAGACAATCGTTTGCGATCATCGCTAGCACACGTATCGCGTGTACAACGGTTAGAACAAATTTAAAAAAAAAAAAAATTATTTACCACTGTTACCGAACCGTATATAATGATAATATTATGGTGAAATGAACGTTTGAAAATTTACACCTATACTGTTGGACAACGACAGTTATGCGTTTCACACGAAATTTGTGCTAAAACACAGTAGAGCGTAGAGTTTAAGTACAGCGTTTTATCGTGTGGTTTTTGCCGACCCATTAAAATGACGTACACGATGATGACACTATATGTCGTTTACTGCAAATCGCGCGTGTCGCATTTCCTATAGTATAATATTGCAGTGTCCTAAATATAATATCGTCTTCGACGTGCGAATAGATCAGACGAGGGGAGACGTTTGTACCACGAAAGAATTTCTTACAGCCGAATATCTCCCTAATTATAATAATAATTCTATACGCGGTTAGCGAGGCCCGTTACGATAAGGACCTGAGAACGAACAGAGTTCTCACGGGGCTATAAAAAAATAATACCCGAAATTCGGTAAAATAGTAAAAAAAAAAATGATTAAAAAACGTGTATACAGTTGTGGCGCGTGAGACATTGATATGTTACCGAGGCACGTAACCCATACTTAACGATCTTGGTAAAGATTCATTGCTAATTTTAAGTGGTCCGTAGTTGGGTGTTACTTGGATCAATGAAATCGGTATTCATTTCTTCCGTGATACTATATAGAGAGTCGTCAAAATTTATTACATTGAACAGACAAATTCGTCTGGAATCCGTTATTCGGTGATTCCTAAAACAGTTAACTTTTGTGTAAAAGCAATATTTTTAAAGCAAGACAACAAAAGAACCTGGAAGAAAACTTTTTTTACAGTTCTTCAAACCGCGCTTTTTACTCTTAATCCGTGTGTTATCGGATCAAAACTAGCTTTATACGTAAAATGTTACGAATTTTTTTTGAATTAGATATAATTTTAACCGAACTTTTTCGAGCTACACCGATCTGATATTTTCACCCGAAAGAGTAATAATCAGCGATCTCGCGATTTTCGTCGTTTTCGGCGGTACATAACTCAGAAAATAGTCAAAACGACAGTTAAAGTATCAAATAAAATATATTTTTAAAACCGAAATCCAATCTTTTATTGGTATTCAACGTAAAGATCGGAGCCACCAGCAATCCGTGAAAGCGATTATAAACGTCAAAATTTCAATTTTTAAAGTAATAATTTATACAGTTTTTTTTCTTGCACTCGCAGCAGTTCATGAATTGAACGAAATCAACGCAGTTCGTACGAGTTTCGTATCAAAAGAACGATAAAAAAAATCTCGACGTATCGGCTTAGAGACCATTTCTATTTCGGTTCACGACAGATTATCCGCGCAGCGGAACGGTTTTCCTCAACGCGTAACTTTTCCGAGGACCGAATTACGAGCTTATTTATGGCATGTTTCGTGCAGACAACTGTTAAGTATGCCAACGGCAGTAGTGCGCTTAGAAAAAAAAAAATCGCTGACATCAATATAGGTACTTTGCATTTTGGCACAGAATATTCGGAAACAAACAAGTTGGTTTGTGTGCGGTTATACTACGTACATAGTATATCTACTCGAAAAAAAGTAATCGCCCGTGCCAAAAAACAATACTGGATAGAAAATTCAAAGTTTATTTTGCTGAAATTCCGTTACCGCTACGACGTTTAGCCGCGCGGCTCATTCGCACCTGTGCGACACTCGCGTGATGAAAAAATTTAAAACATCGCGATAATGACTACACTCTGTAAAATCGAATTCCACAAAAGGAGAGAGTGTTCCTCCGTACGATTGTCGCTGTGGCAACGACGCAAAAACAAATCACCTAAACAGCTGACTGGATGGATACCTGAGAATTAAAATCGTAAAAATCGGACGGACGATATCGCGCCGACCTCGCGTTTACATATTTTTTCGCGGTACGCTCGATTTCGCGTCCTCCACTACGTACAAAAATTCTATTCGGGACGCGCATTCGTTCCCTTCGCAAAAATCCTGGACGCGCCGCCGACGTACCGAAAACGGGTCCTTCGAAAACCGGAAAATTCCTACGTTACACTGCCGCCCAGCCGTGCACCACTCGCTGCTGCAGGGTTCACGGCCGGATGACGAACCTTCGTCGGTCAATATGGTATTCGGTGTGCCGAACGAGTGCGTCCACCGGTACGGGGGGGTCGTCGTTGTGAATGGAAAACAAAAAAAAAACGGTCACCGCAATGTAATAATAATAATTACGATTAAATATTAATAATACTACGCGCGCGGCTCGACGAGAACCTGAAAAAAAACGATAATCGTGCCAGCTTTTTTGATGTACGTTTTATTATACGAATTGGGAGCACCCACGCAACGTATTTTGATTAATCCGGTCCGGGCGACTCGATCTGTCGGCGGAAACCGGTTCGCCCCCCATCTCTCACTCTCCCCCCGCGCCGAAAACCCGACTCCGCTCGGATCCGCGTCCAGCCTCCACGTAGGTACACTTGCCCCCCGTTCGCGTCCGGTCCGGTTTTAGCTGTACAATAACAATATCGTTGTTATTATTATAATCTAGTTTTACCGCCTTGTCTTATGATGCGTGTGGGGGACGACGGAACGGGGGCCGCAAGGGGGGCTCCGGTAGATCCGTTTCGACTTCGGGTGTGGTTCGAATGGTAGTCACGACGTCACCTACATTTTATAATACTACGGCCGCGTTTATAAAATATGTGTGTATAATAATGATATTTATATTCGATTTATCGTCGTCTAAACACAATAAAGTATCGTGTGTGTATATGTTAAATACGTGTATTATTAACGACTCTGCCGTACACGTTGTGGCCGACGACGCGTTTAGATTTATTGAAATATCCGACGAATAATAATATTGTGCTTTCGAAAGGGGGCGAGGACCATGGGTCGTATTCGTGTGTTGGTTACAACGATTGGGAGATAAAATATCCAGTATGTATAGATAGTAGTGGTGGATGAAAAACGATTAGATTTGTGCAAGGCGTTCCGCGAAAAGCGCGTAACGAGCGTAAATCGACAGTTTCGATATTATCCAAACGTTTGTCGGTTTACTACAACGTGCAATTATGTTTCGATAATCAATCGAATTACTTCGTCCAGGACGTCCGTCGCACTGGCCACGGTAGTGTGTCAAAAGCGTCGAGATCAAAACCACCTTGATGGTTAAAATAGTGAGAAAAACGCAGGTAACATCGTTTGGAGTCATGAAAATTCAAATTTCAATTCGTGTCTACCCAAAACACGACTCTTTACGCGAACCCACTCGATTCGTCGTCACGTTCTCTCGATAACAGCTGCTTATGAACTAAATATATACCTATTAATATTGATTACAGTGTCCGGAAACGTTTTCGTGTACGACGCAATATCGTTAAAAAACGGCGAACACGAGTTTTGCGCCGAACAAAGCACGTTTCCGAATGTTTGGTCCGCAAAACCGGCGTGATTTCACACGACTTTTTCGTAATAATGGTATTCGGATAATACTACGGTTCTAAGAGCGTTCAAGCATAAAAGTATTCGTTGCGTGTTTCAAAAACCATAATTTTCATTCGGTTTTCCAAAACGTGTACTCGTCGTTATATACGATGATTTTTTTTTCGTTATCTATTTTCCCATTTTCATGAGCCGTCACTGTAACAACAGTAGGTACGTAGATTATTATACATTCGGATAAATGATGGATTTTTAAATCGGCGTACGAAATTCTAAAACTATTTTTTATTACACATCGAGACAGTGTCGAAATTCTTCGATTTCCTGTTGTTTTCTAAGTAGTTTTTTAGTACACCGCAATTAGCTCGTTACGTTACATAAAATACAACATAAATAGTGATCGTAGGTGCACCATACTTATAAATTTTGCCAAACACCCGAACGTAAAATGACAAAACGTTTATAGATGTCATAAAATATGTAAACGAGTACAAACGAAACTGGTTTTATAAGACACGAATGCGTAGCGCAGAAAAATAAGAAATTATGACGCGTACAAATTAAACACAATCGATGTACGTATTATAAGTACGAAAACAACAATTTTCGTTTGTGGTCTTTTTTATTACGACTCGCGTCATACTATCACGGCAAAGTATAACATGGCCGAATAAAATTATAAAAATTTTAAATACACTTAAACTACACGTATAGCATATCAAATAAATTTAAAGAAAATAATGTCTGTTCAAAAAACATTGCTGTGCGTCGCGATGAATCGACTACTTAAAAAAAAAAAATTTAATTAAATACAACTAATGTATCGTAAGTATATATATGTATGTGACCGCAAAATGTTTATAGGAATTCAGGAGAACCGCGAAAGTACCGATCGACAACAGTACGGGCCATTGGTTTATACAACGAAAAAAAAATCAACCACATAATAATTCAGAAAAATCGATTTCGTCGATCGCGCACAAATATCGTAGTATGAACTATTGCTCTTTTTGAATCGAGTACACGATATTGCATTCAAAGAGTGTAACGCGTTCGTTTTCAAGTTTTTCAATCGATTTTCGTCGATCAACGTAAAATTCGAATACAACGGAATCCCCGACGTGGCTTGATTGCTATTATATTATACGCGCGTAGATCAGGAACGATATGAAAACCGGGGGCTTAGCCCCTCATTAGTCGTGTGCCCGCCTAACTTTTTAAAACACTGCAATTAGAATGACGGGGGGAGACTAATTAGCCCCCTCGAGAAATGTTGATTTCTTTTTAATCGCGCCTACGAATGTGCGGACGCAACACGACGAAAATCGGTTTTTCAAAATTTCGAAAGCGGGTAACAACGTTTTGCCATCCTCAGTGTAAAGAACGAAAAAAAATAAACATTGATCATAGCGAGAGACTGGTTTTCTGGAGTTGGCCTCACCCAAACGTTTCACACGGGTCGCGTCGATGGCTCCGATTCTCGGGCGACGATCAAACACGACAACACGTTTCGGAAAACATAAAGTACACGACGTTTTTCAAAAGCGTGACGCGAATGTTTTCAACGTCGTTCGGTGCGTACGGATTGAACGCGTCCTCGTGGAATCGTTGTTCATTTCCTACTCTGTCGCGTACCGTTTCGCGGTCGAAAATCTACGGAATCGATGATGAAAAGCAGCAAAAAAACACATCGTTGTGCAGTTTGTAGGGACGAAATGTGCGCGCAGCAGCGTTATTCGCCCGACAAACGTCGTCCAAAACACACAACACAACACGATATTCGTATAATCGTGTACCCAAGTATAATAAATATTGTCTATCGTAACGGTACACAAACGCAACGACCTACCGTCTGCTGCAACGTTCTTCGGGCCGCCTCGCCGGGCCCCCCGGTGTTGATGGACTACGACACGACACGACACGACCGAACGAAGGAAAAAAACGTAGGAGAATAGACACGAGTAGTAAAAAAAAAAAAATTAGACGAAAAAAAAAGAGAGAAGAAAAACGCCGGTGGAGCGGAACAGGACCGCCGCGATCGAAACCAGTTTCCACCGCGGCAGCACGTCTCGATGTTTAAACACGAGTGTTGTATGTAACTCCATTATTATTATAAAATAACATTATATACCTCGTCGGGATAATTAGCCCGGATCTAAATCGTACCACCATTAGCGTTTCAGTCGGTCACGTTGGCTAATTATATATATTTACACTATTAGGAGGCACGCGTGTTCCGCGGTCACAATATCCGTCCGTCGAACCTTCGTTTTTTCGTAATATTTTTTGCAGTTTGCGCCCACGTCGAATCAAGGCTGGACGTGCCTCGTCAAAAGTCAAAAAGTCAGTTGTAATCGAGAGATGACTAGGTACCTCGTTAGCGCTTTTTTTTTTCGTTGGTTTTTTTTAACTCGGTTGGTTAATATTTAATTTTGTTTAACGCGTCTTTTAAGTTAACGAAAAAAAAAAAGAAGAAAACTTCAAGAACGAAAAAAACGTTTGAGGCGGTGGAAATGTCGACATCGTATAAGTACGAAACGACGCGAAAAATCATTATGTTTATTTTAATTTTGTAAGTTAACTAAACTAAAATAATCAAGAAGTTAACTCCTTGTTTTTTCAGTCGACTCGATTTAACGGGTTGAGAAAAACGGTTGTTAACTCGCCCAGCCAAATGTATATTAGCGGTGGTAAAAAGTCGATGCACGAGCTGAAGAAATTCCGGTTTGTTTCCCAAAATCCGTACCGCGCTGATCGTAAACAATTTATATTAATTTTAAAAGTGAAAACTGCTAGGGTAACTCTCATCAATAATTCCGTAGGTTTAACGTATAAAATACGTTTACATCGAACACACAAAAAAAAAATGTTAATAAAATTGAGAATCTGATATCAACTTGATTGCTATATATGATGTTTGATATGATGTAATTTATCGATATTCACTTGTCACGATATTTTGTTTTGCCTTTTTGTGATTTAACTACGTGAATGTACTAAATTTGATGTGTATGATACTTATTCAAAGTACAATTTTTTTCTATGAAATTATAAATTAACTGTTCCCGATTTCCTTATTGAGATATTAACGCAATTTCGAATACAGAATTATACACCATAAACATAGCTCTAGAATTCGTTTTATGGTTACAAAATTGTCTATACACTGCACTTGAGAATGGCTGCTTGTTTTAGAATTATTATTTACACGCGGAAAAGTAGAAACAACTACATTTTTAAGATTAATTTTACAGAGATTCCAAATTAATATCGTATTATGTAGCGTTTTTATAATATTGATACCGTTGTTATTTTATTTTTTTTTTTTGTATCGATGCATAACAACGAGTGTTGAATTTATGTATACGCATCACACAACCATGTTTTTAAGTTTAAAAGGGTACAAAACCAAAAGGTTTTATCATTATATGAAACGCCTGAAATACTGTACAGTCATTGACCATAGTCGGTAAACATAGAAATGAATGATAATTATGTATGTCGCCAATTAGGAAATTAAATTCTTACATTCATAATAATAATGCATAATGGCAAATTTGAATATGTTAAAAAAAATAATTAAATTAATAAAGACGGCGAACATTTCACATAATTTCTCTCAAAACTATATAACTGCACCCGTTCGGTAGTTTACCGACTAAAATAATTACACCGCATGCACACAACGCGGATTCAATGCACGTTCATTCGCGTCGGTATGTAGCTGCAGAATTATTTATATACTAAATATTTTCAGCGCACAGATCATCTCTACAAAAGCGTTCTATTCAATCGTTTTATAAAGTATAATGTAAACATAACTTTGCAAATATACTGTGCCCATTTGGTGAACGCGTCGTTAACACGTTCCAACGTTCTATCGTCAGCACGATAAATAAAAACACTCTTGCGATAGAATTTTTAAAAATGACGATAAACAGTATAATTTATATGACGTTCTAACGGAGAGTAAATACTAACAGTATACCGTTATAAATTATAACTAGATAAGTTATTAAACGGTCAATTTCGTTTCAGCTAAAGTCTACGCGGACTACACGTATAATTTTCTGCAAAGTAATAACACGACGATTAATTTGTGGTTGAATACGTACGTGGTACATAAATAATAGGTATAGGTAATAGACGCGTACCGCACGTGTACCGAGTATTAATTACAATTCTTAAAAAAAATAATACTCGTACACATTTCGTATAGTAGACGCGTAGGCGATTTATCCATCTCAAAAACGCACAAACATTATATCGCGTTCGTGTTTTCATATTCATCGTAACGCGCGGTTACAACAAGGATTTTGTAAATATATTATTATCGAATTTCTCATGTTACTACACTCAATACGCGCGGTACACGCGAATACTCGATACTGCACAAGTAAATTGAATGGGACGAGAATAGAAATTGTTGACCAAACACTGTACAAAAAATTAACCGAATATTGTCAACTCGTAAAAGATAGTGAACAAACAAACAACGGTAAAAACTTTTCTGGAAAAATTGTGAGTTATACGAAGTAAGAACTACGATTATACCAATAACAACAATAATAATAGAAACGAAATTTTTTTTAACGAATATTCAAACGATAAAAATTGAAAATGTGAAAGTTATAATATTTAGCTCAAAAACGGTCCGAAGTAATTGCAATTTTAGTATGTATTTTACACCGTATAATGTAACATTTCAATCGGTTTGAAAATTTATTTGACAAACGATTGGCAGTAAAAAAAAAATCATTAAAATAACAACGATGTTAAAGAGTCTAAAAACGAAGAAAGTTTCATTCGATTTTTTAAATTTTTTTAACGTTTCGTTAAAATAGGTCAAACTTTCATTAAGGTTTCGAGTCTTTACAATGTAGAGCATTTAAGATCTCGCCAAATAAAATCTGCCGACACTAACGAATCGCAACATTTTTAAGTTCCATCCTCGGCCGAAGAGCCGTCAAAACAGATACGAATTTTTTTAACGTTGGTTTTTTTTTATAATGCGTCGCGAACAATTGTTTAAAGCGTTTTGCGACGATTTTAATTTTCTACAATATCGTGTCACGAACAAAAAAAAAAAGCAAGCACGAGTAGGTACATTAAATCCAATATCTCAATAACGTATATTATCCATAGTATAGAGAACATTTATCAAATGAAAACGTAAATCTGCGGAAGAAAACTGCAAAAACCCCGTGTCATCCACGTTCGTGGAGCAGCGTAACATAATAATAGTTGGGTCGCGGAATATACTATGCATTTTCGCCGTATGCGAAACGTCGGAAAACGAATGCGTTTCTCGCGTTTCGAACCCGTCGCGGAAAACAAGGTCGCCGCGCACCCGCAAAGTGCGATAACAACTTCAAACCCGCAGCCGATATATATAAAAAATGCGCGATTCCAGAAAGTTTACCCGTACGCGATAAACAACAATAATTACGAGTTTAAACGCAAATATTTGCCCGGTTTTCGCCATGATAAACGCAACAGTTATTGTACCCCGTGACACGCTGTTTGAGCAATTATTACATTGCGCATAAAATATTGTGTTCCCCTCGACCGGCGCACTCCTTATTACTACAGTCTGTTATCGACGCCCTCGATCCCGATTCCGTGCCGAACGCGTGATCCCGTTCGGTGAATCATTTTTTGTGCGCTTTGTTGCTGCGCGGTTTTCGCAAAGTCTGTTTACACACACTCACATACATATATCGTTATGAATTATCATAACGTCGTTTTATTTTATCTGTGAGAGAATCGCAAAAACGTCACGCGCGGATCACGACTCTCGCGAGACGGTCTCACAGGTAGGTGATATATTGTACACACCCAACCGTCGTCCCACGCGCGTCGCACGTATCGTCGCACGTCGTGAAAACTGTTGTATATTTGTTTTTTACGTAGCGATTCGAATAGTCGAAATCAAAAGTGTCTCGCGGTGGCACACACTCCCGAGACGGGCTTTTCGTGTGTGGTTTTTTAAATTTCGGGAGACCGGAGAGGATAAGAGGCCCTCCTTCTAGCTGCACAAGACTATGGTTCAGAGGAATTATTCCGCCTCGCGAAAAACCTTCGTTTCCGATAC
>CM029360.1:25341951-25363366 GCA_017140985.1 Hormaphis cornu
TTTTCTCTTTACTAATAGGTACCTATATTTTTTTTTTAAGAGTTTTAAAAAAAATTTCGATTTTTACAGATTAACTTAAATTAAAAAAAAATTAACTCATTAAGTAAACTAATTCTATTGAGTTAACGAGTAAATTAACTTAACTTTTTAACTTAATTTTAAATTTTAACGAGTTAATGCCCATCTATGTGTACCTTTGTTCGTTCCTTATTCCATCTTCCGCGATCTTTCCACACTTTCCAATTTCCGCAACATACGACCTTTATTCTTTTTATTAATAAAAGAAAAATTTAACGATTTTTTTTTATAAGTCCGTGAGTTGTCGTGAGTTTTATCACGTGATTTTTTTTTTTCCTAAATTGACAAAAAACGTTTGTTGTGTTCAACAGGGATTACGGCAAAGATGTTGATCTTTTGAATTTGCCTCAAGACATTAAGGACGTATTCGATTACATTCAAATGTAAGTGAACAGTAGTTATGTTATATTATATTATTGTATATACAACATCGTAAGTAACCTAGGGTCGTATCAACGTAGATTGCCAAACAAACTAGTGCAAAATGATGTTTTTCGGCGAAACGAATAGTGTTTGTCTACATCATCTATCATCTACATGCATTTTAAGTAACTCACTGAGGATGATTTTTATTCGTTTACTCGTACTTTTTAATCCATCTATAAATTAAAATGATTATCATCGACTACAAATGTTTTTGCGATGAATATTGAAAAGAATACCGCTTATAAATTATAACGAGAAAACAATTAACAAAATTAGGTAACCATCATAGTAATTGTGATAAAAAACGAAAAAAACTCAAGGTTTTAAACTGCAGCGATTTTTTCAAATACGTTATTCAAAAATTAACTAGCCAGATAAAATACTGCAAATCCATACGTAATCTAAAATCAAATTTTTTTATTGATTTTTACTAAAAATGCACACCACCTTGCCGTTTTTATCACGAACGATATCGACCATCGCAAAAATACGTTTTAAAACTTGGCGCAATACACCAAAAAGCTCATAGATTTGATCTTCGGATAGGACGACTCCGTATGGAAAACCGAAATAACTTCAAACAGGCAACCGTGTAATGGAACGACACTAAAGAAAATCGAAAACCCACTTCGGTTTGACCGCGTAAAAAAAATAATAATAAACATAATTTTTCACTTGATTTCTCTACCATCAAACTATTCGCGAGACTGAAAGGGCTATAGTATGATGTTCTGAATTTGATTTTGTCACATTTATTAGTTTTGAGCAAACCGATTTATTGATTGGATAATATTATAATACTGTGGTGTTCCATTGTTCGTCCTATTGTTGAACACGGCTCCGTCGTTCGGGACCCACATTTATCCGCATGTATATAAATTCACGATTGAAAAGGTTCAGAAAAATTTCTTTCGTGTTGCATTCTCCATCTCCGGTGCGATTACTCTCCCGCGGTCTAACAGACACACACTTTCTCTTTTTAGCCATCTTTTCGGACCACGGGTGTTCGACTAAACTAACATTTTTTTTTCATCCAATCTGATATCCGAACGTATTGATTGTCCATCGTTATTGTTCCTTATTTATTTCAAAATACCCACTCGCTTTTCTCGCTCTTTTACCCTTTTTGACATTCCCTTTTCACATTCTCCTTTCGAATTCTCCATTAGTTCGTTCTGCCGACCAGTCACCCATTTTTTTTTTATTATAATCGTGCCAGTTTTTCCAACACATTATTATCTTTTTCTTGTTATTCACATATCATATTTTAAAGCGCCGCTCGCTGTATCCTAAATTAACCCGTTTTGTTTGACATTTACATTGCGTTGCTGTGGTTACTTGTGTTCTTTCGGGCCTGTATTTAAATAAAACGATATTATCACTTGTAGGTACTATCCTCAAAAGACGAAACTCGAGTTCAGACTACAGCCGTTCGTACCGGACTATTTGCCGGCCGTGGGGGACGCCGACGCATTTATCAAGGTAATCGCGCCCGACCCCGCGGTGCAGAAGGGCCTCGGCCTCGAGTACCTGGACGAACCGGCACTCGACCAAAGCGACCCGTGCTTACTAAACTTGCAACTGCGAGCATCGTCTTCGTCGTCGTCATCGTCGAAATCACTGGCAAGCAAAAATACAAAAATAGACACGCAGCTGCAAAATAGTATAATATAAATGAAATCAGTATCTATTATCCGTATTGAAATATACAGTATGGTGGGTGTTATACCTCGGCACACCCCATCTTTTTTTAAAAAAAAAACTCTAGTTTGAATTTAAAATCTTCAATTTTTACCGTCAACTTGGACAACAGGTACATGAAGGTCACTGTTTTTTTTAAAATCGTCAATTAATTTTTAAAATTTGTTTTTTAAAAACATTCAAAACCGTACAGTACGGTATATATAGTACCTTGGTTTTCATCGAAATACGTGTGCGCGATTTCAAAAACGATTCTACATTATGTATAATATACATCATCTGTAACCTATAAGTTATATCAATTTTTAGTGTCAATCAATAGTGTTTACAGGTACCTATAACAATAAAACGATAACAAAAATTAAAAATAATAAACTAAACTTTAAAAATAAACTCCAATCTCATGTTATCGTATTAATATTTTTATAATTAATAATAAAACAAAATACGAGTCATCAATAAAATCACTTTTTTTTAGCCTTAAATTAAATTTAAATATTAAATAATCAAAGAAAAATATTGATGTTTGGTCCAAGACACATCCCGTAGGTCATATCTAAAACAATAATTTTTTCGGGCGTTTTGTACATTTATATTGTAACAAAGAACCACAACGTTTTATTAAATACAACATTTAATCTAGGTGAAAACTTACATTATTAATTTAAACTAATTAGAACATAACAACTCGTATTCTAAAATTCAAATATCATTTTTTTGTGATAAGAAAAATGATTTGCTTCTTATTAAATAAATATGTGCATTTCGACACTTTTGGAAAATTTCAATCGATCTCTCGTTCATTTATAATCGGTATTTTTAATTCGTAATGGTACAGTCTTAAAGGACTTGTGTGAGTGGACAAAATTTTAATACAATTTCAATAATTATGAATATTTATTTCTTTCAAAGTAGATATTTATTTTGTACGCTCAACGGTATAGTTTAAAATTAGTTTCACGTTTCGATTGGAAATGGTTCGTAATTTATGTTATAGAAAATTATGGTTATTGAATTTATGCGATAATAATAATTTTAAAAATCGTCACGTTTAATATTTAGATATAAAAAAGTAAAAAGTAAAAATAATGAAATTGAAAGGATAAATATATAAAAGATTAAAATACAATAATTTTTTAAAATTGGCAATACTTAAAGACTTATTTTAAATGTTAAGATTGAAATATTGAAAAATGGTGCATACAATTAATTTATATCGTTGTTATACATACGTGTATATTTTATTAAGTATACAATTTGTATCATTATAGACGCAATAAGAATACAATTTACGATAAGCGTAACGAAAAACATAAATAACAAATCATTTTAACGAAAGATATAACGTATGATATTTGATTTTGTAAAAAAACAATAACAACACCATTTTTTATTCAAATGCGTCTTGGAAAGCTGCCAACAAGTATTGCAAAAGAGCCAATATTATGGATTAGTCGATTTATTTATTACATTCGTATGAAAAATTTGGTGATAGTGAAATGGTATAAAAGGAATAGTAAAATATATATTGTTTACCATTAACATAAGTGCTTCTAAGAGATGTTTCAATGTCTCGTGTTTATTTTTATCGCATTGAATAAAAAATGCAACAAAAAAAAAAAAAAAGTAAAATCTTGTTAACTTTGAAGATTAACTTGTACCTCATAATTTTTTTTTTACCCTTCAGGACCCGATTTTTTATTTGCGTTCAAAAAAATATTTTCCATAAATTTGTCTTGGTATACATAATGTGGAAACACATTTTTATGAGATTTCAATCATTTTCAGTTAAGAACTTAACTAACCTCCACGTAGTATGGGCTCTTGAAGCGGCAAGGGTCTGAAAAGGGTAAAACTATATGATGAGATTATTGCACAGTCTGAGTAAATACGCTGTGTAATCATTAAAATATTTTGTCGAAATCATACATAATATAATAATTACCTGCCAATTGTGTAGGTGGTGAAAAAGTTAGAAAGTGCTGAAAAAAACCCGAAAATCGTAGAACAGTGGATAAAAGACATAAACGAGTTGAACCGTGGCAAGAGTTCAAATTTTTTTTATTCCAAGTATGTACATACAAATCATGTAATATTATATCGAGCGCGTGTTTTAGTACGATTAATATAATACTCTTGTAAAAATGTTTACGGTGTAAACCGTGGGTTTCAAAGTAGGTATTTAAATGGATTTTTTTTTCAACCATAATATTTTTTATACGATTTTGCTCCAAATCGTGTTAACGGGATGAAGCGCGGCCACGCATAATATGATATGGAACCCTGGTAAGGTTACTTTTCGCTTCTATATGTCACTTATAGTGATCTTCGCCTCCATCTTTTGCCCCTTTTAACCCTCTTGGGGGTTCCAGTTTGGAAAACGCGGACCTTTCATTGTTTGTACTACGGCTGATCCTCGAGAGATGTGTTTGCCAAGTTTCTAACTCTGAATATTGCACTACCCCTGATGGTCGTGATTTTTGCGTGCCGACAGGAAAATGCCGGACGTCGAAACAATCATGGAACCGTGGACGGACGGCGGGCGACCGGACGGAGAAATGCCCGATTTTGAAAACTCCGATTTGATTACCGTTATAGACGACGTTTGCGGTGAGTGTTCTTTGTTGAACACGTTTCGTGTGTATTCCTTGTACACTGTTTACTCGAAAACTACCGTAACGAATACAACATATTATGGTGTACGCCGTTACGTAACAGACTGGCACTGGACGTCTAACAGTTTCGATGTACACTGCTGAGTGATTTTAGAGACGTGTGGTGAAGAACTGCAAAATTTCGGAGGGAATGACATTTATTATCATTTTTTTTTTATGATCGATTAGAAAAGAAGAAGATACCTCATTCTCTCCAAAAGTGTTGTCCTCCACGACTCTTGTTCTCAGGTCTTTGCTCTCTCGGTGAACTGTATAACGTTGAATCGCGTTAACACGTTTTTTTTTTCTCGTTATTCATGCCGCGGATCGTTTTATGTAACTTGTAAAAACGAGTTCTGTTCTGTATTCTGTAAAATTTCAATCGCACACCACGAGGATTTGTCGGTGATGATATCGTCGATCTTGTGCATTAAATGTACGTACAATACCGTACGAGTACGACAATAATAGTTACGGTATACTTGCGACAAATAAATTATGAACGGGTGTGCGTACACAATAGAGATTAAAAATAATATAATTTTACAAAATGAAAAAAAATTTTCGTTTTCTACGGATGTCAATGTCGTTCCAAAAACGTTTTCAAACTAAAAACTAAATTATAAAGAAGACGAAATCGCATCGTGTAAAATTTAGTCGTTTGTGAATTTATTTAGGAATTTCAGTTATAAAATACCCGGGGAAAATGATAAATTATTAAACTGATCGTAATCCGCAAAGCATTATCAAACATAAAGATTTATACGTATTATTACATTACGTCATGCAAATAATATTTATGGCGATACGTTTAAAACGCGTAAAAGATTACGTCGTGGTTGAAAAAAAAAAAAAAAATCCCGGTTTAAATAATAAATTCAGCTGTATAAATAAAACGCTTGAATAATACAAATAATTAAAACTAATAGTATTTTAATGTATGATAATTTAACGTAACTTATTACATTTTTGTGGCGCTAAGTTCCAGTAGTCCTGAAGACCCACACGATTTGCGTCACGAATAAAAATGTATAAATTAATCGTCACAAAACGTCCCGAGTTTTGCTTTTATCGTTCTGAGACCAGAAAATTTTTGAATAAAACACAAAACTGTTGATCAACGATCTAGCATGAAAACATTTTTCGAAAGTTTGGATTTTTAAGTCCCAAAATTCGCTACATTCAGACCTAATATTACTTTTCTAAAAATTTAATGATGTTTCGGGAGAGGTTTTGACCTCATTAACGCACCATTTTAGCTACACACCTACCTTTAATGGAAAATGTACGATAAGTATAATTTTAAATAATTTACAGTAACTGTAGTAAAACTGTTTTACTATTTATTAATTCTCAATTTTATATTCAGAACATTCGATTATCAAAATTCTATTATAATTCATTGTACGTACCTACTTGGCTGAAACAAATTATATTTCAATTTGATAAACAAATTCGTCTTGAAATATTCGTTTCTAATTGTGACGTTTAAGTCCTTGTAAAGAACTTAAATCATAATATTATACGTTATTATGACTCTCAAGATTTTAGGACTCGCCTTAAATATCTATTTCATCGTAAAAATGTAAGACTTTAATCCATCCGACAAACGACGTATAGTAACGGTTATTCTAGTAACGTGTTGTCGTCGACAAAACTATTTTGATTGCACGTACAAAACTCAAAATAATTTTTCGATTTCTGGTTAGTCGAAAGGATGTTTAGTTTTTTTATCAACAATGAAAACGTCACGACTCACGTGTATTTAATATAAAAAATTCCTTTTTCCAGTGAACTCCGTATAATATACGTATTGTTCACCGGATGACTGCGCCGATTAAACGTTCTCGACGTTTCAGATTACCTCGGAATTCCGAAGACCGACACCAAAATCGAGCCTCTGCACCTGTTGTTTTCCGCGTACGTGGCCATCAAGAACATCCGGACTCAAAACGACACCGTACTACAGTCTTCTGACAACGACAGCAGCAGCAGCAGCAGCAGTAGCAGCAGTAGCAGCAGCCAACAATAATTTAAAGCATTATTAAATTTTTTTTTACTGTTTTTAGCTTCTCGGTGTAATGAAGAATGTATAATTGGTTTTCATATGACGTGTGTTTTATATTTTTTACCACTATGTAATCACGATAACTTCTTCAATAACGATGCTCCGACACAGATGATGCTTTGAGGGGCCATAGATTTAAACTAAAAAAAAAATTAAAAAGGTACAAGAACTAAGCAAAAATTAAGGTAAAAACGTTTAAAATTACGGGAAACGCGTGTTTTTGACGTAATCGCTTTAGGTTTCTGACTGTGACTTCCACAATAACGATCAAAACAGGCTGAAACTTTCACATAATATTGAAATTGGTGAGGTACAGTTCTGCAGATATTAATTTAATAAAATTGCAAAAACTGTTGAGCTATGTATAGAAATTCAAAATGTTCACAAATTAAAAATTTTTTTTTTGTTCAACAAACAAATTTAATTTTTCACGAAAATTTGAAAATTTTATACAAGGTTTTCAAAATGCACATGCTTCTAAAAAATTTAGAAAAACCGTTGTCACAATTTTTATAATTGGTCCTTTAAAGTTGAAAAGTTTCCGATAATTGTTCATAATACCTTTGACTATTTTTAGGAAAAAATTCGTTACTCACGCAAATTTGTTATTCAAGATTCGAATATTTATAATTATTTTATGTAAAACAAAATTTTCTATCTGAATAAGAAAATTTCAAAAAAATCTGCCTAGTAGATTCCGAACGCGTATCAAAAATGTATTGAAAGCCAGTGTTATTTTGATTATAACAATGAAATTACGCAATGTTCTGCGACTGATACTAAAAACGAAATAACTCTTCAAAATATAACAGTCCAAATGGTTTGAAATTTTAACACGTTATTTAAATTAACCAACCGAACTAAAAATTGTGACTGATTTCTTTATTTTTCTAATCTCTCCATTTCTCCATTTGAGCCATTGAGCTCACTTGAAACCGTTATTTTCGTAAGCAATTTTTAATTGTTTACAAATTTCATGTGCAACTTCTATATAAACCTTCCAAAACAGTGACCCACAACATCAAACTACCCACGTGACTTAGTGCGATTTTTTAATGTTGTTATCGCAATAAATAGTTTGATTTAAAATTGTTTTTTTTTTCAAATTTAACGTCCATTTTAGAATTATTCTGAACATAACTTGTACGCAATGTTGAAAAAATCATACTGTATATTATAATATTATTTTTAACCAACTCATAATTAATTTTATTTGACCATCTTGCCCTGGGTAAAATGTATTAAATATATTATGGCGTTGTTGGAAAAGTTTTTTTTAACGCGTTTGAACTGAATTCGTTGTACAATTTTCATTCTCGTCGACTATTAATTTAAGTTAAAGGCATAATTTTTTAGCGTAACCGGAACGATAGTTATTAAATTCTGTTTGTTTGTTGATACTTGATCTTTTATTCGTGAGAGCAACAATTTTTTTTAGTACAATAACCCCAATGTTTATTGCGGAAATATTCGCAATAGACAAACTAGAAATAATCGTTTGTGTGTGAGTGTTTGTGTCGCGACTTCAAAAACATAATGCTCGTTACGGAAAAACAAACTTACATTGTCCAGATAAATTGTCAAAGCCTAACGTTTAATAATTTTTTCAACAAAAGCGTAAAAGAAAAATTTTAGTGATTTAAATTGTCGTAACAGTCTACTGCAGTGTTGGCTGCCTGTAACTAACTGTAGTGCTAATATTATTTGAACTGGCTAAAATGCTTTGATTATAACCGAAAATCAAAAATTAGCGGACCGATTTGTATTCAAACGCACAAGCGTAGTAATACTATTTTTTTTTTCATCTAATAAACGTAAATACTTTAAAGTCGGTATTTTAAATATTACGAAAAAATCAAGTTTTTACTTACCTAAATACTAACAACTGATATCTGGTGATAATGGCTGCTGGTTTCGATACTGTCGAACATGTTGCGTTTTACGAACATGATAGTTTTTTCTTTTTTAACGAAAAATCATGACGTACTCGATAGAAACGAACCGATTTCCGAAGTTTTGCCGAAATTATTCTCACGTCAATTATTATTGCCTTTCACAACACAAAACGTGCGTGTCGCGAGTGAGATAAAATCTATCTGTAAACATGTTATTACATTGTCGTGCGCGCAGCAACATTTTTAATTTAAATCATCTCGTCGAAATGATTGTTTTCATTCAAGTAGGTACCCGCTATATCGCACGGACCATTATTGTTCGAGTGCCGAAATCGTCGTGAAAAATCGACGTGGAAAATACTTAAGACTGCGCCAAGTCGAACAAGTTGGCGAGGAATGCCATTTTACACCGTTTATTTCCAAACTTGTGCGTTACATCACAACAAAGACGTCGCGGCGATCGTCGAACCGTCCGAAACAGAGATTGCGCGTGCCTGCCCCTTTTCCCCCCGTTGCCCCGCCACCGCCGCGGTTTCAACCCTCGAACTACCCTCCGGGGACACGCCCTCCCGCGCTGGGCCGGACGGTCCCTCTCGGACCCGCGAACTCGCCGCCAAACGCGCTCGGACGATTCCCGTCGGCCGGTTCGCTGTCGACGTATTCATCGGGTGTTATACACCGCGACGTCGTTGTCTCCATAAACCCGAAAGCGAATCGGTCGCCACCCTCGGACGCGTCATCTTCGTCGCACGGACTTCACAATCGACCGTTTAACCGCTTATAGTTATTTTTCTTTTTTTTTTCTTAACCATGGTGTGCGTTACCGAGCGGACGAAAATCGCCAATCACGTCGATTTCGTCGGTTTGTCCGGCGACGCTCGATAAAACGCGTCGGACAGTGTTTTCTTAGTGTTTCCGATTGTCATGACCGAACGCGAGACGGTCGCCGTCCGCCGGCCGCTGTCGCCCCGAAAGTTTTTCGCCATGTTGTACGAGCCGGACGAACCGGCCGACGTCACCGAGGTCCGTCGTCCGAACGCCGCCGCCGCGGTGGCCGTCGCGGGCCCGGGCCCACGGCAGGCCGTCGTCGTCCGGCCCGCGGCCGTCGCGTACGTCGAGCACTCGTTCGCGGCCGGCCTGAGCGCATTTCGTGAGTACCTAACCTACCTACCTACACTGCGTTCATTCGGGGCGGTTAGTTTGAAGAGGGACCAAGGAAGTTTTTTTTTGTCTTCGGTTTTTGTCTATCTACGGTATAGGAAATCCGAAAGATTCTAGAAGATTTCGAACCAAAAACTTGATACATAGTATAACACTATAATACGGTTTCTGTTGTCTGTGATCGCTTTTTCGTGTTGCCAAGTGAGATGTTTGGCCGTATAAATTCCGTAAAATCGGGACATTTTCCACCGTAGGTATTTTCATGTTTTTTTTTGACAAAAACTTTGAATAATTTCAATACAAACATATAGAATTTTCGGTGCAAAGTTACCTACGTATTTTACGGTACTTGTTTTGAAGATCTTTTCGCAGATTATGTTATGATTTTTGTGCGTTTCAATATTCGCCAGTACCTATGTCGATGTCGACATTTTCTATTTTATAACGTAAATTCCTCGACACGTTTTACACGTTATTGGAACGGATGAATTTAAGAGTGCATTATGTAATTATCTAGCCTAACAGCGCGTATTGAATACTGCGGTATGTTATGGAATAATAAAAAAAGTTTTTTACGAATGTACCAACGAATAATGAATTATTTTGAAAAGTTTGTCGAAAAAACGCGTGTATATTTAAACACTCGAGCCTGTTGTCAACAGATTACGTACGACGTCGATAAATAATAATTTTTTTGTTCGTTCGTGTCCATGTTGTCAAACATAATAGGTACATGGTATATTGTTCAAAATAGTTGGTGTTCCTAACCCGCCATAAATTATATGCGGAAGGTTTGTATTTATTAAAATGGCATTTTTATTCAGATTCACTCGACAACTATAAAATCTATGGTCGAGTACCAGTTTATTCCTACTCTCCTCCGAAAGAAGCACGTCGTAGTAAAAATATCCTTTTTATTTCGATACGCGTACACATAACGCATAACGTACGATTTACATTTTAATTAAATGCAATTTTAATAAAAAAAAAAAAAAACCTAAGATGATTGAAATACATATTTATTACTGGTCATAAACATTTTTTAAAAAGTGTTTTTTTTTTTTAGTACTCGTGTTTACATTTAGACACAATATTCTTCAGTATAGTACCGATTTGAATTTTAATATGACGATACGAGTTATGGAATATTTTGATTTTTGAGCTATAAAAGAAAATGAGCATTATCTCGCGCATAATATTATTAGAACACAATTCATAATTATTATTATCCTAAAAAGGGTTATCATTTACATATCAAGGATGGGGCATTAACTCGTTAAAAGTTAAAAAGTAAAGTCGATATTAATTGAGTTAGATAATTCGTTAACTTATGCTTTATTTGTTAACATAATAAGTTCATTCTTTTTTAATTTAACGTGTTGACTTTAAGTTCATCTGTAATAATTTTTTTTTTTTTAATTATTAGTTAAAAGACAATTTCAAAAGAAAATACGAAAAAAAATGTTTGAACCGAAGGAAATGCATACTATAGGTACAAAACCATGTGAATCAAAAATATGAACTATTATCTTAATTTTAAGTTGAATTAATTATTTTATAGTTTATTTCAAACTTGATAAATTAAAAAAATTAACTTTTAACTTGACTTTTTTTTTTTATCTTTTAATTAACGTAACTTAACGAGTATAAAAATACATGTGCACGGTTGCAGTGAACACATATAATGATATTTAATAATATTAATTTGGATAATGTTATGAAAAGAAAGGTTTAGCATAATTTTAAGTCAATTTGTTTGAAATGTTCAATGAATTTCGTAATAAATGATAGTTTAGGTAGACTGGTTGATTCTTTATTAAGAAGCGCTTTTAAGCAATACTTTATAATCTCGATCTGTGAGTCTGTCCGTTTCCAACAAATTCCGAAAACAACGATCCTTATAGGTTCTTTGAAAGACCCTAAAAGAAAATCATTTATTTCTACAGTCATTTGAATTAATCAACGTTTTACCGGAAAGTGACGATTCAACACATAGCATACGGCACAAAGTGATGTTAAAAATTAGAGTAAGTTCTCTTCATTTTTCAATGTACTATTTAATTTTCTACGATTATTCTACCTAAAAATACATTTAAATGACAAAAAAGGTTTTATGATTAATGAAGAATCAAAATAATTGTTTTCATTAAGAGCGAAAACTATTGTTTATTTTAGCAAATATTCAACTACTAACTATTTTTGATTCACTAACGGTTACGTAAGACAAATATCAGCGCTACTTATTCACCACTTTTTAATACAGACCTGGTACATATTTTGTTTATTCAAATTTAAATATTTTGTAAAGAACGCTCACGAGTAATATTATCTATATATATATATAGTTATATAATATTATCGTTTAAATTTTATTTTAAGTACAACTTTTTTGACTTCTTTAATTTCAAATTTTATTTCTCTTAAAATATTTTAAACGTTTAATAAAAATTAATAATCCATTTATTAACAATAATACGATGATTGTTGTGTATAGTTTATAGCGTGAGCACATACTCATACTTTATTCACGTTTTATACAACTAAGTTTTCACAGATTTTTAGGTAAATACGTTATATTTATCATCATACGCGTTACATTATACACAAGGATGAATTCTCGCGCTTTAAGTACATTTGCGAATTCAATTTGATTACAGTTTATAAATTTTTAACTTGACGAGTAAATAATATTATACTCTCTGTCCTATCGATTCGATTATTAATTGGTCGATTTCACATTAAATTTCTGTTTTTACTTCAAGGTGGATTTTGATTTGACCTATACAAGTTGTCAAGGATGCACGTAACGTTGATATTTATAAACCGAATATAGTATAACAATGAAATCGCACGTATTCGTTTTTGATCAACCGCGAGTCGAACAGCAGTTCAAAACATATATTAGTACCGGTATGCAAATTGCAAACTAACATTCTATAACAATAAATTATGATGATTTACAAACGCACGGTGGGTTTTAGACAATGCGAGTAATTTATTAATAATAATTATTAATATAATTCACGAGTACAAAACGTACGATATGATTTGCATAGGTCCCCGTTTGGCGTTAATAAAATATAAATTTGTGCACTTCGAGCTTAGCTTAGCTTAGCCGAGATGACGACTAGAAGAATATTGTGACCTAATCTAATGTATTTATTTTCGAAGGCCAAATATTATTACTAATATCCACCCGGGCGGCTGTGAATAATTTGTTAAAACCGAGACGTTTAAGAAAATGAGCCTTGCTTTCGTGGTTTGTAGATTGTAACAAAATGGTGATCGGTATAATTATCATAATTTATAAAATACAATTTAATATGTTTTATTTCGGAAACCTCGAAAGCGTATAGAGTACAAAACGCCCGTAAGTCATTTGTCGAATATAGCCTAAAGCGCGTTAAGATCGGCCCGTTAATATGCAGTTGCAATTTTTCAAAACCTTCCCATATTCGTCGTATCGTTAAAAAAACGATTATTTTGAACGAAAACATTTGCTTAGTAATAATTATAATAATAATAATAATTGCTAAACGTATTAGTACGATTAGTCGTGAAGCGTTCTTGCCCCGTAGACATGGAATAACTATGAAAATCAATCATGACGAGTCGAAAAATGTTCCTCCGGGGAATCGCTAAAAACTAGTGGATTGCACAACATATTAGATGACATTGCGGTTCCTAGTGATACCTAAGAAACGTGAGTTTAAAATAGGTTTGAAAATATTTCGTCACCTTGTTTTAGAGGTACAACGTCAATTTACCGAGAAAAGTATACGTATAACCATACAATACAAATACAGCTACACTTATTTCGCATTGTTTTAATTTTGATTGTTTTTTATTAAGTTGTGATCCAAAAACCAAAAAACTCCAATAGAATTTGAATGTTTGCTCTCTGCTCTCTGCACGAAATCACTGATGTCGTAAAACGAATCCAAAGTATTTTTTAATCGAGTAGTATACCAACTGAGAAATATTGTTCCAAATTCGTCAGTTCTCTACCAACCTGCAGTAAACATGTCGAGTCGTTCGGAGCGTTTTTCAATTTCGTTAATCGTCACAAAACAATCTGATAAGTTTTACGCGTGAATTACGGATTGAAACGCAACACGCGAGTAAGGATGAGAAAAACAAAAAAGATCAAAATATTTGATTAGGCATCAAGTGTTCGATTGTAATGGTATGTTTCTTGCAAAAACAAAACCGAAAAAGTAAAAATACGGTTTTGTGGGGCGGGCGCGGGCCCCTTGTGCCCCCCGCCCCCTTTAAATACGCCACTGGGTGACCTAGGAGGTCTGTGAATGTCGTCGATAAACGCGATAAAAAAAAAAAATCGTTATAAAATCGCAGTTTTCAAATATTTAACTAAATACGAACTAACCAATACATATTTTGGTGTATATATTATAATACACACGCGGGTGTCGTGAAACGTTGGTTTTCCGGTTGCCGCACAGAAGGGAAACGTCATTCAACGACATCGAAACTCCGTGCCCGTCTAAGATTTCTTAAATCACGCGTCTTAAACGCTCGAGGAACACGATACGCACACGGGAAGTCGTACGATCCACACGGGCTAACCGGAGCATAATATTATGGTCGTTATTATTGTATTACAGGCGAATGCATTACGACGACGTTTATAATATAATAACATGTAACGCGACAATTATTATTATTAACCGTACACGTATTATCATTACAATATTAAGAGCCAACAGCAGTATTACCCGCAGTATTTACGAGAGCTTAGCCGCCGAAAATATTTCGTAGGTTTCACCCGATCGGAAACCTATACCGAAATAAATAAATTTAAAATAAAAAAAAATACGTCGACAACGCCGCCGCCGCGGGCTTATTTGATTAGAACGATATTAATAAAATACGTAGGTAAAACACGTTATTACATTTATTGTGTTTAACATTTTGAATCCCGAGCGTTTGCTATGCGGCACCGACGGTGTAATCACAACAGTTGACATAATGTAGGTGGGTACAAAACTTGTTCGCGAAACTCAATATCCGTGTCCAACTGGACTGAGTCGAATTCAACTATGACAGCTAACTCTTTTGCCATCACCTGTATATTTTCAGTTAAGCAAATAAAAACCTTGTAAACCTATAGGTGAACGATTTAAATTCCAATTTTTATAACAACTCGAAAGCCGTTTGCATCATGCCATCCAAGTACTATAATACTTATACAGTTAATTATTGGTATGGTTATAGAATATAGCAATGTAGATAAGTGTATTGTTATTTAAAATTTTATATCAAAAACATTTGAAAAAAAAAGTGAGTGAACCTGGTCGGAACGGTGGAGTAACGACTTTACTCTGGATAAGATTTCTGGTTTGGAAGTTGTTTAATGCAAGTGAACGCACTTTTTTTAAGGTTTTAAATAAAGAAAGTTTTAAATCGATTTGAGTCACACGATTAGACGCATAAGGAAATATTTGTAAGCATACTTTTTATTATTACTGATAACATAATTTAAAGACTTACTACGGTTTGTTTTCCTATCATGTATTCGTACAAAGTACATTTCTGTTCTTCTTTTGATCCAACTAGACAACTTTTTTTTAAAATCGTTATTGCGTTCCGGTTCATTTTGAACGTCAAAGCAATTCGTTTTTTTTTTCATTCGAAATGGATTCCAAAGACAGCAAGTTTTCTTTTAAATTTCTAATTTCTTCTGATTTTAATTTTAGCTCTTCCAAATATTCGTTCTTTTCGGCTAAACGATTTAATTCATTTTTCTCGATTATATTTTCATTCTGAACTATTTTTCTGTTTAAATCTAGCATTTTTATTTCCAGTCGTTTATAATTTTGTTCAAGTTCACCCATTTTTTTTAGCTCGCTTGTCAGACGTTGAATCGTTTGTGATTTTTCTCCAATCTCTTTTGAATAAGAATCGATTGTTATTGAAAGTTGTGATTTGAGACTTCTAATGTTTTCATCTTTATTTTTCAACGCTTCCTCGATTGGTTCACTTAATTTATATACATTTTTTTCAATTGACAGGTTCTTTAAACTGTCTTTTGCCTTTTTTTTAAATTCAAATTCCGATGATTTTCTTTTGTTATTCGTATAACATGACTGTACTTTATTAAAATGTTGAATTTTATTTACCTAGAAAAAAAAAGTTTTTTTTCATACTAAAAAAGTGTTAAAATTAAAAATACATAAACTTAAAATTAATTTTGTACCTTGTTATACATATTTATGGATGAACAGCTACCATTATCTGAAAACCACGTTTCGAAAATAATATTAAACCACATTTACCAATGCGAAAGTATAAAATAACTACAAACACATTTTACTGACTTTTCAATAATGTTTTATTTTCCATTCGTAGCTCAGCTATAGTTTTTTCCAGTTGTTTTATGTAATCCTCATTATTTTCAAGTTCTTTATAAACAGCCGTTTTATTTTTCACCAAATTTTTCTCCATATTTTTTTCACTTATTTGTAACAGCTCAATTTGTTTTTTTAGCGATGCCCGTTCTGATTTTGTTGAAGACAATAATGCTTCAAAAACTTGTTGATCCTTAACCTAATAACAAAAGTGATTATTTTGTTTTATTTTAAACTATTTTATCCTAATGATATTGATCGTTCTTTAATTTTTAGATTATAAAAACACGTTATTTGTTGTTTGATAATAAATGGTAAAAATTATTCTACTGTTAACAATTGAGTCTTTTTTTATCAATAAAAAAATACGTATCAAAACAAATAATGGAATTAATCAAACAATATGATGCAAAATGTTGAATTCAGGCGTGTAATTCCTCTTTGATTCAATAATAATTTTTAAAAATCTTATATGTCGTAGTATTCCACGTGCTATAATATAATATGTATATTCACATTGTTTTTAAACAAAAATTGTACGAAAATCAAAAGGCTGAAGAAAACAACAATGACATGTCAAATATATTTACACAATAATATACTATACGTATACACATTTACAACCACGTACAATTTATTTTCGCTGTATATTGATTCTAGTAGCCATGAATTAATAATTGTATAAACCATTAAAAATAATAATAATAATATATTTTGACCTGTTTGTTTTTTGTGTACAAAGTTATTGTAGCTACTAGTAAGTTTTTAGATTTTGAGCTTATATGCTATTAAAATGATTTACTGATAAATTGTTTCAGAAAAAATGTTTATACTGCTTCTCGTTGTAATTATTTTATAACATTCATAGTCTTAAATATAGTTATGAAACCAAATGGCACCCATGGTACAAAAAATAGCTGAAAAAAATTTTGGCGGACAAATTCCTGAAAAACTATCTTTAAAATATAATTTTTAGGGTTTTTTGTTGTTCTAGATTTTACGATGTGAATAATATGGTCTCATTAATTCAATAAAATATCATACTCGAGGGTTACAATTTTTCAATTTTTGTTCTGAAAATGGTACTGAACTAGAAAAGTGTATATTACGTCGTCACAAAATGATTTTTGAAAACGTGTATTCGTTCAAAAAAATAAATAACGATTGAAATACTGATTAATCGATTTAAAACCATATAATTTTTTATCCATTTTAAAAATCGCCTCGTGCGGATTCTGTTTGGGCTCTTGCCTTTATTTAAATTATCAGCATTGGTTTCAAATACTTACCCGAAAATACGCACTCGTGGAAGTACAAATGTTTTTTGAAATTAAATTTATCGACACGATCCAAAATGTACACAACTTGTTGAAATGGGTAACAAGAACTAATACCCGGAGAAAAAACTATACTCACGGTAAAAATACCCAAACAATAAAATACCTGGGAAAAAATTATCAGAAAAAAAATACTCTAGGAAGAATTCCGAGAAAAAAATTAAAATTTGTTTCCTGTGGTATTTTTTTTTTTTGGGAGAAATTTATTTCTGTGGTATTTCTTTCTCGGACATTTTTTCCTCGAGTATTTTCTATCGGGTATTTCATTCTCTGATGATTTTTTCTCGAGTATGTGCGCTCCAAAAATTCTAATAAATGCAGTTTTTTGACATTACGCGAATTCCGAACGAAAATTGGAAATGTATATATATATGTATATGATCTTTGGATTGACAAATATTGAGAGTATTTGTAATTTGGAAGTATGAGGAAGATTTAAGTGTTTAATCTCTCGATGCCTTTGTGTCACCGAGTGCTGTCGTATTTACTAAGTCGGGTGCGTTCGTGTTTAAAGTGGAAAGGAGACGGCGGAAAGAGGGACGGGGGCCTCGCCGGCAGAGAACCACGTTCAGCCCGGAGCAGACGTTCATCCTGGAAACCGAGTACCGGAACAGCGAGTACGTGTCCCGGAACAGGCGGTCGGAACTTGCCAGCGAGTTGGACCTGTCCGAAACGCAGGTGAAGATCTGGTTCCAGAACCGCAGGGCCAAGGACAAGCGGTTGGAGAAGACCCACTACGACCAACAGATCCGGTAAGTGGAACGAATTTTCAATGTTGGGCAAGTAAGTGAAAAAAAATTAACCACGATAAGTTTAATTAATTCGATTAAATTGCTTGTTAACAAAAGAAAAAAATAAATAAAAATAGCTATTTAAGTTAAAAATGTTCGGATTGAAAACGAAATAAACTTAACTCAGTTAAAAAAAAGTTGATTTTTTTTCTTTGCTGAAATATTTACAAGTCGTAAACCACCCAATCTACACTATTTTCAACTTACGTAGTCTGGAAAATGAATGATCAAAATAACAAAAAATCAATAAATTAGTCTTAACAATTGTTAAATTGGCTGTTTGTGTTCCTCTTGATAACGAATACAATTTAAATAAACTCAATACTGTAATAGTAATAATAAATATAGTAATATAATATAATAGTAATAGTTAATCATGTAATATTTTAACTATAAAAAGTTTAATTGGTGCAGTACAATTTTTAACTAAATAAGTTAGTAAGTTAAAAACAAAAATAATTAACGAGTTGAGCTAAAATTTAAAAACAATCAACTCTTTAACTTTTTAACTAGTTAGTACCTTTTATTTATTAAAATGTATTATGATTTGCCATTCGCGTGCGCAAGGAGGGAAGATTTGGGGTTATGGTCTCTACATTGTCAATTTTTTTTTTCGCAAAATGGTTTATGATTATTGTTTTCTATTAATAATACAGATCATAGGTACAATATTTTCTTAGAACTTAAATATACACGCGTCTGCAGTGAACTTACGAGTTACAATTTTAACGATCTCAAAAGGGTAGAATAATACGTAAAATCGTTTTAAAATAACTCTTATTAACATTTTACTGTCGTGTAGGTCATTATATTTTAAAAACTATTGTTCAAACAAGCAGTACAAATCACGAGATTCTCGTTGTGAAAAAAACCGAGTATTCTGAAGTCGGCTGTCGGGGTGAAACTTTATTTTAAAATGTTTCCGTTGAGTGGTACCGTCAAATAGTTTGACCATGTTAAGCCAGTGACATAACATAAACTATAAAGTATATTTTAAATGAATCGTATTCTGTTACAGACCTAAGACATTGCCCGAACCATTAATATTAATTATACATTTTCATTCAATAGTCGATTCTATATTTAAACACCATATTGTATAATACATAGGGAATCAGAAACCGTATTTTATGTTGTGTCAAAAAATTATGGAAACACGTGTATAATGTTTTGAATATAATTTGTACATTGTATATAACTAACTCTATTATATGAATCGTCTTTAAAACAAAAAGCTGGAACAACTTCAAAATAAAAATTTTGTCAATATTTTGTTCGGTACATCCCGAAATTCCTGAATTAATGTATAAATAAATTCTGGTTAATGTCCATTTATACATATTCAGGGCGTGGTGATAAATGTATTAATATTTTACATAACATCACGTATTGTAATTTTGAATTTTCCAATCTAAACAAGTAATACAAGAAAAAACATACTTTAAGGCCCTTGGGTTGAAGTTTTTTTTCTTTTTTTTAAATAAAATTATGATCTAAAAACGAAAAGTCTCAAATTTTAAATATTGTTTAAAATTACTCCTAACAACTTGAAATGTTCACACGACATCGTTAAAATGAGTTAAATAAATTTGTGTGTGAAATCACAACTTTATCAATGCATTTCAGACAGTTTTGATAGTATATATGCTATGCTTAGCGTAGAACTTTAACGTTTTTAAAATTTTGTATAATTTATTTTTATTTTTAGATGTGGTCTTAGGCACTTTCCTAAGAGTCGCTGACCTTCTCAATCGTTACTTCGATAGGTAGTTGAAATATTCATATAATTTAACAGTAGAAATATGTGAATGAAAAGTGTACTTAATGAGCCAAATATGTATACATTCAATAATCATTACTCAAACGTACATAAATGGTATTCAAATTTTAACTAATACTTAGAAATCATCTTTATGGATCAATGCTCAGTTTTCTTCGGTGAGAGATAATTTTCAATATTTTCGTTATAGCTCTAGATCAATTGAAATAATTAGAACTTTAATTTAATACAAAACTCTTATATATTGTTATAGATGGTAATAAGGGTAGGTATATTGGTAAGTCTTGAGAGCGTCCAGTCCAAAAAATTCGGAAAATGTACACGAAATTGCTTACTTCAAAAATTATAAATTAAAAATATGGTTAAAATGTATATTTTTGGTTTCCCAAATTACTTTGTACTGGTGTCTGTAGCGTGAAAATAAAATAAATAATGAATTAGCTAACCTTTGACAGTTCGTGATCCTGTGCCATCATTCTTCGTTGAAAATTTCAATACACAAAAATATTTTACTTCACAAAATGTTATAATGTACAGATAAAAAATGTTTCTTTGCAATGTGTTTAACAAGTGAATTCTATTTGTACATAGATAGCATAAACGACGTTCACGATGGTAAAATTTAACATAGATTTTATAATATTTTATAAGGTCTTTTTTGTGAGTATGTTGTAAAGCATTTTATAAACTGAACGATTCTCTATCGCATTTTAACTAGAATATTATCTATCAGTGTTCTGATGTTTTTTAACAATAATTTCAAATCTCACCTTTACACTGAAAAGTCTAAAAGTCACGTATTATTTGTTTGCCACTTGGATAGGCCACTGCATAGCATATTGTTCGTAAAAAAAAAAATAAATACCTTGAATGACATTAAAATATATTTCGTATTTTTGCTCGCACCTACAAAAATATAAACGCCATTTAGTGTGATATTAATTTTGACCAAATTAAAAATATCTACTTACTAAAATGGGACGAAACGTAGAAAAATCAAAAACTAAGTGAAATGAAATCACCCAACTAGACATTGTAAATTAATTTGTACAACGAAAAAAATTGCTAAGGATAATATATGCAGCTCTTCAAAGCTTACTTCATGACTATAAATAACTCATAGGTAGTAATTTAATCAAATTGATCATGTGTCTTT
>CM029360.1:25378366-25401814 GCA_017140985.1 Hormaphis cornu
TCGGACCTGATGCGTACGTTTGAATAATGCCGGCAGACATTGTTGTGAAAACAAGAAATTTTTTCATCGATCTGTCACACAGAGCGTTTTACGTTCTTATAAATTCTCATACGTTTCAGGACTATCCGCACGCGCCCGTCGGGATCACAGTATCCTTTTTTTTTTCGGCTGCAAAGTATAGAAAACCACGCACAATACCTATGCGTCTAATGCGTTGAACTCGGCGACCATTTTTCCATATTTTACGCTCGCGACGACGACGACAAACAAATCACGATAATTAAGCGCGTGTGAATAATAATAGATTACTTTTATTGCGTGGAACGGCCGCGTGAGCTCTTCGCGTATTATTATCTCGGATCACGCTTTTGCTCGTTAGCTCCATTAATTAATGCTCTGTTGTACGCCGGGTGTACATTTTAATTGTCTGCAACGAGGAGGGTTCGATGACAGGAGAAAAAAAAAAAGAGGAAAACGCTACGTTTCGAGATTGCAAACGAGATACATTACACGTGCGTTTTAAATCCTCTGCAGATTACGATACGATGATATATTATTGCTGGCGACAACGCGCAACAGCCGGTTACGCTGCGACCCTCTGTGGGAAACCGAGCGCGCTGTTCTCCGCCGAGTGCTGCTGTCGGGGGGCGATGCACCGTGTGCAAACTGAATTCAAAAAAAATTCAGAAATACGGTTTTAAACATCGCGATTAGCGTGACGGGCCTGCAGAGTTTGTTCGCCTGCACAATATGATTAATTTTAAACCGAACGTTTAAAATCGACGTTCGTGTCGAAAACGTCGAAAACACGTTTCGAAATGTGTACAAAACTTAAAAGTACGAATCAACCGAATAGTCATCTCAAACTGGTCATTTTTGTATCGTTGTATACGCGACATGAATCTCTATCGATATTTTCGTTATGAATTTCGTGTAACACGATGCATCTGATCGCGTTAGGTATATACTCTCATCATTTTTATCATTTTCGGTCCACGGGTGTTTTCTGAGACGCAACAACAATCCGTCAAGAAAAAAAAACCGTAGGTCTTATACGAAACACTACAAATAATTGTGTTTATTACGTAAATATATGTATAATTATTAAATAAATGTTTAAAAAATAATGCGTGTTAGGTTATTGTATTATTATTATTATATACTTGTTTGTCTATTAAAAATACCTGTGTAATACATTTTGTTCAAAATTATCTAATAACAATATAGGTGCGTTACGAACACTGAATAAATGCGTTTTTAATACAGTTTGAAAGTACATGAACTGCATAACGTTATCCAACGACAATCGTACTATTGTCGGCGCGTCGAAAATACGCCGTTTACTTCTAAAATTTGTCATGCATCAAAATGGCCTAGTTGGTTATTTACAACACGCGTTCACATAACCGACCGCACAATACGTATAATAATATCATGATAAGTAGAATAAATAATTGCTAGAAAAAAAAATATAGTAGTTATAATGATAAAAGCTCAACATAATATTAGCTCCAGTCTTACCGTCTACAAATACGTATACAACAAAAAAAAAAACATTGTTTAATACTTTTTCGTAATCGCGAATAAACCTTATAAGAAATTATTATAATGATTACAACATGTTTTCGTAAAAGCTAGAATAGGTAATGCGTAAAAAATAATTATAAGTTTACGGAAGATTTTTTTCTCTTTACGCTGATCCGCACTGGTACACGTCACATAACGATTGCAAAAATCAAACATCTGCTGATTTGGTGAGGCCGAGTATTGAAAATTTTGTTCAACTGAGAGTTTTTCGTTTAAAACTTAGAATGGAAAAACAAAGTTCAGGAAAACAAACAAATGTGTTGTCGTGTTTATGTAATTTATTAATCATGCGATATAAATATTATTGATTATTCGCGAAATATTTATTCAAATGCGTTTATCTGTTACGATGGTGAAAGAAGATTTGTTGAGTTTGAGACGGAAAATGTCGATTTTAATTACAACACCCAACATTGTGTTTTTTTTAAACTTAAAGATAAAAAACAGACGATAGAAACCACGAAGTTTTACAGTTTACGACACAAAAACATATTGTTACAAAGTCTCCGCTTTATGAACATATACATAAAGCAAAACTATGTAAACCTAAAACTGAATAACAATAAGGCAATCTTTGTTAGAATAAAAAAAAAGAGTAAAATTCATAGAAAAGATGAAACGTCGCATACAACCGTCTTCTTAAATTGAACGTCTCGTGTTTAAAGTTTGTTAATTTTAACGAGTATATAGATCTTAGAACGAGTCTAAGATAAGACGATTTGTTGTTTCAAAATGTTTTCTTTAAGTTATAAACCACCATATAGATGTATAAACAGTCCTTACTGTCGCCATTTTATGTTTTATGTAGGATAATGTTCGCCAATATTGTATACCTACTCAAAGTCGGCTGTAGAAATCGAGTCAAACCCCGTCACGGTAAATTTATCGAGGAACGTATGAAATTCACACCATGATAAAAACACGGTAGATAAAAGTATAAAAGAGTTCTCCCGTCTCCGAATTTCGATAAAAAAAAATGTATATTTTATTTTATTCGCGCAGCCGATTTCTGTCTATAATACACGAGTATCTCACAATTTAGCCGCATCGTCTACTAATATATTTAGGTTGTTTTCGTGTTTGAAAACGCTCACCGAACGGTTTGAGAAAAAACATAGTTGTTAAAAACGTTGTTTTGCCGAAGGAAAAATACTCGTAAGATTATAACTTAAGACTAAAACAATAGACGTTCAGCGTTGACAATATTTTTCCGTTTGGCTGATCGCGCGAAATGATGTGACGGCGTTTCTAATACGTAATAATGTGCGTATGGATGATTTGGACAGAGAAAAATGGGAAATATAGTTTTATTAAATGAAAAAAAGAAAAACTTTCAGTTTGTGAGATGATATTTTTTCAATTCTCTATATTTCGGCGGTGATACTCGACTTTAATATAGAGCGTGTATCCTTTTTTTCTCGTTCAACAAGGCTGGGCATTAACTCGTTAAAAGTTAAAATCAAGTTAAAAAGTCAAGTTAATTTGAATTAAGTTAATTGACTCGTTAACTCAAAATGTCAATGTGTAATAATTTAAAAAAAAAAAAAAACGTTTTTAAGCTCTTTAAAGAAAAAAAAAATATAATAAGAAAAAAGATTTTTAAAAAGGAAGAATTTCATACTGGATACACGTGAATTCATAATAATATTATCTTAATTTAATTTTTTTTCGTTGGTTAACTTGGTATGTTAAAAAAATGTGAAAAAATCGACTTTTAACTTTTTGTTTTATCAATTAACGAGTAAAAAAAAAGTTCCTTGTCCAGCCCTGTTATTCGATACGTAGCTCCACGTAAATCTAACAAACACGCGCGCATAATATTGTATAGCGGATGTCGCCGTTGATCCGGGACCACTCGTCTTGTTGAAACTACACTACAATATTCTTCAAACGCGGATCGGCGGATATTTTATGACGTGATTTTAATAGAATTATAATATTATTATGTACAAAATTCGTGTTAGATCCATTATTGGACGGATAATAAAAATAATAATGTTGTGAACCGTTTTTTTTTTTTAATATTATTTAATCTCAACGTATCAGCAGCCGGGACAGGAGCGCGGACGCGATCGCAAACGTCCACGTCACCGACGGTACCGCGGCTCCGTTGTAAAATCCGCCGTACACCTGCAGGTTGGCCGTTTCTATGCTGTGTTTGCAGTAATCGCCGTCTGCTCGCAAACAAAAAACAAAAAAAAAAACGCGCATAAATCAATCGAACGTATACAAGTAATGAAAAAATCGAAGAAAAATAGTGGAATCGAAAAAAAAAAGAGATTTTTTTTGTCATCGTTTATTTATATTTCGTCGTTGGCGTAAACACCGCGTGAAACCACCTTGGCGTGTCATCATAACTTGACCGAAAAAAAAAAAAATGAAAAAAACGCGCGCGATCGCATACGCGCCGACGGATGTTGACGATTATTTTCGTTTTTTTATTGAATTTTTTCGTTGCGCGCGACGCGCAAGTTGTGCAAGGCCGACCGGTCGCTCATCTCTATAAATTTTTTCGTTTTTTACACTCCTTTTTAGAATACACATCGGCTTGAATTAATAACGGTCAAAAAAAAAACGTTGAAGATTAAAATCAATTAGGTTCGAACACGATTTTTGGCCGCGTTTCAATAACGATACGATTGCGTTGCGCGGTCCTCCTGCGCTTCTTTGACACGGCTATTATATCTCGTTTATGCAGCTTAAATAACGAATTGCGAATCAACACGCGTATAATTTTTTACGATCCGTACGCTAAACGGTTTGAATTTTACGAAAACGAATTTTGGCTGAAAAACACAACGATCATGTGTTGAAAAACAAATAAAATACGTTTTTACGTAGACACAGCGGTGCAAACTTCGATTTGAAGACTATTTAGTATAAATTAGTTGTGAAAACAGTACACCCGTGCCGTTTTCAAATGTATAAAAGCGTCTTCAAGTATAAGAATTACAAGACCGAACGAAAAGTTGTTTCAAAAACGCAGTACAAGTGTAAAATAGTTTCGAACGACTGTTGAAAAAACCCGTTTAAAAACCATAACTACTGTTCATTTGAGAACGCGAACACCGCGTACTAATAGTTTACACTTGTACATTGAAATTCAAGAAAATTTTTTTTCAAAATCTGTATTATCCGTGAAAACTTTTAAAAACAGGTTAAGTGTTAGCCCCCCCGATGTTTAAGCATTGCTTTAAAATATGGTAAACAAGAGTTATGCATTACAAATATGCTTACCGTAGGTCCATCCTACAAACTGTTCAGTCCTGAGGTTTTCATTTCGTAACCATTCCTCGAGCGGTTGGAAAAATTCTCTCAACGCAGAACCGTCGAGTCTGTTTTCGCCGATCGCCAGCGATAAGGTATCTCTCCAGCTTTCTGACGATCCCGTTTCCATGAGTTTTCTGAAAAAAATTGAAAAAACAAAGCGCTTCGTTAGAATATTTCTGCGTTTGATACGCGCAGCTGACGGTCGAATTTCTGGCCGTCCAATGCACTCGTAATAAAAGATGTACCATAGAACAGTTATTATTAAAGAATAACACTGTGGGCGAGAAAAAAAATATTTTGCTTAGCTCAAGGAAACGTCCTTAAATAGGTAAATAAAATGTATGAAACACACATCGAAGTCGTCGGTCAGTCTCGTTTTTATACCTAAACGAGTACATATATTGTACAGTAAATAATTGCCGTTCGCTCAAACTTCTAAACACAGTTATACGATTATTCGAGTACGAGCCACGATCGTCGTGTCAGTACAAATCACTCTACAACGGTCGTGTGTGTGTGTTGGTGACAAAAAATTAGCACAATCCGTATGATGTGAGAGCGATGTTCTCATGTGGAAACATCTAGTTTGTCCCCGCGAACAACTGTAATAAATTATAAAATAACGCAATCGTTCATCTCCGTAAAATACCACGAGCTAAATATGTTTATAAAAAGTATACAACGACTACGGGGTCGGGTGAAAAGCTTGTTAGATTTCGCTTTAGAGTGGGTCGAAGCAGCGGCTAATTCAGGGGAGGGCTGAGGGACTGAACCCTCCCCCCCGAAAAGTCAGATAATTTAAAATTTTCTAACGCGACGACAATAATTAAGTATTTTAGTACACCGTTTATTTGACGGTTTAATGAATCTGAGGATTATTTGTTTCTTTGTAAAAAGTAAGCATTTGTTAAAGTAGCTGCTGTTATTGTGTGAATTAATGTGAACTTTTCGCCAGAACAACCACTCCCGAAAAAAACCCTGGACACGCCACTGGGTCACAGCTTTAGAAAGGGTCACTGCTGGTCGATATTTGATTTTTAAGCAACGGGTTGCTTATGAAAATTACGATTCTGAGTGAACTTAGTAATAAAGAAATTTTTATACGTTGACAAGTATGTTGTTTAAATTATATTGAAGTTTCCAGACTCTAATGACTGATACATAATCAGAGGTTTTACGATACGGAATTTGCAGAAATTTTAAAATTAAATGATTTCAAAGTCCTTACCTCGATAATAAGTCCCATTAAAACTGTGAATAATATTAAATTATGGTTTTTTTCCAATTTAATGAAAAATATCGAAATCGAAACCGTTTTCGAAGGACAATTATCTAAACAATGTTTTATCCACATCAATTTTCGAAGGAAATATTTTCAAAAACGTTTTCGGTGCAGGAGGTTTAAGTCTTTTTTATTTTCAAGATTTTACAATTACGATTCCTCACACGGACTAGGCTGGGGTTAAAGTGATGGGGGACGCAGAAGGACTACTTCTGATGCCAGTGGGAAAGCGTCCCCTTTAACCGATTCTAGAGAATGAACACTAGAATGGCCAAAATCAAGCTAAAATAATCCATTTATCCCCGTAATAACTAAACAATTCTCAAAATCTAAATTTTTTTAAAAATGATTTTACTATTTACATTACACTACAACAGAAGACAGGTTATCCATAGAGTAATGTCATGAATTAAACTTAAAGTGTTTCAAAAACTGTTGATAACTAAATCTCAAAACTTTTAGAGGAGTTATGATGACACGCCATAATGACAAAAAAGTAAGATCATCAGAACTCGGAAGCTAAAATAACTTCAGATAAATTATGAATTCATAGTCAACAATCTATGATGAGAGGTAGGTACCTGCTAAATTAAAAGATCAAAGACGCCCTCAGAATCTACAAGTGTCGAGGGGACCGGGGACACAAACAAATATCCTCTATACTTATAATAAACAAACACTTCATCGAGGATCGAGTAAAACCCTTCAAAATCTTTTGGTGCAAGAGTCCCCCCAACCATGTTTTCCTAAATCCGGTCCTGTGACGACGGCTAGGCGACGGCGACCGTTGAGCATTTTTTCAGCGCGGCCGCGATCGACCGACGACGAAATCGTTCTGCGATCGTTGCGTGCGCAACACCGACCAGAGAATTACTTAACATCGCAGTGTTTTCACTGTGTAACAATTATATTAGAAAAATAATAATAATAATAATAATGATTCTCGGTCCGCATTTCGCGGAGCACGCGCGACCGGAAATACGTCTACCGCGTTTCACTTTTCCACAAAAGATTCATCGCCGCAACGGTATTTCAGCGAGCACAATACACAACTAATAAAATATAAAACAAACAAAAAATAAAAATGTGTTCTAACAAACACGAGCGTATTTGTTGCGATACCGAGGTGCACGCACGTGCGACGTATGATTTTAACGGACGAAATTCGCGTGTCGCAAAAAAAAAAAAGTAAATAATTTAGCCGGCAATACGGTGCCCTCAATGGGAACAGAATAGTGTCGAATTCGTAAAATTCGTACGAGAAAATACCGAAACGCGGTGACGCTTTCCAAACTACCTGCACAACAGGCCAATTTTATAATTTTTTATTTTAAGTGGATTTCTATGGAAAAAATCTACGTATTCGATTCATTGACGGGACTTCCGGACCACTTTTCGTATATTTTTCGATCGCGACCCCGAAACCACCCCTCGTTGAAAGGTTCGTACATATTTACGTATGTATTTACATTTTTCACGGCGACAGTTTCTCAAAAACGGTTTGATATTTGTTTTTTTTAGCAAAACAAAGCTACGTATTTGCGCATCGTATAATTTTCAATCAAAATCGGTCAAATAGTTTTTTGAGAAGTTTGAAGTTATCACCGATTGGAATCGTGTGGTGGCGAGTATGTTATTGTATAGATTCGACAGAGCAAAAACCGATTCGACTTTTGTTTTCTGAAAAATAAACCTAAAATTTTATATCGTCCGGTTATCCCGAAATCGAGGGGGAGTAGTTTTTGAAAAAAAAAAAAATCAAGTTAAACGTTATCTCCGCGATTAGTTTTGTGTGGCGGCGGTAGATATTTAGTTTTGTCAACACGGCACAGCAACATGTTGGTTGAACCGATTTGATTTCTGTTTTCGGATTGGCGTATACCGTTTGAAGCTGTGCGTTGTTCACGTATTTTTAAACTTTTAGAGTAAATTTTGAGACGATTTTGTCGAAAAAATATGCGTGTTGCGTGGCAAGGAACCTATAAGTACTTGTTGGCCGTGCCAACGGGGTTTTTGTATGAAAGATTTGAAAACCTATTATTCCAGGGCGATCTGGTCTTATACTGTGACAAAAATACAAAATACCTATTCAATTGCTACGTTTTATTTTTCCATATCAAGCCGGATTCGCCCGCGTTGGTCAATCGTTATAACATATTTCTACGTTACATGATTCATCACGCGTCGTAATAGCTGGGAACTATTATAGTGTTATTATTTTGTGACGTGGAGCGCGCGGTCGATGACAAAATTACGGAAAATTGAATTGTCTCGGAGAGTCCGCCACATGAATTACGGTGGACACGAGTGCCAAGTGTATTGTCAAAACGGCCAAGTACACGCCTGCGTATAATCTCTATGACGACAGTTTTCCTGTTTTCAAAGTCTGTCTACGTTCTCTTCTCTGTGGACTATTTTACGAAATTTTTTCGTTTTGTTTTTTCATACTAAAATCTCGAAAGTAAAAATCAAAAGATGAAAATCGCTTTAAATTTAAAAAAAATTGCTAGAAATAAGGCATCCTAATACACACATATAGTGCTGTTAGACATGTATTTCGATTCAGCTGAGTGTTATACGTACATGATCGTCTTATTATTTCGGATATATTAATATAATTTCGCGCTAAATCGTTATGGTCTAAAACAACATGGTTTTTAAACGATTCGTTTTGCAACCGGTACCTAAGTTCTATTAAAAGAATGCTTCAACATAATAACTGTGTTTTATTTTTAGGCATATTATTAATCCTGTAAAACGTTATATATATGATGAAGTTGAAATTAAAGTTGATCTATAAATGGATTAAAATCGATAGAAATCCAAAAAACGTCTTGATTAAATATATATATTATGTAATGACTATTTACATGTAGTATTTTAATACTCTTACACGCATTTGTTGTACAAAATTATGATTTTTTTTTTTTTTAATTAAGTACACATAATTTAGTAATTATTTTAGTTAAAAACTGATGTTGTGTTTATACACTTTGAAATAGTCTAGAAAAATATGTGCTTTAGTTTAAAAGAAACGTATAAGAATATAAACTTTAGAACGGCATCGTGTTCGAAATAAATGTACATTCTAAACGTGAACGCTGTTCACTGAACAGTATAACTTTTTCGAAGCAATTTTTCGGTGTTTTCAATCAACGGTATAGGGGTACCGAACAGATTTTTATTTTTACACGGTACAATATTGGTTTCCGAAACAAAACTAAAAAGCAATCTTAGCGAGTGCGATTCAGGGCGGACAGGTTAAAACAGAAAATCAAGATGAAAATGCTTACACGTAAATACGTGTTTGGGAAACCGGATTTTGATCGATTTAAAAGTTAATGTTCGACTTATCGTTTATTACGAAAAACCCGCACGTAAATACTGTTCGGTGCCGATATTGTGTCAAGATCTGAATCAAAGTGCATCAAGAATAGACGTTACAGTTACGTTGTAAAAATCTGTGGGCGTTTTTGAATTTTTTTTTTGGTTAAGTAATTAAAATATCGTTTCACGATTGTCGTGTTTATATCATTGCTATTCGCTGTTTATAGCTCCGCAATTTACAATACTGTTCAACGGACGCTTACTTCAATATGGCGCCCGCCTCTTTGCTCCTGTAGACGTCGCATTTGTGCAGTAATTTATTCGGATCGTTAGGCCTGTACTGCCCCGAGGCCAGGCACATCGCCTTGTGGATCTGGAACTGCAGGATCGTTCCGAAATAGTATCTACGAACAAGACGGTTATTATAAATATTACGTTTTTTAAGTAACAACAACAACGCGTATATGTACACGGAGAAGTCGTGTAAGGAAAAAATAAAATGCAGCGATTTAGCCAGTCGAGAAACGTAATACGAACAAGCGGTGGACGACGTTAAAACGATTGTCATGCCATAATATAGTATCAATATAGTGTACGATATAATTGTACGTCGGTCCGTCATCGGAGTTCGTATTTTTGTACGAAAAAAAAAAAAACTCGTTATTACTTATTTTCGGTACGTATTATATCGTACCGGCCACTTGTTGAACTTAATACGTTGCGGCGGCCGAGCGAATATCGAATAACAACGCGTTATTTAATGTACGACACAAACAAGAAAATTACTCGTTTCTGTCGGTAAGTTGCGTAACGGACGAATTCGACGCGAACGGGTTGAAACCGTCTTCTTTTTCTTCTACATTGTACCAGTCGTCGACCCGCGATCGCGTCTGACGTCGCGGTTGATGTATACAATATTATGTTTTAAAATTCAATGTCGGAGTATTATAAGTACGTTTTTTCGAAATAACCTGCCCGCAGGCCGCAGACAGAAATACCGCAGCTGTTGTTTTTCGTTGTTAACGTATAAGTTTGCATTTTAATGGCTATTTAAACGGGGAGAACTTTTTTATTTTGTTATTTACTTCCAAACCGGTCTCCTCGAAACGCAGGCGACGGAATCGTAATGATATCGTTTTAATGCTGATTTTCAAAAATACGTTTTCGTAATCTCGCGCGGTAAATAGCTACAATAATACGATACGGGAAAAATCGTGGGCCGCAGTAATAAATTCCTAAGCGATTGCCGGACAAAGCGAGCGAGCGGACACGTTGTAATTTGTATAACATGCGATATTTTCGTTTAAAACCCGCAGAAAAGTTCGAGAAATAGCATTGTGTTCGTTCGAACGGTAGAAAACTAGTATTCAATTCGCTCCAATGTACAATTTAATCGTGATTTCGTTCTCAACAACATTATGATTAGGTGTATTGGATGTTTGGGTAATGTATCGCAGATAAAAACGCGGAGTGTAGCGAAAATGAACAAAAATCTACCGTGTTTTAACAATAATGTGCAAATAAAAGCGTGAAATTCAATTGAATTTTTCAACGAGACGCGTAATGGCAACACATGGTTAGGTATACTGATGACAAAACTCTTTATGTATTGCCAAAACAGGCGATACCAAGAGATCATAATAATAATAATAAACGCAACGATAATATAATAATAATAACGATTATTATTAACATTATTGAATATTATAGTACCTGCTGTTACAACGATACACTCAGACGATATTGCACAATTTGTTGACGTGTTGGTACAACGAAAATTGGTTTCGTAGTTTAATTTATTTTTTTTGATAATATTATAATATTTTATGCTTTTTCGTCGGTCGTTCACAAAATTACCCAACGTTGCGATCACAAAACCCTCGTGCGAGTCCAAAAAATTATCTAAATTTTGAAATTGTTTAAAATGTACATTATAAAATAATAAATATTCCTATATTCGCGCGGGTTGATCATAGAAAAAAAAAAATTTCACAAAATCAATACCATTCTATTCCAGGAAAAGAAATACAGACACCAAGCAGTGAGGTCCGTAAATTTATCCAAATGTCTACTGATTGTACTCTATAAAATATACTGACCCTTCATTTTGATTATTTTTTTTTTATTGCAATATATTTAATTTAGAATAAACATTAAGAAGTAAACCTTAAAGATCGAGAAGAAAACCTAAAGGAGCAAAGAGCCAAAAAAAGGAATCGGTAACTGTTTTGGAAGGCGTAGTTCCTCAATGTTTCGTATTAAATTTGAAAGTAGGTAACGATAAATCATTGATTGCAAAAATAAAAATCCTTGGCGAGCTCATTGAGAGAAATAATCATAAGTCAAAACAAATTTAAACCTATAAAACGTCAACTTTTAGCTAAAAAATTGATAAAATCGTTTTGAAATACTACAAGCATTCAAATATCAATGTACGAATTTTTATTTGATTTGAACGATTTTTCGAGGCAAGAATGTATAAAGATACCTGTGAACAAAAATTGTGTCGACGCATTTTCAAAATTGAATCACAACAAATAGAAAGAAATGATGTAAAGCTATGGGTAAATTTTTGAGTATCAAATTGAATATTAAAAGTTTTGTTAAACATTTACTGTTCAAAAATCGAAAATTTAAAACTTTTAATGTCTTATATTACACTCAAAATTTACCGCGAACCATTTGAAATTTCAATGACAAAGATTCACTTTACCTTTTTTTATAATGTGTGTTAAAATTTAAAGTAATATATAGAAGTTTTGGAAATTTTGACCTTTTTGTTTTCGTTCGTTCGTGGTCATAACGCGTGAACATTACCAATTTATCAAATTTTACGTAATATTACCGGAAAATGTTTTACTGATAAATTTCAATTCTCTGAAAATATATAAGTCGTCCACTTAAAAGTATCTTATATATTTATATTATGTTCTTATATTTTTTGGGTAGGTATAACACAACCAAAATTCGATAACGTATAACTGTATTGACTTGTTATATTTCACGTATATGGTTCTATCTTATGTTATAAAATACCATAAGCAGTGCAAAAACCACAAAAACGTACCGATTGTGTTATATTGAAAAATTATAAATTGGATGCATCATGATGCTTGTAATTATACCTGTCAACAAATTAATAGTTATAAATTTAAGAAAAAGACAAAATACGAGTAAAAAAAAAATGAATTTACGTTATATTCGATACACTCAGAACGTATTTAAATTGAAAATTATAAACTAACTGTTCTGTAATTTATGTTGGGCATAAGTGACATTGGATGTGAAAATGTGTGCGAATTGTTCATCTTCTATAAGTAACAAAAACGTAAGTTCCTACTCAATAAATTACTATTTTAAAATAAAAATTTTGTATTGTATTCTATGTACACGTCCTATAAACCAATATTTGGTGCAGATATTATTATGTTGAAAAATGAATTGATGATACCGTTATTAAATTAAGTTTATGAATATTGTATTAATACAATACAAATTTAGTACGATCGGAGACAGTTAACTTGTAAAATATTTCATACGTATAAACTGTACATATTTAAAAAAGTATATAAGGTCAATCATTCAAACAACATAATTAAAAAATCGCATATATACCAGCTTTGTATACTGTATACGTCTTACACTGACGTATAAAAGTAGATGACCTTATTTAACGCTATGTGTCCACAATCATATCACTAGTGGACGAATAATTCTATTGATTTACAGAAATCATAGTGGATAAGCTTCAGATTTTCGTAACTATTATAAGACACAATTATGACGATTTTTATAACCGAAAAATTGTAATTGAAAAATTTTTTTTTTCTTGAAAATCACGTTTTTTCAAACAGTCATCGCGGGACACCGTGTATATTTTCTTTTTAAATAAATTGAACGAATTGAGTTTACAGGTTGAAAACCAATCGAAACGATTAAAAAACTGCACATACAGGTGCAGTGGTCCGGACTCTAGACGTACACCAGACGTATATAACTCATCACGTTGGTAAGTAATATGCGTTTAAAATTATTCGATTAAAATTTTCTCTAAATGTCAACGTAATATTGTCAATCCGAAAACGTTTGAAAATTAATCAAGCTGCGATTCGCTAAATTTTTCGTTACTCGACGCACTTTTACTCAGTATAAATTGTCTCAAAATATTTTCGGTATCACAATACTGATAATTCATTAAGTATACCGTAAACACGTAAACCCAACGAATGTTATGAAACGTCAGTATAGCTGCAGTCGACTCAGCTGATGTTCAATGATCTATCGAGAAATATCTGGTACATGATTTACTACCGTAAAACAGAATGAAAAAAAAAAAAGTACTAAAAAACTTATTCGCAAAACTACTAACATTATGTAACGATTTTCCATAATTGTTGAGTCTCTGTATTATTATTACCTATACCTACTGTTACTGTAACAAGTAATATTTAACAATGATAAATCTCGTTATGGTCGTCTACGTGACCATCATATTATACGTTAAACCCGATCCGAGCACCGAGGATGCGGTATAATGGTTTCATTTTCTTCAACAACAATAATAATACTGGGTATATCGAGTGTAAACGGGTTTGCGCAAAAGCCGTAAAATCGAAAATAACTCGCGATCGCTCGGATCGCCTAACAAAATGATTATTATTTTATTTATGCGAGATAAATATTAGCCGACGGATTTGCCGCTTATTTATTTTTTTTTTCAACAAAGTATAATTACATATTCTAGTACCTATTATACTCGATTGCTCGTGAATCCATACGAAACATTTGTATCGTTGTTTTTACAGAAATAAAATACCGGTTTTAAACATCGTCCGAAATCGGTTTGGTGTGGCCGGCCAATACGAATAGGAACAACACGTTTAAAAAAGGATTAAAAGAAAAAAACACGCCGAACTAAACGAAATATTGCATTTGATACTGCATCACATTCCAACGCAAACTAGAATCCGAGGTTGGGATAGCTGGAGACCATATTATAACGTCTCGAGTTCGAAACAGAATTGAATTACATCTATATTATTTAAGTGAAGGGCATGAAAAGCACTTAAAAACACTGCACGATTTTTGTTTTTAAGAATAAAATGCATTTTTTAAAAATTTTTATTCGAAACACTAAACAATCAGTACAACGACAACAAGACGAAAGAGTTGTTTAAAGTAGCCATTAGCGTCATTAAAATAACAAACTGTTTTTCTCTTACAAACAAAGAAAGTCGCGCAATTTTAATAACATGTTATTTCTGAATCGATCACGAACGTTGAAAACGATCGAATTGGTTGATCAATTTATTTGAGTTTTTTTTTTTTAATTATAATATATAATACATTTTTTTATTTATAATAATGCATTTTTAATCAAATTCGAGTTGATAAAAATATTGATTTATTTCAATTTAATTTGGCTCGAAACATTTAAAATTTTTTTTTTTTTTAATAAAAGAAGCGGTAATTTATTTTAATACGCCTAATCACAGAGTTTAAACTAAAAAATTAAAATAATAAATGAAGACAAAATAAATTCAATTTTTGAAATAGTAGTGCATGCAGTTATCTTAAATTTTGAAAATATCATACAGTTAATTTTGAAAAAATTAATCGTATGTTCTTTTGAAACCAATGTATAAATTTGTTTCTTATAAGTAAACCGAATTTTAAATTTTAAAACCTATTAATGGGCAATATGTTCTGTCGTTTAAAAACATATTTAATACAATATGTTTATAAATTTTGTTTTTAATGTTGTTAAAAGCAAAAATTGTTTAAATTCGTTGCTATCAGAACAAAATTGTTTACCAAAAACATAAACTTGAAATTAAAAAAAAATGCCCTCAACGTTTCGCATTTGATTCGTGTATATAAAATCTGCACACGCCATACAAATTTTCATTTCAGTTATCATACAGACGTTATAGACATACATATCTATAGTATCGAACACAGTATAGGTGGAAACGCGGCGATTTAATTAAAAACCTTTGTAACAATTATAATTTAGTAAACGAATAGTAAATACGAGTCATTATAGAATATATAATTACGATATAAGCATAACGATAGTTTTTAACCATACAATTGCGTTAAAATAGTATTAAGTTATTAAGTGTACCTAAAAAATATTGATTTTATAAGCATATTTAGATGCCGTTTTATATTTATTGGAATTCATTGGAATACTTGTTTTTTTTTTTTTCGACTCTTAAACTAAGTTTAAATTAAATTCGATATCGTCGACCAATTGAAAAACAATCAAAGAAAACCAAAAGTGGTTATATTTATTGTATGTTTCCTCGGTCTTATAGTTTAATTTATTAATGTTTGTACGTGATTCAGCGGCGTATAAGTAAGTGCATATAATATTTGTTTTTCGTACGACGATGTAAAACGTTATGAAGTAATGATATAGTAACCTAGGTGCTGAAAATATATTAGCATAATCCATAACTTATTAAAATATGTTTCACAAAAATAAATACTGGGTATGTCGAAGTACGTTGCGTAACGTATTGATGATTAATCGCGTCGTGACATTAACCAATTGAATGTCTAAGGTACTGTAAACGAATAAAATCTTTATAAGGTATATATTTGATTCTACGTCATGTTCTGTATCGAAACTGAAACGACCGAGTAATCGTTTGTCGCGCACGTCATTATGCATACGACGAATAAAATATGTCGTATATAACTACTACTAATGGGTTTTAAAGGAAGAAGTTGAAATTGCACTACTGCCAAATGCTAAAAGGCAATGGCACAATTTGCAATAAATCTGTAATATTGTTCTAACACGTGTCGGTCGGATAATAATAATAAATTCTGTGCGGGCCCAAAAGTCAGCATCCGCGGTATAATACGTACCTACTTATGCAACGTCATAAGTTTTGAATTATTATACTTCCACTAAGAAAAAAAAAAAACAGAATATAAAAACATTAATTTTGTAAACGCGCCCATACATCTCTACTTTAAATTCAGTGTGTAGGCGTTTAAAACATATAATACTCATATCGCGTGCTGTAACTCCGTTCGGTCCAACGCTGTTTAAAACATATTATGTAGATAGGTGCATTATTGGTTTTATGCGGCCAGAACTCTGCGGACTTGGCGCAAACATAAAGATAAACGTATATTTTTATCGGCCGATTTGTTATTCAAATTAGATATTAAATTTGTTTTATAGTTAGGTACATTGATTCTGTTAACATCGTTTAAGTTTTATGGGATTATTAAATTAAATAAAAACAGTTTTTTACAGAACTTAAAACGCGTTAACACGCAGGTATAGCACAAGCGATTTAAAAATAAAAGTACATTATAAATATATAGAATGTTAAGTTTAGCAATGTACGTCCAATAAATTAATGTTATAATATAATTGCGCAACGATTTTTAAATATATCCGATAAAAAATACAAACATTTTTATCAATTTCGTACAACAATTGTTGGCCAATGTATAGTTTTTATAGTAATTATTGTTGTCGAACCATAATAATATCAAACGTTTAATAAAAATAACGTTTTCAAACAAAATTTTTATACGTCAATAGATTCGTTTAAACAATAAAACTACCATAGGTAGTGAAAACAAAATACGCGATTTTAATAGTGTTTACCTTTTTTTGATTATACGGTCAAGTTTATTTGTGAAAATGCACGATAGGAACTTTTACTTTAAAAATTAATGAAAATCGTCGCAAAACATTTACACAAAGTACAATTAAAATCAAAAGATTTTTTACGTCCAGCAGTTTTGCATAATTAAAATGAACGATAACAGTTTTTTATTTAGTCTAATACAACGATGTGAAAGAAAACAGATGTTACAATAGTATTCAAGTCCCATGCGCTAAATTGCAGAATCCGTAAATCAAAAGGATTAAAACGGGGATCGGATTTTTGAAAAAAATTGGAGATTTTTACATTTTTTCCTCATTCTCTTCGATACGATTGTAGTCGATTAAAAACAAAAAACATCAAAAATTTCCTCGATCTTTTTTTTTTTTTTTCAAACGCTAAAAAATCCGCGTTTAGTCCTTCGTAAATAATACAATTGTATAATTCGATCGGACTGCGAATCAAAGGTGTTTGAAGAAAAATCAAAATTTCGTTAAAAAAATAAAAATAAGTTTATAACTTACTTCGCACTCACTAAACCAAAACAACACAGTTTTATCGAGACTTTTTTTTATACGCGTTCGAAAACTACTGGTCGAATATTTTTCAAAATCCTTGTCTATACAGAATAGCAAGTTTCTTTTTACATAACGTGTTCTGTTTTCAAATCTTAAAACATATAGCTGTTTTTATCAAGAATCGTTTTCTAAAAATAAAAGAAATCACAAATATGACCAATTTTTACGGATTTTCCGACTTGCGACGCAAAAAAAAATTAGTGTAACGAAGAACGATTAGACGGACGTGTGAATTGAGAAATATTGGACAAAAAAAACGAACATGTAAGACGTAGTAGTGTTGGCGTTACATCAATACAGCGAATAAGATGAGAGAAAATATACTGAAATTAAGGGCATATTTAGAATTTAACGCGATGGACACAAAAAAAAAAAATACCAAAGATTTATGGTGCGGAGTGGGTTAGGTAACTGATTTTAGTAGGTTTGTATTTTGTAGGTAATAGTTATACGTATGAATTATGGAAACAATGGTGCATAATTCGAAAAACGATTTAAGAGCGTTTCGCAATCGAGTACCAACTGAAAAAAATTGTTCCGATTTCGTTCGCGTGTCCTAACGATCTGTGAAAATGGCATTTCGTTCGGAGCGTTTTTTTTTTTAAATTTATAGCGCAAACACGTTGTTTCAAAAGAATTCAAAGCGAAAAAAATTTTACGCGAATCGTACAGCGATTAGAGTGTAATGAGGACGAAAAGATTGATCAATAAATGTTTGATTGTAACGTTGCGTGAAAAAAAAAAAAAACTCAAAATTAAAAGTACTCGTCTTTAAAAAACGCGCCCCCGACTGAAATCGTTCGAACGCGGAGAAGAAACCGAAGCGGTAAGAGCGAACGGAGTCGGATGAAAACGATCTAAAGGGATGATTGTCGTTGTCGTTAATGCGCGTCCGGAGGGTGCGAACGGCCGCGACGAGCCGCGGGGCGCGATGGCGGCCGACTCCAAACGGACGGGACGGAAGAAGAAGAATTTTTTATCGAACCAAAAAAAATCGAATAAAAATAGAAATTTTCGAAAAATCATCAAGTTTCTGCACCGCAATGGTGGTGGTACTCGAGAACGACGCGGACGGTTTTTGGTGAGCAACGACGATTATAGTAACGATTATGTCGTAGTGGTAGACCGTCGGGCCGCGGCCGCGCGGAGGCGCGCGCGAAACTCGCAGCGGCCGCGGAACTTGACGCGGACGGGGCGCGCAGGCGCGGGCTAGAACAACGTCGCTGATTCGACCGGCGGCGGTCCCGAGGTCGACGAGTCCCGGGAGGTTAGGTGTCCCGGTCCTGCGGGAGCGGGACGATATGAAACAACGTTTAAACGGTAACGTCGGAACGCGTATTATCGTGCCGCCCTTGACGTGGTGCGGCGACCGGTTTGGCCGTCGCGAGTGGGACGGGGGAAAAAAAACGCGTGGACGGCGAGAAAAAAAACAAAACAAAACGTGTGCGGGTAGGTACGGGGAAGAAGGGGGAACATAAATAAAAAAAAACAGAGTCCGGATGGCGAGGATGTTCGAACGGCCGCGGGTGGAGGGAGACCGGGCGCCAGAGATGTCGTGAAAAAAAAAAAAAAAATGAATTCTCGTCCCGGATTACAGGTTTTCGAGACTGGTCGGTTGGTTTTTTTTCCCGCCGGAGACCGTCCGAGAAGAAGCGCGCGTATATATAGTAAAGGCCGGTGCACGCGGAGGCATCCAGTCAATCGGCCGCTGGAGTGAAGTGAAGCAACGTCCGCCGCAGCCGCCATCATGACGTATTCGCGCGCTATGGTAAGGCACATTGTGCAGCAAACGTGCGATTTATTTTTACGTCTTTAAACATTTTTTTTTTGCTCGTAAGATTAACAACAAAACGCTTTTTCGACGCCACAACACATTATATCGGTCGTGTCGTGCAAAAAAAATAGAAAAAGTTTTAAAAAAAGATAAAAAAAAAATTTTTTTAAAAAAATATATAGTGACCTCAGAGCGGCCTCGGTACCACCTGGGCTCTGAAGCGTGTTATGTTATACCTATATATTATGTTACTTGTCATATCATATTATTAACCGATTACAAAAAAAAAAAATAGCGCTAATGATGTTCTAATCAAGCTTTACGAAAGTTTCTCTTTACGCTGTTTCTATTACGTACGATTAAAAAAAAAAAAACTGATGTTTACAAACCGTCGTTATTCGAGCACGCGTCTACGCGAAAAACTGTACAACATAATCGAAAACGAAAATAAAAAAATGATTTAAAACCCTACGCAACCGTTCGGATACACGCAACATTTTCCAGTGTTAAACTACGCGTTCGTTCAACAACGTCAATAAACATTTTAAAAACGTATGATTTTAATAATGATAAAAAAAAAGACAATAAGTGATTATTATTACATTTCAAACTATTTACATTAGCGCTCCATAGTGAATAGACGTGTTTGGAATTTTATTTATTTTACGCGTTTTCCATTTTCTCTTCAAAACGTACATTATACACGCCTATCTAATTGTTTCGAGCCCGAAATATATAAATTTTTACACCTACAGAGTTCGTCTGCGTTCTACAATAAAAAAATGTATTAAAACAATTGTCTAATTTTACAGTGTATTAGTTGGGCACATTTTAAAATTACCATTAGACGTGTCCGGAGATTCGGTGTGTCATTAGGATAAAATGACGAATTCTAACTAGATTGGTACACCAAAATCTGTTTGACGAAAAAAAATATCGGTCAAGGGCGAGATGAACTCGCGTGTACCAGTTTAGGAGACTGTATTGAAAACCCACACAAATTTTATCATCATCAAGAGAGAGAGAAAATCACAAGTCTCTTAAAGTGCTCACAAATTTACGGCTTTTTTCAAATGTTTCTCTAAAAAAAAGCTATCTGCCAATTTTTAACTTGTTTCGTTCAGTATTAATTGCTACTTGTAAATTGTCGTGAACGCCCAGACGGACACAAGAGTGATCTTATAACGGTTCCGTATATTATTCTTATTTTATTCTAGACTACGTTACCCTAAAAAACGTAACTCAAATCTAAACTTATTTTTGCATCAATTCTCCTACGTATGAAAATTTATTGAAAAATGTTGCATTTCGTCAACAAGATCCATTTTTTCCTTATATTTTGATCACAAGGTTAAAATAAAAAATGTTTCCGCTCGATAACTACTAGGTATGTTTTATCATAAATAAATTATTTTATCATTACAAATAGATGTCCAAATAAAACGTTGGCTCGTGTTTATTTTAATTCGTGTAGAGATCAACGAAAACGACCTTTCAATATAAATCGTTCGCGATATAAATTTTATCCGTAATTAAGACGTACGTCCAATTAGTTTAGCGACACGTCTACTATTTTTCATCTCACCGTGAACGATAAAATATCGTGCGAACAAATTATTATTTTTTCAACTAATTGAAAAACCGTCTCTCTTCAAATAAAACGCCGATTCGTAACCGATACACTTGTATCGAGTATACGCGAAACGGCTTGTTTAGCGTTCGAATCCGACGGTTCGATGAAAATTAATGTGAATTTGGTTGACGCCGTTTTCAGATCCGAGCAGTTTTCCTTGGACTCCTGGTAGTCTCCGCCGCTTTTGCCGAAAAAGCGGCCAAAGAAGACAAGAGAAGGTACTCCGTCAGCGACGGAGAGGCCTCGAACCGAATCCCTTTTAACCAACAGCCGTTCGGCGTCAAGGCCTTTGGCCAATCCACTCCGGCGCCGTTCGTGTTCGGCAACTCGTTCTCGACGACTCCCGTTCCGTTTGTCAAATCGGCCGTTTCGTACGCGTCCACACCGGCTCCGGCCGCGTACGACAGCTCGTTCTCGTCCACCGTCGCTCCGCTAATCAAGTCGGACGCCGCGCTGTCTTACGGCCCCAACGTGGTCGGGGCTCCGTTTGCGTACGGCGGCGCAGCCTTTGACAGCGCGTCTTTCGTAGCGTCTTCCACCCCGGCGCCGTACTTGGACGGAGGTTATTACGGTTCGTCCACCCCGGCCGCCTTCGTCGGGTCGTCCACCCCGGCGCCGTTCGTGTCCGACGCGGGTTTCGCGTACTCCTCTTCCACCCCCGCCGCGCCGGCAGTGTCCGTCGTCTCGTCGTCCACCCCCGAACCGGTCACGCTGAACAGGTCGCCGGCTTTCGCCACCTCGTACGGCCATTACTACTCCGGTTTCGCGCCGGCCTACGCGCAGGGAGTCCTGACCAAAACCTCCGCCGCCGAGTCCGTCAGCCACGACGCCGTCGAAGTCGCGTCCGTGCAGGCCGCGCCCGCGCCGCACCACGAGGTCACCATCACCAAGGAGGTGCCGGTGCCGTACTACGTGCAAGTGGAGAAGAGGGTCCCGTACCCCGTGTTGGTCCGCGTGCCGCACCCGTACCCGGTGACCGTAGAGAGGCATGTCCCGTACGCCGTCAAGGTGAACGTGGACCGTCCGATACACGTGCCGCAGCCGTACCCGGTGGAAATCGAGAAGAGGGTGCCGTACCCGGTCGAGAAGCCGGTGCCGTACGAAGTCAAGGTGCCGGTCGACAGACCGTACCCGGTTCACGTGCCGGTGGAAAAGCCGGTGCCGTACGCGGTGGAGAAACCGGTGCCGTACCCGGTCAGGGTGAACGTGGACAGACCGTACCCGGTCGAGAAGCCGGTGCCCGTGCCGTACGCGGTTGAGAAGCCGGTGCCGTACCCGGTGGAGAAGAGGGTGCCGTACCCGGTGGAGAAACTAGTGCCGTACCCGGTGGAGAAGAGGGTGCCGTACCCGGTGAAATACGAAGTGCCGGTCAAGGTGGCGGTGCCGTACGAGGTCAGAGTGCCGGTGACCGTGGACCGACCGGTCCCGTACCCGGTCGAGAAGAAGGTGCCGTACCCGGTGCAGGTGCCGGTCGAGGTCAAGGTCCCGGTCCCGGTGGCCGCCCCCGCGCAGCGTTTCGCCACCGTCCACTACTACCAGCAGACCCCGGGCGCCGTGGGATACGAGGGCCTGCAGGTCGGCCAGTCCGGCTACAAGGCGTTCGCCTCCGGCCAGTACGCCGACGGCGTGCCGAACGTGTACTACAACCCGCCGGCAAACGCCGTGATCCTGGACAACCAGAACCTGAAGTCCGCCGAGCAGCTGGCCCTGGTCGGCTCCAAGGTACAGTCTTCCGGCTCTTACGGATCCTACGGTTACGGGTCCGGCGCGTTCTACGGCACCTCCACGCCAGCTTCGGCCGCGTTCTACGGCACCTCCACGCCAGCTCCGGCCGCGTTCTACGGCACCTCCACGCCGGGTCCGGCCGCGTTCTACCAGAGTAGCACGTTCGGCCCGGCCTCTTTCGCCTCGAGCGACGCCTCGAACTTTGTCGGCTTCTCGCAGGCCCCGCAGGCGTTCTCTGGCGAGTCGTTCTACGGCTCGTCCACCACCACGGCCTCCCCGGCCTTGTTTGGCGGCTCTTACGCGTCGACCGCCGACTCGGCCGCGTCCAAGTCGTCCGGCTACGAGTCGGTCGGCGGCTCCGACACCGTGTCCATCGGAAGTGCTTCCGCCGTCAAGGGCCAAGAGAAGGTCGAGTCGAAAACCGGAGGAGACTATCACGCGGAAAGGAAGTAAAACGCCCGAACACTAACTATTATTGACGATCCGTGAAATTTCAATGTTTTCTTTTTTTTTTTTCGATTCCGCTAAAAATTTGCGTACATCACTATACATATTGTGTTAAGTTCGTCAGCAGTTGAAATTGCTTTTGTAGAAATTAAGAAATAATAAAAAATTGTATTAATAAAAAAAAAAAA
>CM029360.1:25406814-25485646 GCA_017140985.1 Hormaphis cornu
AAAACAGGAACTAACGAATCTGCGTTATACACATTTTCTTTTTTACAGAAACAAAAATGGCTTTTTTTGACGTTACTGTTGACGCACGCGTTGGCCGAACACAAAAATAAGTCGTCTACGAGAAAACAGCTGATGGACAGTGCCGAGGAGACTTCTGCCGAGTCAAAACCGCCGGAAAGACGAAACCTCGATAGTAATTATGCGTTTACGTCCCACGTTGGGATCGATCCACGCGAACCGTCGGAGAGTTCGGAGCTTTCGAAACTTTCGTTGGAAAATCTAAACCTGCGCGGTGTAGATTTAAACGAGGGGGTCGATGATAGTGACGAGAATTTGGCAAACGTCGAAGACCACGATACCGGCACGGGTTTATCAACGGAAAAAAGCGGTTTGATTAACGGAATCGGATTCGGTGGCGGGATCAGTTTACGCGCGTCGCCGGGGAGCACCGGATTTCCGAAGGTCCCGTCGGACAACTCAAACGACCAAAGTGAAGACGAGAACGGCGAACGCCGTGGTAATCGAATCAACGTCGAAAACTACAAGACCCGTTTGAAGTTGTATCCAGAAGAACGCGGTTTACACGAAGCTTTTGGTGTGCACGGCGACGACGACCGTTCGCATTCATCAGCGAAGAGTTCGGAGCTGTTGAAACTTTCGTTCGGGAACCCAAACGAGCCGCACGCTCCGGATGAAAATGAAGGCGATCAGAAATCGTCAAACGGCGAGCGCCACAGCGCCAGAAACGGTCTAAACGTAATGCCGGAAAAACGGGGTTTGCATAAAGCCTTCGGTTACGGAGGTGGCGGAATCGAGTCGCCGAACAGTTCAGAATTTTTAAAACTTTCGTTCGAAAAGCTGAACAACCGCAGTCGAGACGTCGGCAACGGCGGAAAACCGGCGACGAACGTCGAAAACCACGGCACCACTACCGGTAACGGTTTTAACCACGGTTTCGTCGAGAGAGGTAACTCGCAGGACGAATCCGGCCAGCAAGGATCCAGTAGCGGGTCGGACGACCGTGAGTCGTTAGAAGCGAAAAGCCCGAGTGTCCACGAGTGGATGGCCAGCGTGTTCAACAACGGTGAGAAGACCGATATTTCTGGCCGAGACGATTATCAGAACGGCGGCGGCGGCGGCCAAGTCTATCAGGATTCACAGCAACAGACCGTGCAAAACTACGGGGACGCGAACGCGCAAACGGTGCCGAACGGCGGAAACTACGGAGGAAGTCAACTAGCCACTGGTCACGCGGCCGGCGGCGGTAGTGAGTTCGGCGGTGGCGGGTACGGGGGTGGCCAGGGATCAGGCGGCGGCGACTACGGCGGCGGAGGCGGAGGTGGAGGACACGGTTTCGGAGGAGGCGGATTTTATGGGTTCGGAGGAGGCGGCGGAGGCGGCGGTTACGGCGGAGGACACGGCGGTGGTGGCGGTTACGGCGGAGGCGGCGGCCTCTATGGCTTCGGAGGAGGCGGCGGCGGACACGGCGGTGGTGGCGGTTACGGTTTTGGCGGCGGCGGCGGCGGTTACGGAGGACACGTCAAGACGGTGTACGTTACGAAGGAAGTTCCGGTGCCGTATCCGGTTCACGTGGAGAAGAAAATCCTTTACCCGGTACGAGTGCCGTACGAAAAGCCCGTACCGTATCCGGTGCACAGGCCGTATCCGGTGCACGTCGAGAAGCAGGTGCCTTATCCGGTGCGGGTGCACGTGCCGCAACCGTATCCGGTGACCGTGGAGAAACGCGTGCCGTTCGCGGTCAGGGTGCAGGTGGAGAAACCGGTGGCGGTGCACGTGCCGAAACCGTATCCGGTTTACATCGAGAAAAAAGTCCCGGTTGCCGTCGACCATCCAGTCCCGTATCCGGTACAGATACCGGTTGACCGTCCGGTGCCGGTGCACGTGCCGGTGGAAAATCCCGTGCCGTACCCGGTGGAGCGGAAGATACCGTTTCCGGTCAGGGTGCCGGTGGACAGGCCGTATCCGGTGCACGTGCCCAGACCGTATCCCGTGCACGTGGACCGACCCGTCCCGTATCCGGTCAAGGTGCCGGTCAAGGTGCCGGTCAAGGTGCCGGTGCCGTATCCGGTGCACGTGCCGGTGCACGGTTACGGTAACGCAATGGCGCAGGCTCACGGGCCGCCGCACGACCCCTCGGGAAACTACCCGTCGCCGAGTTTCGGCGCCGCGTTCGGAAATCACGAGTTCGCCTCGTTCGGCCAGGACCGAAGTCGTCACCAGCAGCAGTCGGGTGCGTCGGACGCCTTTAGCGAAGATTACAGTAGTGCCCGCGGGTGACAAACTCGATGTTACTCTTTTTTTTTTTTTTGTTCTTTCTTTGCTTTACCAAACATAGGTACATAACGTTATATAGTAAGTTATTTGCTGCCATTTTGTATAAATAGCTCGCCGCAGTGCTGCTTGCTGTCGACACGAACAAGCGTCAGAGTTATGATGATAATATCGTGTAATGTATCCTTATTATTGTATAATAAACACGTATTCGCTATGTAGTGCGTAATCGATAGCACGATTAAATCGTATCATTTAAAAATAATATACGATTTACGGAAAAAAAAGAAAAAGCTGTTTTACAATCGACAGTTTTATAACGCTGTGCGGTTTTTTCGGAGGTACAATCTCTCGGTGTACTATGTAGTAATTAGATGCAGCCGCTAAGATTTTCGTCGATTCGCGCGTACAAAACATTCACACGTCGGTTTTACGTGCCGATTATTTGGACTCACGAGGAGTGTCCGGCAAGCTACATCGCGAACAAACAAAGACGAAATTATAACGATTTTCGTTTCGTCAATAACGCGTCCGTTGCTCGGATTGTGGAAAAAGTATTTGTAACCAACTTCTTAATCGATGTTTTCACGACGCGGTATAGATCGGTATTATATAGCAGCGGCGCGTTTACCGTTTTCGTGTTTCGCCGTCCAAAGTTAAAAAAAAAACTCTTGGGAGTGAAGTGTTTTTTCGGAGGGATTTTTAAAAAGATATTCTCACATCGCTCGAATTCCAAACTTTAACCCGGATCTAAAGATACACGCGTTCTACAGGTTTCCTTCGTTCGTCGGGTATTGTAGTTATACACTTACAAACATCGATCACAGTGGCGTGTGATCGATGGGTCTACACGGGTATATTAGAGAGTTTTATTTCTCTGACGCGGTTTTTAACGGTTCGAATTTGGAGAAAACCTCGGAATTGTAAAAAACATCACCTCAAAGACGCGTTATCGTCGTAACTGACCACGAAAGTTTGTAAAACGCACTACGAGACGATATTATTTTATAATCTGTAATTGAAACGCTGCGCTGTACAGTGTTGATAAAAAAAAAAATGTTTTAAATGACGACACACACAATAATCGTTATAACGTAACGCGATTACGGATGCCGTTCGGCGACCATAATGTTTTGAGCTGGTTATTATTTGCCGACCCGCACGCGCAGTCCCGCGGTAGGCCTATCCGCGTCGTTTTTTGTTTTTTTTCCGCCGCGGGAAACTCGCGACCAATTACTGATTGTCTCGGTCGTTATGAAACGTCTGAAATGAACAACCCGCTTTCGTTTCCCGTCCGGATATCGCGAACGCCACGGAACATGACGGCGACGTACACAATAGGCTGCGGTAGACATGAAACCGTGTGCGGCGCGTGAATTGTGCTCCGAATCTCGCGTAAAATGAAAACCCCCCGTCCTCGGAAATTCACTGCGATTTCCTCGGCCGACCGACGAAATCGTTTGGTCGACGAAAATACGCGCGCGATATTCTATGAAAAACATCGGTCGTTACGAAAAAAAACTACGTTGCACTCTCCTGAGCGAGGTGTAAGTAACACGGACGGTGCCGCTCTGGAAAAACTAACATAAGGGTCGCAGCGGCGTATTTTGAGGGATGAGGGGGCGGGCGGGAAAATAGGGGCATTTGTCCCGCCCGAGAACGTTTTTCGAACGTACCGCTCATGGTGTTTTTTTTGGACGCTCGAGCAACGACAATATTGATCCACAAACATAAAAATTTGAACTACTAAAACCGTATTACCGACAAAAATAACCTTCTTTCTATTTTTTGCTTTATTCACGTCAAACGTCAGTTTGATTTATATCGCTTTTTAAAACGTAATAATACGATACTTAAATACCGTTTTGAATGCATTGTTTTTTTTTTTTTTTGTATTTTTGACATTAAATGCATTTTCGTATCTATTTTTCCCATCTCACCGGCGTCCGCCCGCTTCGTGGTCTAAACTTCTAGATGAAAAGTCTAACCAAAAAAAAAAAAAAATTACTCAACTAATCCGTTTAGTTGAAAGCGTTTCCTATACAGACCACGAGAGGAAACGCATTTGAAGCAGTACGCTATAAGATACTTTTTAAAAATCAAGGGGTAATCCGTTTCCCCGCGTCACCCCTATAGCTCAGTTCGAGCACTGGTACAATAACGCCGTCGTCACCGAAGGGTTAAAACTTAACCGACGCTGTTACGACTTGAAAAGACACCGAAATCACTTTATCCCACCGTAAACAACAAATAACCGTAAAGAACGGTATACGTTAATTTGCCGGGTAGAAGGTACTTACCCAATGTAGGGGATGTTGGCCGGCACGTGGTACTTGGAACCCGGATCGAAATCTGTTTCGGATCTGAGCACTGGAGGTTTAACTCCGCCTAGTCGTTCTCTAAAAAAGTAACAGAAAAAAAAAAAATTTTAAATGTGTTCAAAGCGAAAAAAACGGACGATATACATTATAAAAAAAAAGTTTACGATCATTAAAATGTGTGAAAAAAAAAAATTAATTTTTCATGAACACTTCAACACAACTACAACTTCAATAAATGTATGAAAAATATGTATAGGGCGTAGGTAAGGTTGGGTTAGGTTATTAAAAACCTCGTTTTATAATTAGAGTTAATTTAAAAACCCGGAGATGCACGTTAATAATAATGTTAAAACAAATTTAATTGATTCGTTTGATAATAAATATTAAAAAAATAAATAATTTTATGATTTGTAGTTGTTATCAAACTGTAAATCATACAATTTCGTACGAAGTACCATTTTCAATGAGCTGTTTTCAAATATTTGAGATGCATTTCTTTATGGGTACTATCATCAGTTTGATTACCTACTTGGCCAACATCTACATAAAACCGTACGTACCGGAATGGTAAATACTATCTTAAATATTGTGTTTTGCTTTAGTCATTTTTTTATCTTATTTATTCATCTTTAATAAAAATGTACACTTACGATATTACTGTATAAATTTAAAAACAAAAGTTTTTTCCGTGTAAGTTGATCGTGCAAAGTTTTGTCGATTAACCATAGATTGACAAATGATTTTCTTCACTGTTTTATATGGTATATAAACGTGATGTTGTACCTCCTAACACTACAATACCTATCACTGATATTATCAAATTAACTGTGTTTTTACATTTCAGTTGTAACACGCATATCTCATAGATATCAAACCTGATTGAAAGAACGGTCTCTTTGTTTTTTATTACTCAATTTTTAAAGAAAACTTTAAATGATTATGTATAAAAAGAAAAAAACTAAATATTATACTGAGTACGTTTCGTCAGAACAAAATGTTGATAAAACGTTTTCAAAGCATTTATAAATAGTTGCTCAAAAAGATGTTTCTGTTTAACCTCGAGTTTTACCATCGGAATCGTTATGAACTATTATAAAGATGGTTTGACATGATCAATTACCGTAAGTCCCACCAATGGCAGTTGTATCTTTCTTTGTGCGTGGTGCCTTTGAATATGTCCCACCGCCACAGGTCGAGAGCCAGACTGAACGGTAAGAACGTGAGCTTGTCCATGGCCAGCCCGAACAGATAGTTTATGTTGTGAGGAATGTCGTCGACGGAGTTCAGTATCAGACCCAGAGTTTGCAAGTGCTTGGGCGTGGAGACCGAGAGAGAAATCGCTTCGCTGATTGCTTCGTGGAATCCTAAAACCAATATACGTAAATATGTTATCCACCACATCGATGATAAAAAAAATCATAATACAATTGTATGATGGGCTGAGCAAGTTGAAAACTTTTCTTAACTCGTAGAGTTAATTCAATTGAAAAAACAGAGTCAAGTTAATTTTTTTTAAATTTATTGACTAACAAATAAATAATGATAATAGTTCATATTTTTAATTTCCATTGATTTGTACCTACAGTATGACATTTCCTCAACTTTAAACATTATTTTTTTATTCTTTCTTTTGAAATTTTCTTTTTACTTGTACTTTTTTTTTTTAATTACTATACGAATCAACTCAAAGTTGACACGTTAAGTTTAAAAAAAATTAACTTATTGAGTAAAAAGTCAACAAATAAAATTAGTAAACGAGTCAATTAACTTAATTAAAACTAATTCAACTTTTTAACTTAATGTTAACTTTTAACGCGTTATTGGCCAGTCTTGGATAAAGCACCAAAACGCGCCGACACGTCTTTCGAAAGAATCACCATAATGAATAGATTTTGCGTTCTTTGTAAGAAAGAAGAAACATTTTTCTAGGGCTGGTTGGTATGTATTTGAATTTTGTGAAAATACGTTCACAAGTTGAAAGATACCATTATTAAGCTGAAGTATTTGACGTGTTGGAGATTTAAGTTAAAAACTGAAAAACAAACACCCTGCAGGAGAATTTTTTCCGTTTGCCCAGTTAAAATAAAAAAACGTACAGTGATAAGCGTTCGGGTGGGAAGCCTGTTAGAGCAATAACTTCGCTTTGGAGTAGGTCGCAGCTTCGAGTGGGTCACTAGTTTCATGTTTATAGTAAATTTGCACATACCTAAGCAATGGATCGCTTACGATAGTTAATTACGGTTCTGAGAGAGCTCATTAATTAAAAAATTCAACAAGCTCAAAAATTTTAAGATTTTACGTGTATTTAGCTTGAACTTTTTTAAAACTTTTATGACGTTTAAAATGTATCCATTCTAGTTATTTGTGAACACTTCATTCCAAATCATGTTTGTACGCTAGTTTTACTTTTTTTCCATTCTTAACGATTTGTGAAAATTTCAAGTTATTCGGAGAATGTTTGTTTTTCGATCATGTAACTACAAAAACTATCAAAATTTTAAAACTATTTTGAGGAAACTCGCAAAATATTTTATGGTGTCATATTTAAGTAATGATCAGAATAATATGATCCTTCTACCCGAATAAGTGATCACGGGGGAAAAAAATACAATCCTTGTGGGCACTCAGAATCTTTAAACACATAGGGTTGTTCATCACAGGGACATCAAATACAAGTTGGCTGCCCAAATTCAAATTTTATTTTGGTTCATGTTGCGCTTGTAGTTAAATCGATTCGATCAGTATGTAGTACCTGGATTGGCACCGTCCCGGTACACTTTCGGTAGTCTTTTGTAGTTCAAAAAGTATTGGACATGAGCCATTTCGTGATGAACGGTGATAAAGTCCTTCATGTTTACTTGAGTGCACATTTTTATTCTGAAATTGCATCGAACTCACATTAGCACATTCAACATAAAAAATGGTATAATAATTGTTTATTTTGTATTCAACAATATGTATGCACGCAAACAAACATGCATACGTGCATAGGTGTACATACCAGCTATGTCCATAATTTAAAAAGGAAAAAAAAGGAACGTTAATATAATATAACTATTACAAACTATGAAAATTATAAGATTTTACACAATATTGGGATTGTCGAATACTTTACTAAAACAAAAAATAATTTATAATATGCAATAATGGTAAATATATTTATATCTAAATGGTCTATTTACTTTAATTCGGTGGTAAGGCATTTTTAATGAATTTAACGTTTTACGTTCGATAATTCATAAATATAATTTATGGATCAATTCGATAGGTATTTTAAAGCGAATAATACTTTACGTTGTCTGAGTAAAATTTAAAAGTAAAAATAATTAACTCAATTTATAAAAGCATGGTTTATTTGAAGAAAAGTGTATTTTCATAGATTCAAAGTGTTAATAAATAAACGCATTTTATTTCGTAGCGCAACCAGTATCTAATGTTTTAAATACATACTCCTGCAGTTTTTAATTTTTCTTTTACTAAGCAAACAATCTTAAAATGTTGATTACAAATCATAACAAAAAAAAAACATTGGTTGTTAAATCAGAACAATGTTGTGTTCAAAAAAATACAAAATTTATAATCTAGAAAAGTCTAATATAAAATATATTTATCGTATGGAAACTATAGAGGTTTTCTCGACTGTGTGTCTGTCCAGAACGGATTTTCATCCGAACGTTTACATATAAATTTAAACGGCCAATAAGATATCCGACACGATTGTTCTTATAATACACAACGTTGTTATTACCTATAATCTTGTCTGTCGCAAAAGTCCCAAGCGGAAGGTTGACAAATTATCGGTTGGCCCGGAAGTTCTTCAATGACCGAGTTCGTCCAGAACGATTGAGGCATCGCGCTCATGTTCAGAGATATGAAGAACTCTTCTGCCACTCTGAACATCGCCGCCGGCGTGTATCCCTGGGAACATTCAAAATACCGTTCGGCGAAACTCATTTCGTGCGGTTAGGAGATTTCCGATCGGTTATTTAAAATACGACACACACCTGTTTGATCATTTGCGGCGTGACGTCCAGATAATTTTTCCCGGGATACGGAATGGTCAAGTCCAAAATATTTTCCCAAGACTGACCCCACATGTTTCCTAGAATCAAAATAAAAACTATACACCCGTGCAGTTTTCGTAACTAGCAAACACGTTTTCAACGGTTACACTTAATATCCTTTCCGCGTCTGTTATTATAATCGAGACGGCCGTGCTACAAAAAAAAAAAAAGTTCGCTATGCTTCGTTCAAATCCATTCGCAATCGAATTTAATCGTTTCGTATGATATTTTTCTAAAACAAACCGTTTGATCGTTGGGAAAAAAAAATGTAACGGTGTATCGTTTGATTTCTAATACGTATCGCGTACTGTTATAACACCATCGTTACGTCTTCTTTTTAATATTTTCGGTAGTTCTCGTTTAACGTGTACATTTGTTTTTTTTTTTTTTTGAACAGTTCTGAAAATAATGCGAACCCAAAATGTGTGCCGGTAACGGTGCTTCCCGGCTGATCCGTTCGGGCCCGTACAGGTCCCGCAACTTCTTTCTGACGTAGGCGTGCAGCTGCTCGTACAGAGGTTTGATCTGTTCCCAGGCGTCTTCCAGTTCGAACCTGAGCGCCGGCGACTCGTAGGGAAATTTCCACAGCTCCGACGCGTCGGACACGTCTGTTTGAACAAACGCATCACGGTCATAACACTATACGAAAACTCTCACGTCTCAATTGCGCCGCGCACGATCGCAATTGCATAACGTATTATGAGAGGTTTTTGCGAGAGAATGATGAAGAAAAAACTCACTGTTCAACAGAGCCGCCTGGTTGCTGACGTCTACCAGTTGCTCGAACATGTCCCGGCTCTTTTGCCCCGTCCTCCGTCGCCACTCGATCCAAGTGTGTTGCAGCTCGTTCCAGTCCCGGCTCCGAGACATGATTACGTTCAAATCTAAACGCGAGAACGTTTTCGGTGAAGTGTTGTTCGTCAACGAGACAAAAAAAACACAAATTTATTAACAATTATCACGTGCGCGTGTTATACCTGGATCCAGTCTCAGACCGCACTTCAGCGGTTCGTCAAAGGCGCAAATAGAAGCGCTATTGTACACGGCCAACATGTCGTTTATGAGTCGGTTGTACTGCAAAAAAAAAACAAACCGCACGTGACTGTGTGTCGTAAAGCGCGATAGTTCGTGCGATTTCGTGCGACGAAATATGAAAGACCGTAAAATAAAAAAAAGTACGTTTTATGCAAATGAATTGCGCGCGCGTAAAACTGTATTGTCAAAAAATTTTAAAAAAAACGCGGAATGTATGCGAAAATTAAGTTGTCGAGAGCGTAATAACGTGTCTTTTCTGTCGGATTTTCGAGTTCGTTAAACTTGGCACGGAATAATACCTATTGTGCGACTACGCGCCGCTGTATCGTCAGTGGCGTCGTTTGGGACAAACTCACAAGATTGTCGGGCTCGTAAAGGCGTTGTGTCGCGTTATTGCCGAACGTTAAAACGTAAAATCTTTCGACTAAAAATGCCGACTCTCAATAAGCCTGAATGCTTGTTTGGTTATGGGACAATGTAGTATAATGTGAGTTGTATCCCTCCGCCCCAAATGACGCCACTGCAGCAGGTTATCGTAAAGTCGTAATTCTCACTCGGCTCAGTTGATCTTGAGACAGCGCAGAGGGTCCGGGCATGGACAAAAACTTGAGCTGTCTCCTTAAGTTCGGATCGATCACGTTGTCCTGATTCAGTCTCGTCATGATCGAGAACACCTTCCGTTGAAATTCCGAGTACAACAACTGTTGCTCCAACTGCAACATTTTTCAATCGTTATTTATAGGTACATTGTTGATCAACACACGTTATACGCTGTTTTATTCGCTTTTCTGCACAGAACACTCTATATTTTTACCGAAGACTATGCTTAGTTTCCGAACCAATTTAAAATCGGAATCCCGCAGCTAAAAAGTAGTAATCAAATTGCATACACAGGACGCCTTAGAATAATTGTTTTCACTACTAGCCTGTATTATATTATAATTTTTTTACGTTAAAAAAAAAACGAAAAGCATTTAAAACACATGTTAGTGTTAGTTACAACCACGAGTTAGTGGTTTTTTGTCTCGTTTTACATAATAGTTTTTCTGGTTTTTTTTTTTTTTAATTTTCCAAATTATATTTTCCGTAGTAAACTAACCGGACTTGAAAAAACTATGCTCAGATTAGTTTTCGAGTACAACAATTCAATTCAATTTTGTACAGTTAAGAAACGATCCCACGAATATTTTTGTTAACTCTTAAGAATTAAGAAATAATCGGTTTTAACACGTTCACGGCATCATTTGGAAAGTCGGTCAAAAATACCAAAAAAGATTTTTTAGCTACCAAATGACTTTTAAGTACGCATCATGGTAATATGGTACACATTTGAACATTTTGAAATTTTTTTGAAGTTTTTCAAGTGATGTCAACTGTAGTTGACATGGTTTTTTCAAACAGATGGACATTAAAAAAAGCAAATAGCAACTGTAGTTGACTACAATATTATGATAACGTCCATTATCCAAAAAAAGGGGTTTCAGAAAGAAAAAACAAATTACCGTTGTAAAATCTTTAATACGTAAGCGTTGCGCTCAGAATCTTAAATCGACCAACCGAATATATCGCAATACGTCTTTCGAACAATTATGCAATAACTATACCGTTTTGTTCTCATACAATCTTACAATTGTTTGTACCGTTTTATAGTAGACGACGCAAAGAGAATTACGACCACGCTGTGCTGTTTTTCTATCGTTTTAATGATTTACCAAGCTCACACCTTTAATACGGCCTAAACAGTGCTTGATTTGGAAGGGTTATTGAGGGAGTTTTCCTTATTTAAAAAAAAAAAAAATTGTTTTCGTGCCCCTTTTAATTCGGTACACTTAATGGTCTTAAATCCAACACCTATATAGGCAAGTCGATACAAGATTGATTTTTTATTTAGCCTCATTTTTTATTTATTTTATCCTAGTCAATCACTGGTAAACAGTGCTTTTTTCGTAGCCACGATTTCTCAAAAACGCTCGGACCTATTTCATTTATGTTTTCGGCAAAATATCGCCACACATATTATGACGTTGTGCACAATTTAGTTTTTATCAAAATCGGACAAGCAGTTTTTGACAAAATCATCACCGGTCGGAATCGTGTGGCGGCGAGTACCGTGGAGCAACGTATAGTTTTAGACAGAGCAAAAACGGTTACATCGAGTTGAATTCTATTTTCTAAAAAATACATCTGTTTGTTTGAAGTTTTTTTATCGTACGCGATTTCCGCCGATGGGTATATATAGGTACAGGTGATTCTGTTACCGCGACACGGATGAAACGGTAACGCCGATTTCGTTCCTGTTTGATCATAAGAAAAATACACCGCACGTTTGAAGTTGTTCACTTGTTTTTAGAGCTTGTAGAGTATTATCGAAGTAATCAGTTCGAACGTTTTCGCGCTGGGCGCCTGGAAAAATCTACGTCCAATTTTAAGCATTGACCACAGTCGTTTTTTTTTTTTTTTTGAAAATATTTTACCTCTTCTAATTACGATATTGTAATGTGGCACATGATTACAAAACGTATTTTTCGTTTAGCTGCAAGTCCCCCTTTTATTTTTTCTTTCCAAGTCAACTCGGACTGCGTAATAACAATTATAACAACAACAACAACAACGATGCGAGAACATAATATCTCGTTCTGCGTAACACATGTTTCGGACAGATCTGTGACGTACGTACATAATAGTGCAAAACATAATGTTGTACGGTCCAAACGCGAGTTTCGTACACGCAGCGCCGTCAAGGCTAACCGCGCCGGGGTTCCCGCGCGGCGATTTCGGCGATTCACATGCTTTTCTCGGTCTCACGCTCGCGAGAGATAAACAATTCGCAATATTGTTAAAACAATAATATTTTACCGCGGTGTTAGTGTGATAGTGTTAAGAATTTGTCCCGTTTAATTTTAGCTGCAGCAGCTGGGCAGACACTCGATTTCGGTAGGTATAACTGCAGAGTTTAAGCGACTTACATCGTACGCGAACCATAAAAACGACCGGTCAAATCCCTACGGTCGAAAAAAAAAAGGTAACCGAGTTTCGTTGCGAGTTGAAGAGAGGCTCTCGGGCACTAGCTCGTCAAAAGTTAAAATCGAGTTAATTTTAATTGAATTGATAACTTATTGTTTTTTTTTTTTTTTGTTAACTTTTAACCTAGTAAGTTAATTTTTCGTTTAATTTAAACACGAGTTAATTTGCGTTACAAATTTTTTTGAAAAGTCGGAAACGTCATGCTACAAAACCACGTGAATTAAAAATATATTATCTTTATATTATGTTAAGGTAATTTTTTTTTATGAGACCGTGACCCGTCTGTATCAGTCATCGCGTGGGTTTTTAAAGGTTTTCGAATTGAAAAACATAAAACTATACATTCCGCGTTTGTTGAAAATTAATTTAGTCATATTTAGAAAAGAAGTTGCCCTTAAAAGATGTTTAAAACATGTTTCCGTAATGTAAACACTGGAGTACATTATATAATAATATTAAAGATCTTAACAAAACGAAACCAATAAAAAACCAAACCAATTACTTAATTCTATTGCGCCATCCGCGGTGAATACGTAAAACGTTTCCTGTTGTGTTTTACGAATATATACGGCATTAATATAAAGATCCATACTAATGAGAGATGTTAATCGAACAAATATCGTATACAATATATAAAATATAGTTTTTACTCTAATATTATCTGATCGAATAATTTTATAATGTCACCGGAAGCGAATATTATTATGGCGGATGTATTTTTGTAGTTAATATAATGTAAAAATAGCCGTTGCACGTGGAGCATATATCGTGTTTCTAACAGTTTGTCTTTTTTAGATTCTGAGCGTCAGCAAAGAATGTATTGTTTTTACAACGATGTTTTTTTTTAAACTCTCGTTTAACAAAAAAAAATTTACAACAGAAAAAGCGTAAAAATACCGCTTATTCGCGACAGTTTACGTCTTTGAAATCGCCACCGTAATATATATATGTTATACACAGATTCAACAAAAACAGAAGAAACGTTCATTATTCAACGAGCAATAACTATAGCGAAGCTATAGTCGAACCGTACGTTAATGTTTCGAAATCCGAGGGGAAAGTATACGTAATTATAGCGCGTTTGTGTTTTTGGGTATTCGACTTTTACACACTAAAAAAGCGTCGACCGGGAACACAAAATTGCGGAAAACGTACGTATTAATATAATGTGTCCACATCAATACCTTATATTAATAACGTGTATAGACGTACTCGTACGACAATAGGAAGCAATCTGTTTTTTGAACGACAACTTATAAGAAAAGGCTTTATTGTAATTTATACCATGATGGACACGTTTGATAAGCTCGAAACGTTTATACTGTCACAACCTGCGACGTCCGGAAAAAAAATAAAAATATTATTACCTATTATCATTACGAAATATATTATAGTACGTTCAGTTTTTTTTTTTTCATTCGTGTTCGATCACGCGTCGAAGGACTCTCCTGAATCGTTAGAAAACAACGTCGCCCTTATTATTACGCGTTAAGTGGAGAAAAAAAAAAATCTGTCATACCGTCCGCAAGAAAAAAAGTACGTACGTTACATATTTTTTTTTAAACATCTTGTACGACGAATAACAACGCGTATAATATTAAACAATCGTCGCGTCGTGTAACGTATGTAAAATACAATTTGGAAAAAAAAAATTTGTAACAAGTATCCGTCATTATTCTGCCGATGTACAAGACTGCACGCGACTGCAATGTCAAGGTTTTCCGCGCGTCGGTCACGCCTATCACGATGTTCGACCGAACGATCGCCGGCCGCGTTATAGAGCAAAGTTTTGAATGAACACGCCGAATAATAACTATATGATTTTCATTATTGTACACGAAATGGGTATACACACAATATCGAGAAACGCCTGCGAACAACCACAAAATATGGTGAATTTATGACCGAGAAATCGCGGCACGTGAGCAGTATGGCAAACGCGACGCGACCTTCTTGAGCCAAGCTTCTGGTGGTCGACCGCGGAGACTTTAATGCCGCGGAATAACCTTACGGCGACGAAAAAACCAAAAAAAAAAAAATCGTGAAAACTGTCGTGCCTAATCCGCATATTGGTAGTTTGAAATTTCGGTTATCACACACGTGCGATCTGTTCGTATTGTCTTGTATAAAATATGTGACGTATTGTTATAATATACGGCTTACATTCGAGCCTCGCGTTCCGACGTCTTCTGCAACGATCGCACACGAATGACGCCGAATAATTGTTTTGTTGAAAAAACAAACAAACAAAAACCAGTACACACAAGAGCGAAAACCACTTATGCGATCGTATCTGTACAATTATATACAATTATAATACACAAAACGCGATGAGAAAAATTCGAGTCATATTGCCGAGAAGTTGCGAATATTTAATTATAAATGCTCACAGGAAGCTGTGTAAACACGCAGAACGTTGAAACAAAAAACACTTAATGAAACGATGAGAAACACAAAAAAAATATTCAAATCCTAGATTAAACACATACCTATCTACTTTTTTTTTTTTTAATCCATGTATGATGTTGAGCATTTAATTGATAAATCACTCGCGTCTTTCTGCGTAATACGTGAGCTACCGTTTTATAATATTTTTATACGACGAAATCACGAATTACCGAAACGAGGAATCATCTGTTTCACCTGTTTGTCAATTGACTCGAGTAACATTTTTATGTACGTACAACGTAAATACGTAGTTTTAAGAAATTAGCCACCTTTTTATGCTACTCGTATACATTTACACAATAGATATTTTTAGAAAGAAAAAACGATTTGTACAACGTTCTCGAATATACCTACCACGCTGTATTATACGCTGACTTTATAATAATATTATGCTAAATAGGCAATTTGTAATAACCAAAAAAAAAAAACAAAACGAAATGTTACACGGGACACTTTATAGAGCAACGGTTATGTTCAAAATACGTTTGAATAATATGATAAACTCACGAAAACCAGAGACATGACTTTAAAATCTATGTTTGTCAAACAACAATAACCTGCATTTTTGTTTACTATTGAGATTTTCATCATTTTTACTTCGAGAAATATAATTTTTACATGGAACGTGTTCTCGTTATTCCGTTACGTCATCATTCAGAACTTATCGTGTGTTATTGCATTTTCAGACACGCGCACACATATTATGTAAACTCCGCTTGAATTACGAACACAATACTTCAAAAAACACGAATTGTGTCTTCCACTTTTTTACGCGATATACAATTAACCTATATGATCGAATATATAAATATATCGATGAAAACAGTTATTTTTATAAAGCCGAAAAGACTTCGTACAAATAAATAAGGAGTAAAAGATTGCTGACGAATTAATTAGTGATGCAGTATAACATATTGGTTACCGGAAAAATATTTACGGAGAAGCTTAAAATTGTTTTCAAATTATAGCGAAATACATTTTCAGATGATTATTATTGAACCATTTTACGGGGCTATAATGATGATTTTAGGAGGCAAAGCTCCTCCGAGTTTTTCTTACTGTTTAAAAATGTATATATATATATATCGACAACCGTAGACGAACTTGAGTTGTTCATGAGTTGCATCACGAGTATATCGATAACTAAATAACATTAAGACATTTCTGAAGTTGGAAAAATTTTATGAATTTAGTATGTATTAAGTAAGATAGGTGGCGACAACTTGTTAAAAGAATAAACAGTTTGTATTGAAAAGAAACATGAAATACTACAGAAGTAGGGAGCAGGTCACAGCGTTGGGTAGGACACGGTTTTGGATGATACAGTAAAAACATTTTACACTAAATTTGAAAAATACCGTTTAAATTTACGATTTGTTTTTAATTTCTTTTTTCTTACGTGTTTGTACGGCAAGTACAATTTAGGTGAGATTTGACTCTGATGCGATGGTTTTTCAGAACAAAAAAACATGATATTGGAAAAAAATACTAATGAATTAGCATAATTTTTCTAGACAGAACCCTTGAAGTAACGTATACAATAAGAGACGTATTTTTAGCCATCAAATTTATACGGCGTATTCATTTATATAGTATTTAAATTGTAAATGAAAGATTCGCCAAGTTAGATAGAAAACACATGCACGGAATCACAATTTTTTTATCGGTTTTTAAACTGAAATCAAACGCACTATATTATTGGTTATTATATTACAGCAGTATTCAATGTGCAGTAATCTTAATGTACTATGTATATTTTAATATTTATTATGTATATTTACCAATACTACTATTGAACCGTTTTTATTCTATTTATTTTTCCATTAAAAATTCTTACAAAAATACTAACGGAAAATATTTCGTTTTACTGTTTTTTCGCCAAAAAGGGGGCACCACAAAAATGTCCCCGAAACAACCCCGATACAAACGATCATCAACACGCCAGCGCAGGGAGCGATATTCAATGGCGCAATCAGGATTTATTTTTGTGAAGGAGGCACTTGGGGGGCAATTTTGGACGGACATTGCGCAATTCCGCAAAAAAGAAAAAAATTATTTAATAAAACGTTCGTATGGAGTTTGTGGTTGCGCGGACGCAGTGAAACCCGGGCAGAAACCGAAAGTGGCCGTTTGGAAGCGACGGAGAGTGCGAATCTGGAGAAAAATCAGCAAAACGTCTAGGGTTGAAAGGAAATGAGATGACCAAAGAATGTTCAAAGATGAGAACAAAAACTGATAGAATGTATTGAACGGGAAAACAAAATTAATAGAACACTCGTTCGGACACACGTGGCGCGTTCGTGAGGAATGTCGATGGGAAAATCTCGTGAAAATCCGCGAAAAGAGGACTGCCGAGAACTTCCAGGACCGTCTCGAGCGCGTCACAGCTGAGAAACGTGCGGGCGAACACGATAGAGCCGATTACGACAGGGCGCGATCCGTATAGACGACGATGATCGCACGGTTAGGGAGTTTCGGGGGAGGTGCGCGCCACTGGAGATCTCGTGACCGACAGCGATGTACCTAACCTGTTGTACTCACCGCTCTGATCTGCGTCGCCTCGTTGACGTTCGTCTCGAAGTCCCATTGAGCCTGCACGTTTAGGTTGCACTGTTGCGAGCCGGCCACGTCGAGCTGCTGGAGCAGTCGCCGGATGTCGCTGTTGGAAAGCGCCAGCGGTCCCTGTTGCTGTTGCGGCGGCGACGGCTGCAGCGTGTTCGCCCGGGTCGTGAACCGGCCGGAAGTGTCGAAACTCTGCCCGGGCTCGTCGGTGGTGAACTTCCTTCCGCTACGCTGGAACCCTTGTTGCTGCTGCTGTTGCTGTTGCTGCTGCTGCTGCTGTTGCTGCTGCTGCTGCTGCTGCTGTCTCTGTAGAAAGATTCCGTCGATTCCGATCCGCGACTGTTGCAGTTCCTCCTGCTGCCGCTGCTGTATGGCGTATCTGTGCAGCACACGGTACGATATTATTTACACGTCAGATAAAGTGATTACGAGCGGAAACATTCGGGAAATTCGATTTTCTGCGCGCGTGATAACGATGACGATGCGCGCAAAAGTCGAATTATAAAAAAAATTATCTCGTTGCGCGCGTATCCTAAACCGTTTTCTCGTTGTAAACGCTACGGCGCGCTTTTCCGCTTTCGCGCGGTTAGGTTGTACGTGCGTTACTCGTAGTAAATCCGCATCAATATTGATATCGGACGGACACGGATAAGCCCGGACGTTCGTATCGAACGCGGACGGTTTATTACCGGTTGAACGCGTCCTGGATGCGACGGCGGTCCTGTTGATCTCCGCCGGCTCGGAAGAAATCGTTGGGGTCCAAGAACTTGGTGTCCACGGTGTCGGACTGGCATCGGGCCGGTCCGACGACGGATACGAGGACCGCCGAAACGACCGCTACGGCTACGGCGTTCATCGCGCGGACCGTTGCGAAAGCGCCCGCGACCGAGCGAATAACTTTTCGAACGAGTCGGTATATTTTTTTTTCAACAACGTTCTCGGTTGATGGATCCGTTTACGCCCGTACAATGTAAATACGACGTGTTCAATCGAAACGTTTGTTATTATTTTCGCGAACACGTTCGTAAAACCACTGCGATATCGTCGTTTTTAATCGACGTAGAGACGTCTCTTCCGTCGCGCGAAACCGTCACGTGTGAGCTGCGACGTCCGGACTGCGGACAGGATAATCGCGCGCGTCGCATATAATAATACGAGGCGGCCGGCTGCTAATGAACCGCGTGTGCGCGTGCAGAGGTTGTACCGTAATAACAGTGGCGATAACAGTGGCGACGACGACGAGGAGACTTGAACGGCGGGCCGGCGCGTGGGTGGGGAAACCGCGGCGGTGCGCGAGGAAAACGCTAGGTTCGCTAAGGTTCTCGCCTTGAACTGCCGCGCATTAATTAATTTCCAACGGCAAAAAAACTTCGAAAGGGTAAAAAAAAAAAAAAGAACCGAGTCTCTGTGCCGTTATTAATTTAAGAGGTCGGCAACGTCGAAGTGATTGAAAAAAGAAATCGAATCGAAATTCTGTGCCGAAACGCACGTCTAGCGAATAGAATTTGACGACGACGCACGAGATTTTCGGCAAAATCGCGCGGACACGCGACTTTTCGCAAACGGATTCTGTGCGATTTTTTTTTCGCGGCTGTGTTATCTCGTGTCGTGAAATTTTTCGCAAGTTCACTTTTCCAGTTTCAGCGCGGGGTTTGATTCCACGCGTTCGATTGCCCGGAAACTCGAGCACTTCAAAGCAAAGAAACTTTTTTTTACGAAATTTTTTTTTAATCGGATTTCAGTTTTCTGAATGAAATGGTGATGTAGAGCTAATTCTTTATCGACCTTATTTATTTATTTATATCAAACGTACGGACCGTAATAAGCCTTATCATAAAGTCCAATATTCTCTTAAAAATATTCGCTTTAAGTATTTAGATTTTCAGTAAAACAACACACACACGATCGGTGTGTTACAAGGAACTGTGCACGAAAGTGCGCAACCCGTTTTGTACGTGCTCGCAAAGACAAAAAAAGAATCATCGATATAAGTCTCTTCGGAGGATAATGGACAAAATACACTGCGCTGTCATAATCACTTCTCGTGTGGTTTTCGCTTCTATTTATTTTTTTTTCGCCCAAATAGCCTGTTCGATAGACACTGTCCGTCACGTTGCTCCGATCGCTCGCTCGACACGCGCGTGTTTCCTGATCCGCGAACGTACAACAATAAATAAATTGCACGAACGCAAAAAAAAATAATATTGTTATAAAATATATTATAATCAATCGTTCGAGTCTTGTCAGTGTATCAAACACGTCTGCGGTCAATCGTTACACCGTGCTTGAAACACTGTAACATTATCTACGTACTGCTAAAAAACGCATAATGATTTCATTACAACTGAAATACCGACGAAAGTCAGCGGTTGTTTTTCGCATATAGACTAGGGAATTCGATCCTGATTTTCAGTGAAAAAAAAACATATATATAAATTTTAAATCGATAGATCTGAGTTATATACTCCCAGTCGACACGGCGATCTTGGAACAAACGAATGTAGCGCTAATAGGTACGAGAAAATGTGATATATATTTTTTTTTCAATTAACTCTTTAGTTTTTATCGCTAACGGTGTACAAATAATTCTACTGCCACAGCAAAATAACTTCAAATACAAATTATCATAACTTGCCTATATGTACTTGATAATTCTCCTGTGACCATAACACCAATAAAAATTAAACCGGCAGTAAAATGTATTTTTAAAACTGTATAATTTAACGTATCCTTGACACTGACGTTACATTTTTTTTTTTTCACGACGATAGCTCATTCGAAAACGATAATTCGAACGACAATTAAAACGTTAACTCGGTTGTGGAACGCAGCTAAAGAGTCATTATGTAATACAGCGTTTTTTTTGAGCCGAATATGAAACGTTGACGTTTAAAACACTTGTTGTATTCGGCTGGCTGAACTCGCTCGCAGAATCGAAATTTTAGTAAACGACCCCATTACTCGGGTACCCCGGTTTGACATCACATCACGACTACTTCCGGACCCATCCAAATTCGCCACCTACTCCAGAGCCAACTCGAAGCTACGTATTATACTCTAACAGGCTACTACAAGCGAGTAAATGTCATTGGCGGCAAAGTCGTACAAAATCTGTTTAAAAAATACATCGCGTAAAAGTTTTCGGTCGTTTGATGAAAATGATACGCATCATGTCTACGTAAAACGTGAATTTTTATCGAATTTCCACGACTCGCTAATACTCTGGTTTCGTGTCGCGTTCACGAAGAATGCTCTTAACGCGGTCTTGAGACGTATATTTTATTAGAGTCGATTACAGTAATAGGCGATTCGTGTACGCGATTAACGTAGTCGTAATGGTTGTGTGTATAGTTGTTTTCGTGTTTGTAAAAACAATAAAATGTTTAAAAAAAAAAATGGTTTCGTTGTGCTCCTAAAATAGCGTTAGCGGAACGATAAGAACATAACCCTTGTCGGCGGCAAGCCTCGCGTAACGATTGTTATTACGAGTAGCCCACATACGCGGTATCGTACGTAACATAACATAATCTCTCCGTCGTACACGATTCGATTGCTCCCCATTAGAGTCCGTCCCCGCGTATGGGACACGAAATTCGGAACAACATGTCACCGCAGGAGAGCTGTCATTGCGCAACCGTTCGGGCGTCAACAATAATGTGTGTGTGTTCGTTTACACATTTTATGTTCGTCCCGCGAAGAAGATCGTCTGCGGCCGATAAGAAAACGTATAAACGCGCGCGCGGTTTAAAGTGAACACTGCACCGGACAATAATAAACGTTCACCCTGAACCGATAACAAAAAAAACAAACGAAAACTGGTTGTAATAATGGATTCAAACAGGAAACCACCCGAACCGTCCGGGGAAAAAGGAATCGCTGGAACGGTTCCAAAAATATTTGGTGCGTGCACGCTGCAAAGCGGCGGAGACGAGTCGGATGTACAACGGGAGAAAATTCGGAGAAGAAATCGCGCGAGGACGCGGACCACGATTTATGTCACAAGGCTATACTATATTATTAAAAAAAAAAATGACGAAAGTTGAAGACGACGTATAAGTAATAAAAATAAAAAAACCGCGACGATATGTACACGACGGCGGACTTTTTCTCGGTGTTTTTTTCTACATTCTCGAGTACGGGCCCCTCTCGGGGAAGGTCGCATAAATAATCGCGCGCGGCCCGGGTCTGTGGGAACGTTTTCGGACCGCGATTGTTCGGCAAAAGGACGCGCGAAGGTCTGCATTACATACATACGTAAAAATAATGTATGGAAACCGACCGGTTCACATATTATGATAAACATCGAACGTGTGATATAATTTTATAATTTTTTTTTATCTTAAAATGTATGTATACGCGTTTTCCGTCAAAACATGTGGCTGAATCATCGAGCTTTCGTCGAATGGGAAAAACGACGATACGACACGATGCAACAATTGCGACGATCCGCTCGACCGGAAACGGTGAAAGCTGACATCTCACACGTCGATAATAATATAGCGCAGCCAGACCGTGCGCGATGGGAAACGCTCGTTGTTTTCACCGACAATTTAAAACTGAACGATGTATGTGTTGTTGTATTGTGACGGTTTTCGTTTTCTCTCGAAATGTTATCGAAAAGACGCGCGTTTCAAAACGGTCTCGATGAAAACGATGCGATCAAAATGGTCGTCCACAGCTGGCCTGGATCAAGAGGTGAAGCTGTGTGTCCCCGGGACGCAAGTCAAAGGGGGCCACGATTTGCGGTCGTCGTCTCTCTTTTTGGTTTCCTGCCCATCCATCTTTCTTCATTTAATTTGTATGTTTTGTGTATATTTATTAATTGTTATTCAAAAATTATCTATTGCGTAAGTTTTTATAATGTTTTTTTTTTTTTTTATGTACATGCTTTTGCGTGTAAAAATTCATTTTATAATTTTACTAAAATGTTTGTGATTGGGCCGTTTTATACGTACAAATAAATATACCTAATATAATAATCATCAATGTATAAATGAATCCATGTAAATGTGACGGTCACAATACGTATAGTCTGACAAAGACATCCATAACGTAATATATTGCGATTTAGGTGCGAATCAACAGTAGGTACACCACAAACCAAAACAATAACTATAGGTATGCGAACAGTAACATTAAGAACAACCACATTTTAAATTCGATATTTACGTTGATATTTTTATAGCATGCGGGTTACCACAAAAATAACGAACAATAGTAATAATATATTGGGTATAGCACACATCAGCTGTATAATAAAATATACTAGTCGAAACGTGATAAAAATGTTTTTTGTGCTCTAGAGTTTTTAGCAATGTGGTAAACGTTTTAAAATACATTTAACACGTCGTACACATTTTTGCATGCACGTATTTTTTTTTTTTTCAATTTTACTATAAAATATGATTACGAGAGTATTAATGGAACGAAAATAATACACTTTGTAATTATTGTTTTTAGAAAAAAAAGATAAACACTTTTGTTGAACCTATTTGATGCGTGTTGATGGCATAATAACACTTATAACATGCCTACATAATAATATACGTCACATTATTATGCGATGCACGTACAGTTGTAATCAAATGTAATGTAGCAACCAGCAATATTCTAGTGTTTATAAATCTTAAATATTATACTAAATGGAAAAACAAATTCTATTACAACAGTATTAAAGATGCCAATAATTTTACTTGTTGAATTTAATAAAATACGAGTCCAATATCGAGTCAACAAATTTAAGTTAAGATAAAAAGTTAATTATTTTTTACTTTTTTTACCAGCGCATTGACTTTGATCATTTATTTTTCTAACCTCATAAATTGAAATACTATGATTGGGCGTTTTACGACTTATAAATATTTGAGCAAAAAAAAAAATTGTTAACTTTTTTTCAACCGAGTTAAGTTTATTTAATATTCTATCTTAAATTTTAACTCATCTAGTAATTTTTTTTTTTTGGTTGTTAACTTTTAACTGCAGGCAATTTAGTTGAATCCACTTAACTTGTCGCAGTAAATTTTTTTCACTAAATACCGCCAAAATCATACTTGAAGACCAATTTTTTACAACGTCTCAAAATTTGAAAGTGTCGGTTTCCATCGGTTTTAGACAAAACGTTATGGAACATAACTCGGAGCTGACTAATTTTTTCAACGGATTAATATTGTACGGTCGTTTTAAATTTGGAAGCAATACGAAATTATTAAATGAAAAAAAGTGATTCAAAGCACCAAAGTTCTAAAACAGTATATAATTTTCTAAACTACTATTCTAGACCTAATGTTTTTAGTTTCCTATAGTATTTTGAAGTGCCTAAAAGTAGTAGAAAATTCTGAATAACGTTTGAGATCTTGTTCCGCTGTTGATCAATATTTGATTTAGCAGCTAATAATATACCATTATAAAAAATGTGTGAATTAATTTTCAATAACTTACACAAAACATTTTTTTTTTTTTATATGAAAAAAAATACAAACTTACAAAAAATACGTTGCGATATGCCACGATTGGTTTCGGTATATTATTCGTGTCAAGTCGGGAGGGTTCAGCCTCGACGGTCTTTATTCCCCGAGTTAAGACCGTTTCAATCCGCCAACCGTTTTAAAAGAAAGTTAAGCAAAGCGTTATTTTCCGTATCGTCTTACATTGAATAACGAAAATTATGTTTGAAAACTATCAACAGACAAACAACCGGACCGATAATAATAGTTACTACGATGTCCAACCGAGTACGGGTTATGGTATAGTAAGGCACGAGTGAGCCACGATTGTTATTTATTTAACTGTTTGGCATTAAAATTCTTTAAATTTACAAAAAAAAAAAACAAAAAAACAAAAAAAAACAGAAATTTAATAAATAATTCATAATACACACTAGTGTCAATTTTCCGCCTACATAATTATAGTTATTATTGAACGACGCCTAATTGTAATTGCATCCGTGGTCTTACCAGGAATCCGTGTGTACATTATACGCACTCGTTCATATAGGTAGTACGTATGCGTGAAAACGACAATGTTATTATGCCGCGACATGCGTACTTGACTCGAAATGCACTTTTTTACGGTGTATAACTATAAAAAAAAAAATATATTTACGTGCAATTAAAACACAAGCGGCGCACTTGTATCACATAATGATGCTAATCAAATCTGAGGTCATCCATCGCGCATTTTCCCAACAGGAGCGGCCGCGACGACAGGAGTGTATAATATACAGCCATTGTGAAATATTATGTAAAGTAGATTTTTTTATTATTATGACTATCAACAGCGATTGTTCCTCAACGTATTTCTCAATAAATTTTCAATTTCAACATGTTTAACACTCGTAAAACACGAATCTATCGTTCGCACTCTGTAATATAACATTATGGGCAGTAAACCCGTAGACCGTGGTTTTATTGTTAATAGGTAGGTGGGTACTGCGTGACATTCATTTACTGGACACGAAACGCATCATGTTTTGTTGTTGGCTTAACTCGGAAACATATTGGTTTTTGAGATTCGGTACAACAGAAAGCAATATCACCACAACGCGGAATGTGGTGCCATTTTCTGTCGTACCTGTTGGGCGTATTTCGGTGGCCGCAGATGGGATAACCATCTGGGCCCATACAGTCAAAAGTATCAGGGTTGATGAAAAATAATCGTGTAGGACTATAAACGTACGTTTTTTTTTTTCAAACAATCATTTTAATTTAAAATAGGTGACTAATATGTAAAAATAGAAAAAAATCTCTCAAGAAACATCTGCGAAACCTCCTTAAAACTTTTGATTTTCGATAATCTCGGGTAGGAATTGGCCCGAAGTGAAAACAGTTTCTATACAATGTGTATTGGAAGAGTTCAATGAACTGTATATAGGTTTGTAACTCTTAAGCTATATTATTCTTCCACTGGTCGAAATTCACACTTTTAATTTAAAAGTCGTGCCACCGTCGTTCTCTACAAATACGCCCCGTTGATCGCATTTCTATTAGAATGTATAGACGATAAAACTTTAATTCTAAATTTATTTTAGTTGGAACTTATTTGGGTGCACACGCGCAGGTTAATCTGGAATCGTTATTTAAGTTATGAATCTACTCGAGAAAATTGGTGAATCGCGGTACCACACTCATTATAGTCATTGTGATGGAATTCGGAGAAAGTCACGGAATAAAAATGTTCACTGAATGTTTGTTTTGGCCTGTGTCATTGCCAAAAAGCTGTATCTTGGGCAACAGCCTCCTCGTCCTCCTTAAAAATGCAAAGACTGAATGCTAATATCATAATTCTGTTTAAGCTAACAACTGCCAAAAATAACCCTATAAATACAAAATGTGTGTTTCTTCTCCAATGCGCATTCTATTATAGCTGTACGTTACAAGCTTTCGCAGAGTTATTGTCTCACTAGCTCGCAGTCATATCGTTCATATCGTCAGATAATTAAAGGTTTAAAAAATAAATAATAATATGATTTTCAAACCGTGAGACTTTTGTGAAAACAAATATAAAGAAAATCATTCGTCCCGGATGCAGCATAGATACGACTAGGCACTGCAATAATGTGAACAAAATTTTTTTAGAAAGTTCTGGTCCCGGCTAGAGTTCGTTTCCGCTAATGATGCATGGCACTACACGACAATAATAACTAAACGCATTATGTCATTTATGAGCAAGCGATTTGTGTATTTAGTATTTATAAACACCGGCGCAGTTTATTGCTGTTCATAGTTCATATATACATATAATAATATATAACAACCACGTTATATCACCAGTGTGGTGTTTGGTTAGTAACTAAATTTTTCATTTTACTCATCAACAATCAACGGGTTATTGAATTCTTTAGATTGTAACACTAAATCACAAACATTAGAAAATATTGATGTTTTAACCGTCAACTATAAACAGTTTCAACACTTTTTGGCGGAGTTCATGTTTGAAAAAAAAAATACAAAATAATATAGATGTGTCATTTATAAGCGATTTGATTTAAAAAAAAAATCAACCGTGCAGGGGCGTATATAGATCAGATTTATGGTTTAACGGAAATACATTTTCCCCTTCAATATCTATGAGATTCAGAGAGCAAAACGAGAAAGGCATTGCGGATTTTACAAAGATGTGTGTTTTTTTATTTGTCGTTTTACATATAAGATCAAAGAAAATGCTCCGACTGAACATATGTAGACATTTTTCGATGGCTAAACTTATATGGTGAATTATAACTATGACAAAAAACAGTAAAAAGTACCAAAAACGTGTTTTCAATAAAATCGATTTTGTTATTTGCTCATAACTTCCAAGACATGGATTAAAAATGCTTGTTATTTTCAAAAAATGTTTAAGGATTATAATCATTAAATACAGGTCTTTGACTGTAATGAAAATATTATGAAACGTTTCGAGATAAAAACAGAACTTTCAAATTTTTAAAAAATTCCAATTTTTTTGCCGTTTTCATTCAACAAAAACTTTAAAGAAAACATTTTGGGTATGTGGATCGTACACCAAAATATAATACAAGTTTCATAATAATAGCTTCAACGAGAGACCTCTTCTTTCTCCCACAAAAAGGGGTGTTTCCAGAAAAGTGTAGAAGAAAAAAAAATACATTCTTTGCTCCGCATAAAATCTAAAAACAGAGTTTTTATAAGTTTTTTTGTCTCATGATACCAAATGAAGCTATAATATTCTAACGACTACTATCTTTTTAAAATTTTATTAATAGTATAATTACTACGGTATCTATTGTTTACTATTGTATTATTTTATACAACTATGGAGTACGCCACTAAAAGAAAAGTGTTATAAAGTGTTAAAGTGTTAAAGTGATAAAGTGATAAAAGTGATAAAGTGTTCCAAAAAAACTGAACGCGGGATTTCGAAAATGGTTTAAATACGTTTTAGTGAAACAATTTCTTTTTTTTTAAGAACTCATCGCGTTTAACCGCGTGTGAGCTGCGTATACCTAGGCACTTATTAAGTCATCACTATTTTATAAACCTAAATCTTAACACCCTTTATCTTCTTTAATATATTTTTGCGGCCAACGACCGCCATGCGTTATCGAATAATTCTTAATTCCTGCATAGCTCGATGACGCGACTCGATTTCGGTTAGTGCCGAGCTGGATTATTGGTAACGACGATAAAACATTTAAAACACATCGACACGAAAGCACGGTCGTCTGGATTTCGATTTGATGATGACCGACGTTTCGTGGTACCGATGGATAACAATATTATTATTTTAAAAGATATCGCTTAATGTGTTCTTAAGTGTATCATTACAGTCTCGTACCACGGGACATCAAGGGGGCGTGATTAGGATTCTGGTAAGACATGGGGATGGGCTAAAACATCCCGAGAGTATTTCCAACGAATTTCATAGTATACAAGTGACAAAATAAAGGGTAAACATTTTTTTTTATATATATATAATAAAAAAAGCGTACATTTTATACTTGTTAATTTGGTAATTTTTTTTTCAAACAGTGTCGAACAAATTGAGTAATATCATTCCAACTAATTGTTTATATTAATAAGTGAATTCGCGGAAGGTGAATGACATTTTTGGTTTTGTGTATACTCTAAACTCGGTTTTCGAGTAACTCGGCGACTAAGCCCCACACACCAAAATACCTCCTGCTCCCGATGCCTCTCCTCAAATACGTCCCTGTGCGCCTTTTGATTACGCGAAAACAACGTACTGAAATTTTTTTTACAGTATTTTCAATCGATGCGTGACACAGCTCGCACTTTGCGTTTCGCGATAAACTTAAGCATAATAGTACAACACAAAACAAGATAGGCAACAGTTTCAAACAATTTTTTAACGCCTGTCACCTGTTATTGTTGTCGTGCACCCAGATGATTATAAATATTATAACTGTAATATTGTTATTGTTGCAGCACATAATAGTATATCGGTATACTTGCGTGGCGATTCTTTGTTTGTAGCACTACGTTATTGCCAGAGATCGATATCCCCGAGAAATGTACAGATATCGATCGGCAAATATGACGCGTTGGTTCGAAGAGCCATATTATATATGTATATCGTTTAACACGTTGAAAAATAATATTTTATAATATTATTATTGTTATTATTAGTGAAAAAGAATCCGAAAACGGCTGGCTTGGTGCACGCGAAAACCTCGCATTGTTTCTGCAGTTCAAAGTAATAATGACAGCAGACGTGAAAAAAAGGGGGTCACGTCGAAGTTATGACAATTTATTATTATCGTACAATTCGTCGTGTCCTTCGCCACCGGGACGACCCAAAAGCTGCACCGCGATATCGTCGACCACGAGAGCAGTGTTGAGTCTTGTGTGCGACTACAATAACGTTTTTGATAAACATACATATTTTCTTTTTTTTTTTTTTTTTGCGACTCGTGTTGATCGGCACCAAAGCTAATATTTGAAAATATTCGTCAAAAAGTGTTTGATGCGTTACACATGTTTTGCAAACAAATTAACGAAACGACAACAAAACCATGCGTACAATTTTGTTTTTTTTTAAGCCCGAGTAGTGCCTACTTAAAAACTCGCTCGAAAATCAAATAGGTACCGTTAGGTCCTAGAAATTTTATGAAGTTATGTGAACCATGGCTGTACATAATTATCACACAATATTGTGTACACTATGTTTGATTTTGATTGTTTGCAGGAAAATAATTGATCAATGATGAGAGTACAAATCGTTTTTAAGACGCTAATCGTTATAACGATCCAGTTTAATTTAATAACGAAAATTTTTTCACACTTGAAAGCCGTTTGGTTAACATTTTTAATGTAATATTTTGTAAATTGTGCATGTTCAACTGTGAAATTAGGTTCTATTGCATAAAAATTATGAACACAAACGTATAATATAGCGTCTTTGAACATTGCGCGTAAAACTATTCAAAACAAATTTAAAAACCATCACGTCTTGAACACATCTCTGTCTGAGAGTGCGCGTACCACTCACAGCAACTGCGACATAGTATTTGAAAATGTTCGTCAAAAAGCGTATGATGCGCTGCACATGTTTCGCAAACATATTATAAATAAGTTAACGACAACAAAATCGAGCGTAAAATTTTTAAGTGTTTATCTACAATGTATTATATAAACAAAAGTGCTTAAATTAAGATTTTGGGCTAAACAATAATCACAAAATTGTGTGTGTTAAGTTAGATTTTGATTTATTGTCTGCTGAAAAATAACATTGATCAACGATGAGAGTTCAAATCGTTTTTAAAATATTTATTAATCACTAATGATTCAGACTCCGGTTAATTTAATAGTGACAATTTCGTCACTTCACACTTCAAAACCTTTTGATTAACATTTTTAATAAAATACTCTGTAAATGGTACATATTCAACTTTGAAAATAGGTTCTACTGCATGAAAATAATTGCCACAGACATGATATAGCGTCTTTGAACATTTCGCGGGAAACTATACGAGTATGATTAGCCACCGAAAAAAATTTGAAAACGACCACGTAACGTATCTCTGCCAAAGTATAGTATAGTCTCTTGTCATAATTTCGTTTGGTTTTATAGGTTCTAGCACTGTTAAACTTTTTACTCGAATTCCACCTGTATATGAATACGAAAAACTTATTAAAAATAAAACAATATATAATACGATTGTGTACCTATCATTTAAAATGATTGTACAGGTACGTGACCTCGATTCAAAAACTAAAATATTATAAATCCGCTAAAAAGAGTAAAAAGAACACGACGTGCTTTCTGCGAGTATACTCAGGTCAATTATTATCGACGCAGTATTTACCCGATCATCAAAACAATCCCATTTAAATATGCAATTCGGTTTCAAACTATTCATATTGAAGCAATGTCTATTACATATTATTATACCGTGTTATCGGTTATAAGCCATTGTTTATTTACTATTAGTCGGTTCATTCATTATTTAGCAATAACCGTATGACAGGAAATGAACGCAAATGTAGGTACGTATTTAGAAAAAAATATAGATGAATCACACTGTTTGAGCACGAACCTACGCAAACATAATTATATTATAATGGCTTAAAAACGCAATAATTATAGGTATCCGTGCATGTACCAACAGTGTATTAAACATAAAACACTTTATTGATACTATATGATGTGTTTACAATCGAATAAATCGGTTTCTTCAAACAACCATCGTTAATAAAATTCAATTATTGCGGGCTGCACTCGGCTCAAAAACCGATGTATCTTCTATATAATATAATATGGAGAATAATAGAGAAAAAATAACACTACACCGCAAAATATGTTACGGTATTGTTGACGCTCGTAAGAACTTAAATCGTTTTTAAAAATATGTATCTGTACGAGTAATTTCTACAAATGTTATAATATAATGTATCACAATGTCAAATAAGCTATAGCTTTGGAGTACAGTTATAACCTTGAAAATCAAAATTATATTGACTCGTGCAAAAACTGAAGGGCTCACAGAAATAATAACGAACCTATCTGAACTGCACGCATTGTTGTGCATTTTTTCAGTAAAAAACTTCTTTGAAAATAGCTGTCAAAAATATTTTTCTAAAAGAACAACGCATTTATAATATCCTATTAAAACAATACTTAAATAAGTAAAAAATGTAATGTTACCAAAAAGTCCAAAATTGTATAAACTATAATTATAATATAGTTGATGATAATCAGCCATCGGTGTTTAATTTTGACAAGTGTCGTAGCAAAAATTTTTGGCCGCCGAACTATTTAATTTTTGATAGTCAAGAATTGTATTTTGATTCAAAAATTTTATTTTTATGTACAAGTTTATATTTATCTCATTGTTAAGTGAATTCCGACTGTGATAAGTTTGAAAGTTTTATGATTGTACCTAAGTGACATACCTATACGATAAGTATACAAAAATTATAAAACATATTAGATATATATATATGGCACGAAATCGACACAACTTTATTAGAGTTGGTGTAATGGGAGTAATTGTAGTGTTTACTATTTAAGAAATACAGGTACGTTTAACAACGTTTGTAGCCTTTATGAAGTATAGCATTTTTGCTCCGATCTTCTCTTATCATGTAAAATTTTTATTAGTTGTTTTCTCCCCATTAAATTTCACTTAATTAATTGATTGCCCAATTATTTCCAATGTCAACGTTATGAGTTTACACTGTACTTGTTGCTCGTATAATAATAGTGTGAATATAGGTATACAAAAACAGATATAGGAAGTCTCCAGAATGTCATATTATTTTTGACATGACGCGTGTGGCCTTCATGAAAATTGTAAAACGTATTGTTAACGATTTTGTATTTTGAACGAAAAAAAAAAACAAAAAACAATTAAATTTGTACTGAACGCAAGCACACAGTATATGTTATAAAGGAGGTATATTAAATAAGTAAATAATAGGGAGTGGATAAACTGTTTTTAAAGAGTTTTCAAAGGTGTAGTTAAACGTTATTTATCACGTATTTTTGAGGGAACTAGGCGAGTCGAAAACTAAAAAGCTTTAAAACTTCCAAAGATCTGTATAATTAGCCTGAAAATCAGCGGCAAACAAAGGGTATGTTTTAGAGGTTTAAACTTCTCCCGAAATATAAAGTACTTTCAAATTTGTGTACAAACTTCTACTCAACTTTTTATATTTTATCAGATTTTTTTCAACCCCACCCCCCGAAATTTTTTCCTGCGTTCGCCCCTGCTGAAAATGATTGTAATTTTCATGTTTGTCATCGGTTCAATTTTTATGAATATAATCAGCCGTACTCACAATAGTTACGTGTAATTAAAGCTTTATAGAAATGTGTAAGGAATTCGATGTGAATAACGATAATATGGCTATAATGGGCTCTCAGCCTACGCCTACTATCTGATAAGCTCCATACAAACAATGGTTAGTTATAAATTAGGTATTGTCTTGAACATTGAACACTTAATGGTTTGGCTGAGTTTCGTGGTGGGTACGCGTATATGTGACCACACCTAAACACTTAATTTTGGATTGATGAAAAAAAACATGCCTATATAATAGTACTAAAACTTACGTTTCAAAATATACCGTGTAATTGTTTAAGTAAATTTAATTGGAAAAAATAAATGGAAAACGGAAATCTACTTTATTTTTTGGTACTTGAATTGAACGCAATTAAAAAATATAAAAGCGGATACTGAGAACGTCTTGGATAGAAAGGAGGACCAACTTCTCAATTTTAGCCGTGCTAAATGTGGAGACTAGACTAGCAGTGGTGTGTAAGCAGAGGATCCTAAAGTTATTGGCCACACCGTAAGGAAGGACAAAACGATCCTGGAGAAGGTGGACTATCGAAGGAAAAACAGAAGGGAAAAGGAGCCGCGGGAGAACACTAATGCGTTGGACGGACAAGACTTTCTCTGGCTATCCCCTGGAAGAAGCAAATCAATCGGCAGAAAACCGACAGCTCTGAAAAGAGAATGTCGCCAACTTCAACAACAGAGGGGTTACCGAATTTCCGTTTTCGGTAGATGGACTCGAGAAGAGTAAATATCGTGTCGTAACTGGGAAGTATGGTGTTTTAGCAAATACCTACATAATATAAATACATATTATAAATATATGAACTTTCCTTCAAATTGTTTCCAAAATTATCCTACGTTATATGACGTCAGACTATTATTATAAACGGTAAATTAACAAAACGTAATTGTTGTTGTAGGTATTACCTAGTGGTAATTAATTTTAGTCAACACGTATAATAATAATACATAGATAGACCCCTCCGGAAAGAATTACAATTATCAGTAGGTATAGTACGACGGCCTTGGGGCAGCACCGTATCGTATAGTAGTGATCCACGCACGTCACAACACCACATTCAATACTATAACGTAAATCAAACTATCGTTTAAGCCTTAACAATTAAAAAATTGTAATGCGTCCGACTACAAATACGGACATCTATTTTTTTTTGTGTTTTTTTTAAATGATATCTTATCGCCGGCGATCGCGCGTATTGAAAGCGTGCCGAATAGGTCGACCGATTAAACAACAATTGAAACGGGGTCGCCACAATACGGGGTCTGTTTTTGTGCGAGTATGTATGTATACCGAACGCGTGAAAATGCGTGTCGTTATAATATTGGTAATATTTCCATTGTTATACTACGATCGATTCGATCGACGAAAACAACGACGATCCATCCTACTCGCGTGGCGATTATTACGTTATTCCATGACATCGGCGAATATACTTAATAATAGTGCGCAAGTTAAAATTTTCATCGACGCGACCTTGTGTAAATCGAATTTGGTCGCTACAGTTGCACAAATATTATTAGGTACATGGGTACATTTCGTTTCATTACTCGCCTCATCGTAATGTCGTAAACAGTCGATACAATATGTACATATAATAAAGGATTATCATCGTCAAATCAATCTTGTGGTACATTTTAATTTATCTATATTATGGAGTAAGCAGGCACCTCTTTCCCATTGGGCACTTTGGGCAGGTGCCCAGGGCCCCGCGATCGATGGGGCCCCCTAGCTCCTGCCAGATCACCAACCGATAATCGATATTTATTACCGTTGCAACTAATTTGTTAACTTCACTCGATGATTTTATTGATAACCTCAGGGATAAATTTGATGGCTTCGAATCGTCCGCCAAAGAAAAAAATCCGGGATCTGACTACGAGGACCTATCTCAAAGAACGAGAGTTAGAAGTTCTAAAAATAACAATAATTTACAGTTAAATTGATCTAGACATTTTCTTTTTTACCACCTCACCCGTTTTAATAAAATAGCGTTCTTCCCAAGTCGTAGGGGCCCTATTATACCACTGCCCAGGGCCTCAAAAAGGTTAAAGACGGCCCTGGGAGTAAGTATACGGTAAACGTTATAGCCATAGTGTAATAGGTACCTACCGCGATCAGGGGCGCCATTTGAGGGGGCGGGGGATGAAGGAAGTCTTTCGGATACCCCGCTTTTTACCGTACACTGGTCCGGCTATACCAGAAATTGGCCAAGCCAATTACAATAAATTGTAATATAATGAATATTTTTGTCCGCTTTTGGATATCTTTTCCAGATGTTATACACATAGGTACATAAAAATAAAAAGACGACAATATTATGAACCTTTGTTACGTTTTTAACCCGAAACGTGCCTATAAGTCTTATTTGCACTTACGACATCTCAAAGTAAACTGGTTTATTTTGGAGAATTTTCGATTATAACAGTCCAAAATATTCCAAAATAATAAAAAAAAAAAATAGTCTGCGGGATATGATTTTGGACTGTTTTGGATTGATTTTCACTCTGACTAATTTGGATTATTTTTTCTCTGCGCAGTCGTAGTATCTCCCGATACTCCCTTAAAATTCGTCTAACAGCTATAAAATTGGTCAAGAATTTAAGGTTTCGGGTGAAACGCGAACATCTCATAAACACAATTCGGAGGCTATAAACGGTTTAAGGCTCGGATAGTGAAGAACCGGCATTGCCGTATTCACATCGCTCCCCTTCGTAAATTTCACAGCACACTGAACACAACATAACATCCCCTCATCGGTCACTATAAGTTACGAACTCGGATCGCGCTGCAGTACGTCAGTACTCGTGAAAAACACGGAATCGCTCCATCGGCCAGGAGTGAGACGAAGTTGGCCCGAGTTACGCCCACGCGCACAGCGCAGTATATGTATTCGATTCGCGTCATCGCGCGGCGAATAATTAATCGCGTACCATTATTAAGTATGTATATTCATCGTACAGGTATCGGCTCGCGGCGGACTGCGACAGGGCCCCAGAAAACGTATACAGGAAGTGCAGAGTCATTTTGTTTACTGGATGTATTCTAGGCCGAAACGATTAAACGGCCACGATAAACTGCGACAGAAAACGATATTAGAACAATAATAATTATAGTTTTATAATCTCCGGCGTGTTCGCGTCGCCGTATAACATTCATTCCGTCGGTTACGACGACTGTCGTGCGAGCACTGCAGGCGTGTAACAAATAATAATGATTATTGTTTATTTTGTTCGTCGCGAACGAGCAATAATTATTACTGCTGTCCCGCTACGGGCCGGACGGACGATGTTTCATTACGACGTATTAAAATATTTCATTATATGTAGATGTAACAGCTCTGATACACACGCCTATTTTAACGTTTCCGCAAACGGATTCTGCGCGAGGTCTCGGGAATCGACGGAGACGGCGCGAGTTTTTCTCCGACGGGTGCCAGGGGCGTATTTATGGGGGGAGGGGGTTGCAATTTCGGGAAAAAATTACAGATTCGAGACTGTCACAGTGAATTGGGGAAAAAAGAAAAAAACATTCAGGTGTTATGTTAAGTACATTTGATATTTTGTTTCTACGGCGTTTCTTATCGTTATAAGTAGCGTATTTTGTACCTTAGAAGTTGAAGATTTATGTCAGCCACCCCTGAACAGAACACCTCTGGATAGCGCTTTGATGATCGCTTTCGATGAGCGGCGGGCGGCCCAGCGCTCGGAAGCCAACGGGTTCAAAGGAAATCGTTTCTGTGATTTCGCGTTCACTTTTTATGAACGCATAGGTATACCCGAGAGAGATCTGAGAATCCTGAAGGAACGTTATTGAATGTCCTGATTTTTTTTCCCCCGATTTAATATTAATTTTTAATCATCGTCCATCGGTGTGTATGTATGTGTTTTTTTGTTTTTCTATGAAATATTACACGTTTCGTCGTTAATTTTCAGTCGCGGTCGGTTTAACTTATGGATAGTAACCCTTCCATTACAGAAATTAGAGAATTATTTTTTAACATAATTTTTTTTCTTGTGTATTATGTAATTAAGTAAAAAAAAAATTTACACATTTGTGATTTTCATTTGCAATGAAAATGTTCTTTTTTTAGGATCGAGTTCCATTTTTTTCAAACTTGAAACGGAATCAATTCTTTTTTTTAGCAAAATGAACGTAGACTAATTCCTATTTAAAAGCGACTTTTTAATAACCTCTGTATAACACGCCTATGCAGGATACGATACTATAGTCCATAAAACAGTAAGTATAGAAGGCCACGTACAGCGCCGGTAGCCCAAAGTGTCTGGTTTACGAATTATGTGAGCGAGATGGGAACGGTCATATCGATTTTTGTTTTTTCGTCGTTTTACACTCAAAGTGGGTACTCCGGTAAATTACCCACTCACTATCCAGAAAACGAAATTAAAATTGTTTATTATCTAATTATTATCTGCATGTGTACAAAACTGCGCAAGTTAGTTAGTTATACACATATAACTAAAAAAAAAAAAACCCGGGTTTTCACTGCAGCGCGGCGCGTCCTGCTTCCCATAATGGGACACCGTCTAATTCTGATGTAAATTTTTATTTGACGACTTGTTTGTGTAAACGATAAATAAAATGGTTTACAAATTACAATACCTACAGATTTAACGTTACACAAAACAACGGAAGTCTGATGTTGATATTATAGGCACCAGGGGAAGTACCATGCAGGGGATAGCGAGGTGTAAATAAAATATTTTAATATTACTTATCGTTAAGTACGATATTTCTAATTATAACTATAAATCATAAATCCGCTTTGGTATGTAGAATCCCAAAATTTCAAATCCATTATGAAATTATAAAAAAAAAAAAAAACAAGTTTCCGTTAATTAAGGCGATTTCAATACCTATCGATTGCATATTATTATGTTAAAATTTTAATAATTAAAAAGTATATTTTTGTTTATGAACTCCATGAAACAAGATGCCTACCAACGTTTCGGAAACGATGACTTCGGCCGTTTCACTTATTTAGATTTTGATAAAAATTAGTTAATATCGACGTGTATAATACGTTTTTTCGAGATCCTTACTTCCGAGTAAATTACAGATTCGACCTCTCTGCGCACGGCCTATTATTATCCATCTATTATTAACAAGATCGCTCGTTGTTACAGAGACACTTATAGGCTGCCACGGTTGAGAATATTTTCTTCCGCGTTGCTGCACGAGCAATACACATTATAATATCCTATATTAGTTCAGAATCTTCGTAACTTCGTTTGCTGTGTTTGCTCGCATTTTTAGTTAACTGTCATTTTGATGCACTGAAAAAACTCGCAAAATAAATCATAGTAAAAATATGGGTGTTTAATACCATAACGTATCAGCTGGTTGTTGCAGGTGTTTTGTATGCATTGTTAAACGTGCAATGAGACAGAATCATCGTATTGTACCATTGATATTTTTTTAAACATAATTTAATGTATGGGTAATAGAGCTAGAACACAGATGGACCGATTACTATTTTTATTTCGAAAAAGTAATTTGTACACGCAATTTTAATACTTACATTGATTGATTGAACGCAAATTATTATAATTACCTATCAGTGTTCGAAGTGGGGATGGGGGGATGCAGAAAAATAGCATGCTGTTTGAAAGTATTATTTGGGTGTTACAATACGTAAAATTGAGTATTTATTAAGTAGTTAAGTATTTTTACAATGATATGAATGTTTAACCTTTTTATAAATCGATTTTAAATGTTAAATATGTAGCATGGTGTATTATTAATATCAAATTTACATCCTTTGCTAAATTAAGCTGTCACCCGATCACTAATAATTATAGTTGAACGTGATGATTAAATGTATGATTTATAATCTGCAAAAAAAATTATAAAAATCTTTTAACCTCCACAATTAGCTAGGCACATAAATATTAAACGACGTACAACGAGTAGGTACAAATAATAAGTATAGGTGTATTACATATTTAACAATTCCTAAAAAAAAAGTGATTAAACAAACATTTTCAAACAAGCTCGTATATTACGAAGTTGATGAACATTATGAATAATTATTTCAACCAACTTTTGTAATTTTTTCAGTAACGGGTGATAGCTTTTAACTGATTTTCCGAAATTATTGGTAGTATACTACACGGGTGTTCAAAACACATTGGTTGTATATTATTGATATAGCAATATCATTATACAGTTTCTATATTCCTATTACTTGGTAACGATAGCAAATGGGATTATTGGAGCTTCGCTAGTTCACAACCAAAACCAATACTTAACTGTTGACATCATTTCTAGTTAAAATATTAGTAGACATAGTGAAAAGGAAGTAAAAGAAAACAATTTTGAATACCCATTTATCTAAGTAAACTCATACCAACCTACAATTTATAAATATTGTAAATTTTTTATTATAACATTCAATAATAATTAATATAAAAACAAAGGCGCGAGTAAGCCGTGGCCTAATAATGTCCCAATTTTTTTTAAAAAAGAATTCCAGTTATGGTAACAAAAACTGTTTTTTCCCAACTTTTTACCAATAATGATATACAGAAAACGCCAAAAATGAATAACACGGACAGCTGTTATTACTTAGCTATCAATACATTTGTGTAATACCTATTTTAAGTTCAAATCAAATTATGTTAATGACGACCGTTTAAAAAACTTAGCAATTTATTATGAAATTTTAATTTTAATATTTATTTTGGGATTTCGCGGAGGCTTTAACGTAACCCGGCACGTCACATTAAAGTGCGTATTAATTGTAAATTACGTAAACATGTATGTACAGTTGTATAGAACTTGGATAATCTCATATGTTATGTACAGCGTGGTATTGAAAAATGGCCATATCGTGTGAGGGGACCGTGGACTTAACATCGCAGAACAGAGAAGTGCGTTTATAGGATTTTACGAGCAAAACTATTTTCCTGGCTTCTGCAGCCAACTTTAAACATGCGCATCGGACAACAGGCGTGAATTTCGCGTCTATTATGTTTTAGTCCGGTATTGTAGGCACGCGCTTATAAATTATATGATATAATGGCGGATTAATCAAACAAATCACGATTTTTTTCGTTTTCATTTGGATTTCAAGGTGTGTTTGTTTTTTTTTTGAAATTATTACACCACATTGTTACATTATAATATGCACGTGCATCATAAAATAATGCGTGTCAGAAACACCCGCATGGGTTAACGCGTTAATAATTATAGACGAGAGCGCGCGGCTACTTGCAAAGAGCATCAATCGATCAATCAAAAAAAAAAAAAAACCGCGTAAAAAATCCGAACCTCGAAGACGTTTTCGTCGAGAACGGCCACAGAAAAGGTCGGACAGCATATTATATGCACACGCGGAAGCGCCCGACGGCGAATTATATACGTTATTATTATTATTATGATCGTATTGTTCTTGTCGAATGATTATCAGGTGCAGGACGGGCTATTTGTTTCCTGCGAATCTCCGTGGATATTATATTATGCGTTCGCCGGCAATCCGTAATAATATTTTGTATTACGTTTCGATAATCGTCAGTGTAGGTACGCACAACGCGCGATGATAATGAAAACGCGAAGGTCGAGTCCGACACGATCCGAGATATTTTAATAAAAAAATCGGCCCTGGAGCGACGGTTGCGTGTGTAAACACACACTTATTGTATGTACTATAACACAGACCTGTAAGATAAGAAAAACTAGCGAAGAAAGTAAAAAAAAATAGAACGCATCCTGCAGATTTCCAATAATTGTCATCGAATTTCGTCCGAATTTTTAAAAAAGTGCATCAAATAGCATACTGTTATCAGTTCCGAGCGAGAATCTATAGCGTACCTATTATTATAACATCCACAACATGATTATAAGGATCCGTGAGCTTTTCGTATTTTACGCGATATGCTGTTCAAAAATAATTCCAACTCTCAAACAACCGAAAAACTAGAATCCGTACAAAATGGTTTCGTTTTATCATTTAAGGTGGAAAGACAGAGCCATACTAGGTATGACGGAATCTAATTGGGATTTTTTTAGCGTGTCATAATTTAAAAAAAAAAAATAGAAGAAATACCTAATATGATTTTAAATTTTTTATTTGCATTAATCAATTGTGATTGTTTATTAGGAAAACTAAATTTCGAAATTAATTCGAGTAACAACACTAGAAATACTAACGTGTGTTTCGTCAACAAAACATTATTTCGGATTATTTATAATTAATTTCTACGGCTAATATTTAATATCAGTTGGTAATTATCGGCCAATATAGATATTTTTGCTTGTAATAACAACAGAAACCTATTTATAAGTAAACATAGTTTTGTAATATTATCAATTCTTGAATTCTACATTATTGAATTCTACCAACTTGTCGCAATACTTTTCACAGTTGGTACACTTATTTATTCATATTTTCGTATGTCTTGTTAACTTTATCCGTACTCGTATTATATTGTCACGACCATTGGAACTTTTTTTTGTTGCAATAAAATAAGAAAAATTTAAGATTTTCATAAGTACTTACATCGTTGTTGAATTATCATAAGTTATAACGTCACCCTGCACGAATGACGCATTTCCATATCATAAAACGGGGGTTTTTTTTTCACAACTTACTAAATTTGATTTCTCCAAAAGTGCTTCAAAAACATTTGAGATGATAAAATTAAAACGTATACGATTTTAATCGATTTACTTGATTCCGAGTGTCAAAGTGTTTAATGTTCTGAATTTATTAATTTTTGCTGTTGCAGGTTTCAAAAAACTTTAATTTTTAGTTCCAGATTCCAAAACGGTAGGTACCTACACGAGCTTACAACACATTCTCTTATAGATGGCTTGAGAATTTCATAAGTTCAAGAATGGTAACACGCGTTGGTTGAATGAATGAAGCGTGATAAAAATGAAGAAATACTTGAACAGTTTTTGAGCTAAACGTTGAACTGAAATTTTTATTTACATTTACTGAGCTTGCTCACTATCATTCCTAAAGTTTACATTACAGCATAAAAAATACTTGACTCTCACAAAGATGTAGTGACCTACTCAACATAACGCTTTGTATTTTTTTTTTTTTTCAATATAGTTATACCCTTTAGTAATTTTAAGACATGTTATTTTTTTTTTAACTTAATTTACAATTTGCATTTGTAGGTGTGTAATTAGAAAAGTTTGTACCAACTGCACAACTTTATAAATGAAAACATTTGCATAAACTCAAAACAATGTACCTACCCAATAGCATGTTATTCCGTTCGCCTAGAGAGCTTTGTTATACTCAACAAATAGGTCACAATTAATTTTCGAATGGGTCATCCACAAATTGTAATAATAATAATAATAAGAGTATAAGGAAATTTGCATTTTAAAATTAAATAAGGGAATCAATTCAAAATAACCTAATAGAATACTTCAAACCTTATAAAGAAAACGGTTGCGGCAGGAATAAAGTCAATTTAATAAAAAAAAAACACATAGTGTATTGTTAACATTATGAGTAGATAGAAATTGGTCATTGAATACTTTGTAGCATTGCTCTATGCAGTATGTTAATTATAATGTGCATTAATAAAATACTAAAAACTTATAAGGTATAAGGCGCTTGAGAGTGTTTATGTTATTGCATTTAACAACAAAAACCCAAAATGACAAAAACAAAAAGTCAGTCTAATCCTACTATAAGTCGCTCGGGCAATGTTAGTACTAATTTTTTGTACTCTTTTTGTTTTTTTCATTGAATACGATGTAATATTAAATTGACACTGAACTTTGAGCCCATCGATGAATATTATATTCTATCACGTGAGTTTAAAATTGTATTTTTAAGTTTTGCGACGACACTGTACTGAAGACTCAAAAATGCAATAAAAACACAGTAAGTATTATTCAAACTAAAAACTTGCCCACATCACACAAGGTTTTGTTTTGGTCGGTTATACAATAATCAGTTTTACAAAAAAAAAAAAAAGTAAAAACCATAAATAATGCAAATACAAACATTTATAACGTTTAATACAAATTGATACACATCAGTCGTTGAATAATATTTACAGCGGAATGACTAAACGTTGTCACATAACTAAATTTATAATTTACGACCGTTGGACCTTAAACGAAGAGGATTGAAACTTGGTATCATCGGTTGCTCCATCACATTGAACTCGGTCTTCCTCAAATTCGGTCGAGTGTCCTATAATTTAAAACAACACCAATCATTAAAATTGATAATATAATAGAAGAAGAGCAGGTATAATTATTATTGTTAGGTATAGCGTATTGCAAACACGACTACCAAGATTAATAAAAATATTTAATCGCAAAAAAACAATGAAATTGTGTAGTAAATATAAGGTTTTAGTTGCACATGCGACATAATAATTGTTGGGTCAGAGAAAAATACACCGTGTAAGCGGTTAAAGAGCACAAGGTTAGGTCAGAAGTAGATTAACGTGTGTGTGTTTTTTTGTGCATAAAACGGCGAAAAAACAATGGGAATTATGAGTAGCGTGTGAATTTAATATAATATCAAAGGAGACATAATGCATATGTGTAGTAAGTACCGATGATATTATAATTGTATATTGTGTATAGTAAGAAAATTTGTAACCAAGGGGAACGGTTAAGGGACTATTTTTTTTTTTTTTTTTTAGGCACTATAAGAATCGGCAAAATATATAAACAAGCTTCAAAATCAAAAAGCTAAAAAACCAATTATAACGATATCAGAAATCTGCACACGGAAACAATAATTTTAGCCGTATGTAGCTTAAATTATTTTATTCAAATACACCGGATATTTTCATTTTCATAAACGCCATAATATTATATCAACCAAAATAAAATATATAACAAATATCACTCTGTTTATTCTTTGCACATACGAGTACACTATAATATTGGAATGTTGAATGTATTTAAGTTATAATATTATAATAATTTATAATATCGTACGATTAAAAACTAAAGAGTATAATTAAATAGGTAAAAACCAAATTTAACAATAAAAATGGTTAAAAAATTACAAAAAAAACGTATCCACGTATAAAGAATATTAATTTAATTAACGTGTAAAAATTTCAAACTATTTGGACCATTATTTGAGGAGTTAATACTATTTTAGTATCAATTGCACAATATAGTGCGTAATTTCATTGTTATAACGAAACTCAACCATTTTTTAAACACTTTTTTACACGTTTTTATAATCTAATGGAAGGATTTTTTACGTTAGCCGTTATTTTTAACGCTTTCCTCTGATTTAACTTAGTTTTTTTATTGTAACTTTTTCAATTTTGAACTTTCAAATTTGAGACCCCTCAAAGTACAATTATAGTCCAAAGACCTTTCGTTAGAGGTACTGATGTTCAAAATCGGATCATTCCTATTATACCCTTCACAGAGAAAATAAAAAAACATTATTGTAAAAACAAATAAAAATATAGAAATAAAAACAAATCACTTATACGTTGATGCGCTATATAAGCACATTAAATGAATAACTCCAAAAAACTCATATCGATTACTTACTTCTTCAGTTCCTGGTTCGACTTTTGGAGTCGTTTTACCGTACACTTTTACTTGCTTTGATCTATTAACGCTGGTCCAGTTGGAAACTATGTTGAATATCGCTTTTTTCTCTCCGTCGGATGTATAATCTAGTTCTGTCAACACTTGAGTGAACATAAAGTTTAAGTATAAACTCATTTTGTCATTCTTGAGATGTTTCGATATGTGGAAGTTGTTGAACATACGGTATAAAAAATAGTACACCTTTCTGTAAAATAAACGTTACACGAACAAATAAGTTATACATAAGATACAGAGTAGAAAATTTAACTGAATAGCAACTCAAGCATTATTTTAAATTTAAACGCAACGAGGTTAAAAAATGATTTTGATCAAATCTTTATGCGAGTAAGAATTCTAAAAATTGTTTAAAAATTATGAAAAAAATGAGAGTAACTATTGGGAGGATAGCTCAGAATCAAAACATTTTCAAAATCAACCCATTGCTTACAAATTTGGTAATATGTAAACGTCTAACAAAACAACTTATCCAGACCAGTGACTCACCCAAATCTAAAGAAAAGTGGCTACTCCAAGAAGCCAGCGCTTGGTCAGTAGTCGTTATACTCCCTTTTTTTAGATTTTTAAATATTAAAGATTTTGAGAAAAAGTCGATGGTATAATGAATGCATTAAGGATATTTTAAGGGTTACTGAAAAATGGGTCGACATGTGAAATCTATGCTTTTTCCAAGGAATCTAAAAAGCACGTTCAAAATTAACAGGTAAAGAGACGTACTGTGATCAATTATAGGTGGTTATATTTTATTGCGTTCTCGGAGGTAATCATAACAATAAAATTAAAGTATTCAAAATTCATCAACCAAAGCAAATCTTGTTTTCTTTTTTTCTGAAAAATTGTGAAAACAAATAATTTTGAGGGGACTTAAATTAAAAATCAACAAAAGTTACTTCGAATCTATTATGATTCATGCGAATACAAATTGTACTGTTTAATTAAAATGTACGCGTACCTATAAATTATTTTTTACACGAAAAACCTATTAGGTACAACTAGGAAAGTTATGGCTGTTGTGTTCCGAAAATAGGAATTGCTTTTTAAAAATAGTCTAAGACAAAATAATGTACCAAACTTATTACGTCATTTATATTTTCCTGTAGGTATACAGTCTTTTTTTATAAAAACTAGCTTATATTGAACATATCTCGTACGTTATTGTATGGGCACATTTTGATGACTCCAATTATGAACGCGAGATTAAAAAACACTGTGCCCCGAGGTTGGATTAAGCCGTGTTAGCTGTATTAAGCGTTTTGGTTATCAAAAGTCGATGAAAGGAAGGAGGATAAAATAAAAACAAATTGGTAAAATCATCGAGCTCTTTTGCCGCTCAAAATCAAATTGAACTCGAGTTCCAAACACAATTACAATATATACGCATCGCAGTACATATTTTCTTTGCCGGGAACTTTGGAATACCGAGCTCCAGCGGAAAGAGTTTTTCCGTTGAACTATAGGCAGATTGAACGGAAACGCAGTAGACAGAGTTACGAGGTCGCTGACTTGGTCGCTTTGTTCCTGGTCCCCTATACCCTATATCCCCCTATACCCGTTTTTAAACTGCGCTCGTCCAGCACTGGTAATATAATTATGTGGTGTATTCCGAATACTATCGAAGTGAAAACGACCCACACGGGGTGGCCTATATAATAGCGCTCACTTGAAGTCGATCACTTCGTCGCAGTTTTCGATCGTCATGGTCTTCGACGTGCACTCGGACATGATCAGGAAAGCGTTGGAGAACAGTTTGAACTTGTCGTACTGGTACGGGTCGTTTTTGTAGAAGTCCTTCAGGTAGTCCATCCATTTGGTCATCACCGCGCCGGGCTTGACGTCGCCGACCAGGAACAGATCGTCCATGGCGTTCAGGTCGACGAACGGCAGCACGTTCATATCTCTGCTCTCGGCCGCCTTGCGGTTCTGCTGCCGCAGTTGCCGCATCTTGTGCACCACGTGTTGGATCTTTTTGGTCGGCACGCGCTCCGCCAGTCTAACCGGGTCGGCCGCGCCGAACACGTCGATGGCCTCGGCCAGCTGGAACTTTTCCCGTTCCGTCCACACTCTCGGATCCACCTAGAGCATCGAAAATTGCCTTTTTAAACTCGGTAAAAATATCGCGTCAACTATACTTTACTAGGTTTTTTTAATTAATTAATTGCACTAATAATTCCGCATGCCGGCGAATATAACAGGAATATAGTGATTAAAACAGCAGTACGATACACTGACCGCAGTCCGGGTTAAGAGCGTTATTGCGGAAAACGTGGATAGGAGGTGTACTCGGGTTCACTGCGTACTTTTTGTTAAAGAAAAAAAACAATAATTTTGAAATGTTATTACCACAGCAGTAACTATAGGAAATGACTTTTTAAAACGTGCATTCAATTTTAAGCCCGTTAAAAAATAGTTACTTCAATTTACCTACTTTTGAGCACTGCGACGTTGCGGCTGCAGTCGTGGTAATCGGGCGTATCAGTGTCGCGAAAGTATGTCGACAAGGTATAAAATTGGTTACACGTTTTATTTGTGGAGAACCTTTTAGATTAAAAATTAATTCGTTTTTTCTCGGATGTTGTAGCGTGTTATAGAAACACGTTAATTTTCTCCTTTTAGTTACGTATGGCCAGTACATAACTTCGTATTGAAAACATAATATGATACTTTTACGGGAGTGCAAATTTTCAAACAAAATTTTCGAGACCGCTGTACCATATATTTTGGTCTTTTTAAAGAGTTACAACACGCGTACTGAACCGTGCACACTCCCTTATCCTACGCTAACGGAACTGCTTAAACCTGTATATATAATTGTACGTAAAAAAAAAATTAAAAAATATGCAATAATTAAAAAAAAATTTTAGTAATGTAGGAGGCACCTACCAAACTTGTCTGAAAAAAACACAAAATACGTATACCTATAGTGTCGAATGTTGTACAAAACCGTTAAAAATGGTCACTCAAACGATTAGTAGTGGTAGGCAACTCGTCGTGGCGATTGTAAAAAAGGTTTTTTAACACCTATTAACTATCGTACAATAAATAGCGTTAACAAAATATTGTACATGGCTGCAACATCTTTTTAAAAAAACGTTTTATTATATGTGCGAACCGAATTCGAATAATTTCACGCCGCACACGGGTGTGGACAGAAAACAGGAACACTGTAAATAACGCTCAAATACGCCAGTAAGGTAAGAATTTTTTTTATTTTAAGCAATGGAAAACGATCGTACCGATAGCCGGTGTGCAGGGAAGAGGACACGACGACTGTGGATTGGAGACTCAATCAAGGCTGGGCATTAACTTTTTTAACGTCAAGTTAAAAAGTATTGTATACAATAAAGTAAGTCAATTTTAATAAAGTTAAATTTTTTTAAATTTAACGTGTTAATATCTGTGACCGTTAATTTTTTTTTTTTTTTTTAAAGTATTGTTCGTTAGAAAATTTAAAAAAAATTACGTTCGAAAAATATTTATTTTAAGTTCAGTTAGTTTTTTACTTTTAACTTTTTGTTTTTCAGTTGACTTAACGATTTAAAAAAAGTTGCCCGGCACAATAGTGCGTAATTTCATTGTTATAATCAAAATAACACCGTTTTTCAATACTTTCTTTGTACGCGTTTGGCATCTATTCGGCGGATTTTTTTTGGAATTTTCTTGTTTAGATAGCTAATTTTGTTTTACATAACATATTTAATTGTCAAATATTAAAAAACTATTTCGTGTAGGTTACGATTTTTTTTTCTCTAAAAGTAGTCACAAGAATAATGACCAATTTTCGAAAATTTTCTAACTTTAAACAACTAAATATAAAAACTGTGACGATGGATTTTCGAATTTTTTTTAGTACCATATGCATTTACATCTTTGGAACCTTGTATTACATTTTCAAAACTTACTGTGGAAAGTTAAAATTTTTGAAAATTTTAAAGTTCTATATTTAGCTTAGAAATTATTGAAATTTGTATTTTTCTTTAATTTTATAAACACTTAAAAGTCTATGACCTCTCATAGTACCATCTGGGTACTGTGTCCATACACCTTTCATTAGAGGTGGTACTGTCGTTAAAAATTAGAGCATTGATTATAGAGATTATTGAAGAAGTTATTGTGATTACATAGCGATGAAAAAATAAAATTTATAAAACACATAAAAAAACCAATACATTCTTCGTTTCACTCGGAATTTAAAATATGTTTAACAATAATATGCAGATGTCCAAATTAGAAAATGTAATTCCCTTGGACGGTTACTCTTGTGCAGGATTCAGCTGTATATACCGAGACTCAAAGAGCCCGGAACACGATCAAATTACAAAACATTTTTTATAAAAATTGTGATTCATTATTCTCAGAGATGTTTTGTTTACTTAGTTAAAAACGCTCGTGTTCCATAATGTGTCCGTATTGCTATTTCTTTTAAGAATAACTACTATTACATTGTAATACCGACAACAAAACGTTTCAAACAATTAAGAATATTTTAATTATTATTGCCTTTACAATCTAAACAGTTTGGCACGGATTGAGTAAGAGACAAATTTAATAACTACTATCAAAGTAGTAAGTTTGATAAATAAGATGGATTAGAAATATTCTACTACAACAAACAAAAATAGAACTGAAATGTTTGTCATTGAGGGAAACTCATATGATAATTAATGATAACATTAAAGTCCATTGATGTTATTATAAAAATATATATGTACATATTAAAAATAACAAGTTTCCGTGTTATTTGTATTTTTATTTCTATGATAAAAAGGCAAATGAAAAAAAGATAAGCATTTTAATGAATTGCTTTATTTTAAGTGAAATTATTACATTAAAATCATACATACTTAATTAAAAATAAATACAATCATGGTATTGGTTTAATTTTTTGATAGCATACGAATACAATTACACTTTTGATATTTAATTAGAAAGTTTTGTTTATCATTTGAATTGTCAAGAATCATAGTGATTAAATTGAACTGATTAAAATTTCAAAGTTGTGACACTAAAAACATGATAAAACATTAGTTTAAAATAAAGCTTATCAGTTTTTCTTCAATGAAATAACTGAAACCAGTTTTAACAATTTTAATAAAAAATGTGTCCTTCAGTTGTGACTACTTAAATTATTTTTCTGGAAGAACCAATGACAAATGGGGATTATTACATAAGTAGAATAAAGAATAATTGTTGTAATACATAAATAATAGTAAAAAACACCAAAAATTACCTTTGAGTACATTACAATACATAATAAAATTTTTTAGTTTGTTTATGTTTCATCCTCTACTTTGTACAAAAAACTGTTTAATCGTATTACATGAGTTCATATTATCACAATGTTATTAAATTCTGAAGTATAAAGTACAAAAAATTAAGGTATAACATACAATAAACTTCCTTATACAGTTCTTTCTTAGCAGACACTACAGTAAAAAAAAGTAAAAGTTAACATTTTTGAATAAATAATAATTGTAAAAAATAATACAATAGAGACGTTTAAATATTTGTGTTATCACTGTTTTCCCAAAAATAGATGAATAGAATCAGACCAAAATCAGCACTACAAAATACAAATATTGAGTTGTTCCAAAAATTATCGTTGGAATACAATTGTATTAAACAAAGTAAATAAAAAAATTCTTTAAAGTAAAAATCTGTTATACATTATTACTAGATACCTAATTTGGGCCATAACTTTTATTCAATTAAAATATTAAAATTCTAAAATACGTAATCTGGTCCAGCCATGTCAATAGCCCATCTGAATTTGTCTCTTTGCGTTTTGTTGTAAATTTTTTCAATAGGAACATCATATTTCTTGCACCAGGCCACTGATATACGGGGATCCAAATAATTTAGTTTGGACGTACCCAAAGCAATTGTCTTGTTCTCTTCTTTGTCGGTCTCTTGCACTTCTAATTTAGTCAACTGTTCTTTTAAACGTTCTAAAGCTTTTTTCTTTTTTTCAAGCTGTGCTTTAGAATGCACAGAACCATTTTTTGCATCTCGTTTGGCTTGTTTGAACTGCTCTTTGCATTCTTTTACTTGTGCTCTTTTGTTTTGGATTTTTTCCTTCAAGTTTCCCATTGATTTTTCATGCGTTTTTGGAACAGCACGTTGATGATTACACAAAACGGCTACTGCACGGTTTGCTCGATTATACTGCAAAATCTTTTCAGCCACAGATACATTTGGATCAGTTAATTTGTCTAATTGCTGTTGAAGTGTCCATGAAGCATTAAACGTACGAAAAACTTTAGCAGTAAGTCCATCCATAAGTTCGTGCAAATGTTGATTCAATATTGACGTGTTTAAACGATCAAATAAATCATCATTACCCGTCTTGTTTTCCATAAATATTTTCAAATTTTTAAATACTCTTTTTTCTACGGGTACTTCGTTGTAATATCTAATGGAGTCTTTACCAAGGAAATCAAACACAACTACATACTCTTTGCCATTCAATTCTTCGTGTAATTGTATGTGCTCTACACGCAAAGAGCAACAGCCTACAGTATCTGCTTGGTCTTCGTCTTTCTCATTACCTGCTCTCAAAGCTAATTTGTCAATGAAATATAAAGCCACTGACCTTTGTCTTACATGCATTTCGCGAGATTTCCAGTCGTTAACATAATTTTCTCTTATCTTATCAATAGATTTAGCCAGTTTTCTAGCAGTTTCATACTTTTGCCAATCCTTTTCACCTTTTAGTTTAGAAGAAGGATTCAACATGACATACTTAACTTGCCCTTGAACATTTTCTATCCAGCTAGCAAGCCATGTAACATTATTGTCGTGTCTAACTTCTTTCCATTTATGACCTGAAGGAGGTTTTGGTATATCAGAATCTTTGCTACAATTAATTAAAACATCCTCAGGTATCACTCGTTTTTTTAACATGCCCATTTTAGGATGTTCACCTCGTCCTCTAAACAAACCGGGTGGTTCTATTTTGAAATTACCAATTTTTTCCTTGTGACCGTCAATAGTACAAAATCCATACTCTTTTTGAGTCGCTTCATTTTCTTCTTTGATTTTCTTTTTTTCCTCTTTACTCATGGCTTTACGTTCTTCTGATTTCTTAGTGAAATACACATTCATTTCTTTAAAATTACAATGAGAAAGGTCAGTGATCAATTCTCTTTCTTTGGGCGTCATTGTTTTACGCCAATCTTTGAGAAAATTTTTATTAAATATTTCCTTTGTAGTATAATCATGTTCAAGCATTTTTGCATAGAACGTAGCAACTTCTTCCGCAGGTTCAGAAAGTGAAACTTCTTTACCGTTGTAATAAAATCTTACACTGCTAGGTAAAGGTTCATACGGTGGAGCAAAAACAGGTCCTTTATGTTCTAAAAATTTCCACTTCACACCATCATCTTTCTTTTCTTCTTCCCACCATTTCCACACTTCTTGTTGTTCTTCTTCCTTCTTTTTTTTAGTTGGACTTTTCACCGGACTTGATGTCTGTGATGTATTATTATTTTCTTTTTTTACTTTATGTTTGGCCTCTTTTGATGAGTGATTTCTGTCTTTTTCTTTATGCTTGCTTTTATGATCTTTGTCTTTTTTGTGTTTTTTATGACTACTGCTGTGTTCTTTTTTTATATGTTTTGTTCGGGCGCTCAGAGGAACGTCATCTTCACTACTAGCAGAAGCTACACGTTTTCTTTTGGATAAAGGTACGTCATCATCATCAGATAACTTCTCTTCCTTGTAAGAAAAATCATCATCCCTTTGTTTCCTCTTGTGATTGGTTACATTATCACCATCATCAGAATAATTTTCTTCTTTGATACTATGATTTAATTTGTATTCTCTTTTAATTTGCGTGTGATAACCAGAATCGTAAGGCTCTTCTTTATATTCTCGTTTTATCTCTTTCTTACTGACACCATTTTTTTCATGTTCCTGAAAAGAAAAAATACATAGTCAGAAATGATTACTAAGAAAAATGTATGGCTAGGCCTTTTTTATTCAAATATAAATTTATTACCAAACCAAAATGTGTATTAAACATGATTAAATAAATAATACTGTCATTCAGAACATATATTATAAAGGAATAGTAAAGTATAAAACAAATGAAGTATTTCGTAGTTTGTAGTGATAGACAAAAAAAGGCCTTGTGTACATTATTCTAAAATGTTACCTTTGATTTAGATAAAAACTTTATGTACACCTATTCAACTTGATCGGTGTACAACACTGGAATGATAGTCATAGATCACTCGTAAGAAAAATTTAGACAATAGTCAGTTGAAGTTAAAAGAAACAAAAATAAATAAACGTACAAAATAGTAACTCGCACTTGTGACGATGAAATTACTAACAATAAATATTTATACTTCACATACATATTTGTGTAATATATAGAGCATGTATGCAGGCCATACAAACCTACACTACTGTAAAATTAATAATATTAACAGTAGGTAGTTGAATAGGCGTATATGATTTTTTTTTTTTTGTAGAAAGAAATTATGATACATATTAAATACCTATGAAGTTCTATGCTTAGTAATTTATTAAGTCTTCAAAATAATTAAGTAAGTTATTATAAGGTAATTATTATTATAATTACACGAAATACAACACAATTAACTTAAAAACTTAGTAGTGGCTTTATAGTAAGTAGATAATAAAAAAGAAAATACAATTTACATTTATAAAATCAACAGACGACCAGTTTAAAATAATACTAGATATTTATACATAAAATGAATAAACTAATATTCTGTGATGAAAAACAGTAAAATTGTAAAAAACTAACACACAGGTGTGTCGTGTTAAAATGGATAAAACTATTTATTTTTTGTTAAAATGACAACTTTTTTTTACAAATATTTTAGTATAAACCACAAACGTCAAACATGAGCAAAAATAAAAAAAATATACATTATAAAATGTAATATAGCTCCAGTATAAAAATAATTTATTATCTTACTAAACAAAATGTAATAAATAAAATCTTTGGTTCAAACTAGGAATATAAGTGAAAAAAAAATCTAAGAACACCTTAAGATTAACTTGTGACAAGCGACCGCTGACTAGAAAAATATTAGTTTGTTATGTTGAGATCTAAGACCTAAGAGATAAAAATTAACTTCATTTGAAATATAAAATTTAAATCATTCTAACTCGTAATAATTTTTGATAATTGTATTGACATTAGAAAAAACATCTGTAAAATCATTAATATTGGTATTATATTGAACATAATGATGTACGAATGCCTTGTGAGAAAAAGCTCTTTGAGCTAATTTCACTACTGAATTTAAAGCAGAAACATTTGTAGAGTTGTTTAATAAAACAGTTAAGTACTTGGAACCCGTGAAATGTCTTGGTTGAAACAGTGGTAAAAATTTGTTTTTTTCTAAAATATGTTTAGAAAAAGAAAATTTATTTAATTTCTCTCCAAAATTTAGTTTATCAATATTGTCAGAAATATTGGCACCTCGACACACAACGATATTCCCAAGGGACATACAAGGTTGTAATTCATCAAGTGACCGTAGAGTTTGATTTATTATTGCTTCCCATCTAGGAGTTGATTCATACAAAGAAAATTCTTTTCTATAATTTGGAGTTGAAATTAATTTTAAAAATTTGTACGTTTGATCGTGCACAAGTGATAAAAAGTAAGGAAATGTTTGACTTTCAACAGGTTGAAAAGTAGACAACAGTTGTTTGCAGGCAAGTTGATTCAAATCATCTAATGGAACTTTAAACTCTGAATGTCCAGCTTGACAAACTTTATGTAAAACAGAATTTTCAAACAGAAAAATGCATTCTGATAAATTGTAACATTTGTTGACAGTAAATGATGTGTTGTAGTTTTGTATGGCGTCTTTTGACTGATACGGCATGACAAATACTATGATGAACGGTATTTTGTTAAAATTTTGTTTTAATTTTTCAAGTACAAAACACGCAGAACCAGCACAGCCACCAGAAGGCGAAAACACGATTAAAAAGTATTCAATTTTATCAAGTTTGTTTACTTCGACTCTTACTCTACTTAAAACATCCTCAAACACTTCAGGACCTTTTATGTAGTAACAGTATGACCAGTTATTTGTTGATCCTTCTGTAAAATTAAATCCCAAAGCGTTTTCTCCGAATCCCCAACCACTATTAGTGGATTTTTTGAAAGTACCACTAATATTTGGATCTCCAATATCTACTAAAACTGATTTGGGTTCCAAATAACCACTAGGTTTTTGTTCAAAAAAAATTGACTCGCTTATATTTTTGTACTCTTGATTAAGGTTTTGATTCACAAAACTATCAAAAGTGTTATTGTCATTAAAAATAGTAGAATAAAAACAGTGGATAAAGCGTATTCCACAAGAACCGAAGCAAATCGTTAGTACAGACATAATGCGATTAAAATAGAAATTAAAATATGTATGAAAAAAATTATAACATTTTTTAGTAACTAACCCTATCACGCTTCTTTGGTTTTTCGTGTTTCCGATCACTGGACTCTCGATCTTCTGCAAGAAACAAATAAAAACATAATAATTAAAATCATACAAAATAAATTAAAAGTTATATAATAGGTACCTAATTGTAAATATTGTAAGATACCTAAACAAATAAGTACTTATTTTGTAAAAATATTTTAACCGCTAAAATTTTGTAGGTCAATACACATCTCCCATATATCGTGAAACTTTGGCAAGCAAGGTGGGGGAATTGTCCTCGGCGCTGCAAGTTGCATGTGCAAAAGTGACCGTTCTCTTTTGGAACAGACTATAGGTAATACTAATAATATAAATTATAACCAGAAGTAGGTGCCTGTAACTAATACGGATTGAGAGGTAATGAATTTAATGAAATGGAAGAATATCTTGGAAAATATCACAGGTAAATCAGTCATCCAGAGGATAGTAATGAACGTAGGTACTTTACAATTTTACACTTGAATAACAAAACAATGAACAGTGTAACCAGCACTAACTAGACAGAGAAAACAATAAAGGTATCATCTACTCTCACGTTGTTTAAAAACATAGTTACCTGTCTAATAGGAAAATTGACTTACGTTAACTGCACAATTACCTGCATTATTACTCTATCACAGTTATATACAAGGTGCCCAATATAGTTTTTTTTTTTCAACAAATAGTGCATAATAAAAGTCGTATGTCCAAAATACAGTACCGTTTGTCCAAAATGATTTGATCATACAACATATTGCATTATACATTACAGCAGCGACTTGTGAAAATTGAAACGAACAACTATTGTACACAGCACATAAAATCCGTACGTTAAGAGCAACGATGGTCTTACTGAAAATAGATGGGACTTATGAAGTCGGGGCTAAAAAGAAATTATTATTTACACGGTTTTGATAGAACTGTTTGGTAACCATAGTTTTCAACGAGAAGTCCCAACCTAGATACGCACCAGAATGCAGGTACCTATCGACAGAAATAATTTTGTTTGTTTTGAGGGGGGACAAAGCAAAGGAGAAAGTTAAAATGGACTTGAGGATTTTTTTTGTTTTTTAATAGGACGGTAGAATCACAACTCAATTTGTCAGCCAATTATTATTTTAATGGACCCAGAGCTAGGGGTACATGGCAATTATAAAATGTTACACTACATGTTAGTACACGGTAACACTACATGGTATCTACATGAGTACACGGCGAACGAGGCACAAAAGTATACTTTGGTGCCTACTTTATAATAAGACAGTTATTTTTTTTTTTTTTGCAATCACGTTCTGAAATCGTTACAATACAGTCTACAAAGGTTAAATTACGTTATTGTTGAGACTACCTATGCAACTCATCTCGATAGCGCATCCAATCCGGATCCAACAACGTACGAGGGAGCGCGTATAGTGGAGGTCTTCGACGCTATCGGATCGCTGCACAGAGTGTACATTAAATTGTGTTTCCAAATACAAAATTTCAATAAATAGGTTAGTTAGGCAGGTAATATTATTATGATAGACAGGTAATCTGCGAACGAGTCAGCTGATGATCGCTGTGTAATAACGTCAATAAAACGTAATGACTGGTGATAAAAGTCCGCGGGGGTGTTCTTTAATTACAACACTACAACTGCCTAATCGGATCCTTTACGCCGGATTTCCTGGCCAGAATCTTCTGGGATTTCGTACGCCAATTTTCCTCGCTCCAGCAACCGCGCGGGTAACCGTTAAAAGATTCGAAGACGAACGTAATCAAAAATGACAAAAATGGGCGACATCTCTTCGGTGCGCCGGAAGAGTTCAAAAACATACTCGAGACTTCTTCGCCGCCGACTCCGGTCGACCCGCTAAACGTTGTCGACACGAAAACTTAACCCCTTGCCAGCAAAAATATTATTACTCCCTAAGGACCTATACCAACAACAACGACCTTCGTAACGAACGCATCGCGGAGGAGGGGAAGTGAGCGGTTTAAAAAAAGGGCAGAATGCGGCCAGCAGACACGCCGACCGTTACGTCCAGGCGATGCCTTTTTTTTTTTTTACAAGAACGCGTGACGTGCACCGCGCGCGACGAAAACCGCACCAGGACAAAAGTGTGTGGGACGGACAAATAGCGTTCGTCCAAAAATTTTACGGACGAGCTGGTTCTTACCGGCCATGGTTCTCACGTGTAAGTCGCGTCCGGACACTTCCGCTCTGGACCGGTGCGAAGAAAACCGAGGACGACGACGACCGTAGGACGAAACGGCTGAAAATCGCGAAAATTGCGTACGTGTACGGTTTTGCGCGTCACGACGACGACGACGACGAGAACTCGGTGGTGGAGATGCGGCGGTCCGCGAGGGAATAGGCTACGATGCTGCTGCTAACGTTGATCCGTCGTCCGCTGCCGGACCGTCGCATAATCAACGCGTGCGGCGTGTGTGTGACGCGCCGTCGACCAACGGGTGACGCGGCGTCGCAACCGACGAAATCTTGGACGGCGACCGTGAGACAGCCGCGGGCGAACGGACTCCGCACGAATTTCCGCACACGACACCACACTCGCAAACACACACACACACACACGCGCACGCGAATTGCGGTGACGACGACGACGACGACGACGAGAAGTGCGGCGGCCGGCGACGGGAGAGAGAAAGAGACGGCACGCGCAGAGAGTAGTGTTCTAGAGCGTTGTTCACGCGACGGCACTCACAAGAGCGCGGCGGCACACACCAAGAGCACAGCGGTTATATTATAATCTGTTTTCTATGGTTATATGGCCGAGCACCCTGCTGCTGCTGCTGCTGCTGCTGCTGCACCGGTCGGGCGGCCGGCCGCGGACGACGAGTGCATTGACTTTTTTTTGTTTGATCGTCGCGTCCGGCAACGTCGCGCCGCGCGACGTTGCCAAGCCACGGTCCGCGCTCCGTCGCGCGACGGCGGCCGGACCCGCGAAATTCGAATTTTCACCGGGACGGCGTCGTCGTTATTTTTAAACTATAATTATAGCTCGTAGGGGGACGCATTATAGACTCAGGGCGGACGGACGGATTTTAACAAATCCGGGACACCAAAACTATTGTTACCGTATCTCGCACGATAACTACTGGCTTTTACCCGCTTTCGCTACGGTGAATTAAATTTGTTGAGTTTTGTCATGATTAGTGCTAACGAAAAAAATTGACGCGAAAGCGTCTGACGCGGTTGATCGCCTGCAGTCAAGACGAGAGACAACAGTAATAATCGTCCAAACGTCAACGACAATTGTTATTATCACGAATACGTGATAATAGTCGATTATTTGTGTTTGAATTTTTGAAATAAAACCGAGGAAAGGAGACAAATTTGTGTGATCGGTATTGAAATCCGGGACATTGTAATACAAAACTTCGAATCCGGGACAAAACTGTGTCCCGAGAAATTTTTTCGGGGTGCCGGGACGTAGATTCCTGAACTGGTGACGTCCCGGCAAATCCGGGACGAATGGCCGCCCGTTTCGGGGGAATTATCCCACTTTTTGAAGCGGTGTCCCCCATTCGTCTCACGTTTCAACATTTACAAAAATTAAGTAGCATCATAAAACACACAAATTGAAAATAGTATTCATTTTTTATTTTACTGTCGGTGACATCGATCATATCACGTCTTGTTTTATCCTGACACTTGTATAAAATCTATAGTAATAATTATTAATATTTGTTTCATACGAGACTATAATATGTAGACACCACTTATAAAGCTTAACAAAAATAAACATTTCAAAATGTATTAATATATTATTTACATAACATAAATTTGTCCGATTTTTTTTATTATTAATAACCTCCTAATTTTTCGATGTCCGTTAAAAAACGTCAACTTTTACAACATAAAATTGTACGTCGCCGACAAGTAAAATTTCTAATTGCGTATTTATGTAACGTCATGTTCAAGTGACAAAAAAAAGTGTATCGTCACACTAATATGTGTAACCGATATGACTGCACGCGCACGGGACAACGAATAGGAAAAAGAAAAAACATCAGGCGTGTAAACCACCCGAATATTTGGAAATACGTGGAAGGCAAAAACAGTGTAAAATTCTTTTGAAAGAAAATCGCGTTTTTTTTTTCAATGCTCTAAATGTTTGGTAAATTCACAACTTGACGAGGACCAGTAGAAAAGCAACAATACTTTCTTTTTATGTAATTGTGTGATAAAACACGTGTAAAACGTGTAAAACTTACAAGTTATAATTTATATCGTTACCCGGCCCCCAGGTCAATATGATATTATTAACGGGCGGCTTAAGACACATTAAGACAACTAATTTTTTGGGAAATCGAAACTGGATTTGCTTTTCTTACAGTTTGGTTTGGAAGGAATAACAGATATTTTAATACGTTTCATATTTTTTTTTTTTTCTAACTTTTATTCATCACGAAAGTAAAGTTTTAGAAAATGGGTTGCATACAAAAACGCCATCGATGTTGGGATGTGGTAGATGTAACATACAATGAAATATAAACAACGATTACCCGTAATTAACAATATTATAGCCCTTATCATATTATTATGGTGATTATTGTGTTAGAAATAAAATGACAGTTAATATGTTTGATTAAGTTCTACTCTTGCTATGTAAATTTTTGTCATATATCTGTCGTGTCACAAACCGAATTTTTTTTATAGTTTTGATTTTTGAGTTATTTTTACAAGCACAGCTCTGATTTACCTCGTGTACATTATTTTTTTTTTTTTTTAAACCAAGCAATTAAAAATATAGTATCCATACTCTTGTACCGTTCAGGTGTCCAAAAGTTTTTCCCGCTCTCTATAGGTTTTTGCAGTGGACGTCCGCATTGTTTGTTATCATGTCATTGTTATACCACAGATAAGATAAAACCAGATAATTTACTTCCTATACAAGCAATGTAATTTCCAAAAATGTAAACAAACCAAAACCCTCCTCAAATCAGTGCTGTCTCTTATTGGAAATAAAATTTCTTTACGGAAAACCGTTACTTTTTGACGGTGCATCATTGGTTTTTATTGTTTGCTGAGACGAAATAATTTTAAAAATGATGTAAGTATTAATTTTCTACTGTATTTATCTTATGTGATACACCGATTATAGAATTAATACCTGGTACAATAGTTATGGTACAAAATTACTGTACAATCATTAAGATTCTTTTACGCGGGCACACTGATCTGAGGAGGGTTCTTGTTATCAATAATCTGAATAGTGGAATATCTGGTTTTATCTTATCTGTGGTTATACGGTCATGAACGCGCCAGCACGGACGTTGCGGTGCCGGGTGCGTGATAAGAAAGAACTGATAACCGTATTATCCTCGCCTGTGTTCTTTCGAATTTTTGTTAAAAAATATTTTTTTTAAAAATCTTCAGATCGCTGTACCTTGGCTGACCGGTTCGAAGCGCAAAAGTTACACGAAGATAAAATAAAAAACGTCCCCGTAAAAAAAAGTCATGTGGAAAATAACGGGCGCTGTGGGTCGTCACGCTGTCACGGCGACGCGGCCCGGCCAGCTTTCGCGCCATTGCCGTCGGCCGGACGCGAAGATGACGTCGCGGCTGTCGTCCACGTTCTCGCGGGAAGCCGCCGTCCGCGGTGGCCGCCTGTGCGCTGGCTGCTGTCCCGCGTCGGCGGCTGTCCGGTGTTACGCCAAGAGCAAAGACAAGAAGAGCAACAAAGGTAGCGACAAATGCGCACTCTGTAGCGGTGTACTTTTTGTTTTTACCAGATCGCAAATTCAAATTATTAAGTTGTTTTAAAACATATAATTTCGATTCCGGACTTTGCCTATGTTTAACGGTCAGTTTTTACACAGGTACTGTTTTTGTTTCATAAAAACAACTCAATTTTTATAGCGTTCAATCGTTTCGTATGTTTTTGGATAGTCTATTCTTCGAAATAAACTCATAAATCTCGAAATGTAGGTAGCAAAAAACAAAAAAATGGTTTTTTAATGTACTCTAAAATTCATATTATGTTAAATACGATTATTATGTTCAATTTTATCGATTTGCGTAAGATATAAAGTTCTCGACTCGTACTACTTTTTTTATTACCTTTCAATTGAACTTCCAAGTGCCCCAATGCAAAAACGCACAAACTTAACATCGAGTGAGTATAGTGAAATTATTGAGTATTGTATGTAGGTAGTCGATACTAGTGAAATCGTAATTACTCTTCAAAATCAAATCGTTCTGTACATTGTATTAGGTACCTTATGAAAAAATATGTATAATTGATGTCAATGGGAATCATTGATCACATTGATTTATCAATACTTCCAAATTCACCTATCGTGTGACCTTTATTCAGCCAATTTTAAAACAGTGAACGACCCAAAACCACAATTTACTCACGTAATGTTGTCATTGGCGTTTTTATTTTTTCATTAAAATGAGCATAACCCACTGTTATTTATGACACCAACTGTAATATTATGTTCTTCAAACTTGAGCTGTATTATAATAATAGTAGTGTATTACTTTATAATATTTTGATTTTCAGGTCAAAAAAAAGTAGTTATTGATGAACACCTTTTATCGGAGTACTTTAAGTTTCATTCCATGAAATCTGAAATGGAAAAAACTGTGGCCACATTGAAAAGCAACTATATTAAAAACCTGTCTTTGAGGTCTTCCACAGGTATGTATTTACATACAAAAGCAAAGACTTAATTTCTTTGTATAATTAATTATTTATCACGTTTTATCACTAGGGTCCGGAAGTTCATGCATTTGCATATTTTTAACAGGGAATCTTATGAGGAAGTCAAACATCTGTTTTCACTTTGTACTATGCTTTACATATTTGTCCTAGAAATATAGTTTTAGAATTAAATGAAAGCTTAGAAAATGATTTGTGCTTTGTTGAAAAGTTTTGTTTTAAATAATTGGTTCTAATTCAACTTTATGTACAGAAAATAAAATCCTAATATTCATTTTTACAAAATTTCTTTTTAAATTTATATTTTCCGTACATATAGTTGAATTTAAACCAATTATTAAAAAAAAATACCTTTGACAAAGCTCAGTTTGTGTTCTGAGCTGTCTTTAGATACTAAAACCATACTACTAGGATAATTATGTAAAGCATAAAACAAAACACTTTTGAACACACATTTGACGTCCTTTCAAAACTTGTAAAACTAGCAACAAACTCGATTCATTTCATTAATAGTTCAAACATGAAAATTTATTTATAAAGTTTTTCAACTACTATTAAAATATAGTTATTAATAAATAAAATCTTGGTTCTTGTTATTTCATCCAACCGTACTTGATCCTATGTTTCACATTTACCGTAAATCCTGTGTCTCTTTCCACTAAGAATACTAGATACTTACAGATCTCTACCTCTTCTATAACAACACCGTCGGTTGTCATTACTCTCCTTGTTTTGTCTACCTCCTTCAAAAATTAAAAGATAAAAAATGTATTTAATTTTGTAAATTATCACATAAATTATAAATATAATACATGATTTGTAATCATTTTTAGGGGCACTGGACTCATTACCAGTTAAATTTGATGGCGATGAATATGTTATTCAAGATTTGGCTCAGATAGTTAGGAAAAATCCAAAAACTATAATTTTGAATATGATATCGTTTCCTCAAGCAATACCAGCTGTTTTGGAATCATTAAAGTCTTCTGGTATGAATTTAAATCCTCAGCAAGATAAAACTTCTATATTTATACCAATACCTAAGTAAAGTATAAGAGCTAGAATAATTAAAATTAGTTTTGTGTGATTGTCTTAGTCTTTATATTTCAGGGTAACAAAAGAACACCGTGAAAACTTGATTAAAGGTTCAAAAGCACTGTTTGTCAAATGTAAAGACTCAATTAAAGAAATTCAGAACAGAAACATTAAATCACTAAAAGATAATGACTCATTAGCTTCAGATTTAGTTCACAATTTACAAGAACAGGTATTGTAAAAAATTAGTTTTAATATTTTGGATTTTAAACATAGCAATAAATAATTTTTTTTACAAATTTTTTTTTCTAGTAAAATTTTTAAATACATAACTAAAACCCTTCAAATGATAAATAATTGTACTTTATTTGAAGCATTCAATGATAATTTGTTTATTTTGTAATTAAAACCAAAATTTCTGTACGTTCTTTGAACAACTTGAAGTTTTCAAACACCATTAGAAAGTATAATATTGCGTATAAATTTGATAAATATGATGAGTAATGCCAAGTTTCGAGCAAAATATAGAACTTCTCAATTTAAATGTTCAAAATTTCAATATTATATTAAAAACATAATATTCTATACGTGGTAAGATAATTTTGATTATTGGTTCGCATTACTTTTGTTTAAAGACACTAATATGTTGTCAGATAATAAATTTATTTATTTTTTTATTTTTTTTTTTTGCTTAACTTCTTTAAAATGGGTTCAAATCAAATGAAATTTTATACAAATTATTAGCATGGGCGTATTACAAATGTGATAACAATTTCAAACAATATCCACTATTTTTGAGCAAAATATAGAACATTGAAATTTTATTCATGACCTATTTGAGTCATTGGGCTTGCTCAAAATCATTCCTTTCTTAAGTAAAGATTTTTCATTGCTTTCACATTTAACTTATGTTTTTTTTATTTTTTAAAATATTATTTTTAACGTTAATGCTAGTCTCAATATTTTTGAATTTATTATTTTATCATTATTGTTTTATCGTTATAAATGTGTCTATAGTGTATATATTTTAACTGTTTCTTTTTATATCATATTTTTAGTTAGTTACAAGAATTTGACCCTAAATCATTTATTTAGATTAGAATAACTTATTTTTTTTTTAAATTAAAATTATACAAGTCATGTTTAATTAACTAGATTGTTTTTGTTGACTTAGGGTTTTGGTTAAAATTTATACAACATTGTAATCTAGACAAAAACATGGTGCTGCAGAATGGAGTTATACATATTCAAGGTGAATTCTGAAAAAATGGAATACAATATGAAAAAGAAATTTTGATTTTTTTAATCATCAATAAAACAGAAAAACATTCAGTCGCTTAAAAAATGTTTTTTTCTGTTTTTGCCAGCATATTTTTTCAAACTTTGGATACTTCTGCTTCAATTGCTTTTTTGAGATCTTTGTGAATTCTAAGATGATGTTTATAAACCTTTGTTTTGATGAAGTATTGCGAGAAAAATATGCAGAGTGTCAGATCAGAAGAATAATGAAATATCTTAAGCGTTTATCGTCTTATTATGGATCACACTAAACTACTAAAGTAAAACCACACACAATGTTTCACCCAACCAAGTACGACTGATAATAGTGATAACTGTTATGGTTTACCTCAAGACAAAATAAAACCACATTTTTTTTTTATTTTTTTTTTATTCAAAACTACATGATATACCAGATCCCTTTACTTGGTTTAATTAGATTAGATTCCAGGAACACCTGGAGAAATCTGCATTGTCCCCATCAAGACCACAATTTGTACAATCATACTTCCAAAATCTAACAAAAATTTTTTATCGTATGAAGTTTAAAGCAATTTAAACATTTTGTAGCTGTACCAACATTTTTTCAGAATTCACCTTTAAATGTTAGTTCCTGAATTCCCTGTGTATACTGTATGATTTGACTAAATGTCCGCAAAACTAATTACCTATCAATATCTTATCAGTAAATACCGGATTTGTATGTACTTGTATGATATTAAATATGCAGAATAAAATTTCATTTTTTATTTAATTATTTAATATATTACTTTTGAAGTGTAAATTACATTGTGTGTGATTAATGTATTTTAATTAACTGCATAATATGGTGGACGGGAAAAATAGAATCATGCGTTGTATGCAAAATCTGATCTTTATTTATCAGTTTCTATTTGATTTTGTTAAATTAAATTTCAACTCGTTCAATATTAAATACTATTTATAACTAGATACCTACAATGGTTTAATTAAAATTATTTGATTTATTTATCGTTTAATATTTTAATTATAAAATTTGTGATTTGTACCCAATAAAAAAAAAAAACAGGAAAACAAACAAATATTTAAAACATATTTTATAATTATTAGTGATTACATCTACAAGAGTCTGAAATTACCTAGGATTAAAAGAAAAAATACAACAAGCTTAATTATTCTGGTTCAGATCTTACAGTTTTGGTATGCTAGATGTTAGATAGGTATGGCATCCAGATGGAAATCTTTCACTATGATGATCAATCGATTCCTCTTTCCACTTTTTCAAACGTTTATCTGATGGTTGCCCGATACCAGCAAAATATAATTAATTAATAATTTATTTTGTACACTGTTTTGTAATTTTCACGTACAATAATTTTGAAGCTGATGAACGATAACAATAACATAAATTTAGTGTTTTTATTTGGAATTTTACGTCTTAGTAGTTTTGTATTATAAAAAATGTTATTAATACATACCTACTAAATTATTTATTACTTGTGGTTCTACCAATAGTTGATATTTTATACGTACGTCATAATACTATTAACTGTTTGTTTTGTGTTTTATACAGATTACTGCTTTGGCTGATAAATATGTAATGGATGCACAACGCATAATGGAAGAAAAACAAAATGAACTCAAAGGTGACTCATGACTGTTGTGAACGTGTAATGTAGGTAATATGTGTGTTGTATCAGTAGGGTTCACTATAGTCCTTAAATTATGTATAACCCTGCATTGTTTTCTCACCGTTGTGTAGTTAATACCAGCTCTTGTAACTCATCAGTGTATGAATCATCAATTATGTACATTTTTGTTTTTAATAAAAAATTTTTTACTTATGTGTGTTTACTCAAATATTTGTATTACAATTTGATTTCCCTCGAAAACGAAGAACCGCCAAAACGTTCTGTAACAAAAAAAAACTTTGTTCTTGTACTTCTCTCTTTTCTTTTAGACTGAGTGTCAATTTTTATTTCAGGTTTTGCAACGTTTTAACTTCCCTCTTCAGTTACTATTAAAAAAAGTTCAACGTTCGGTGCGCCTGAAAAAGTTGAATATATCATACAAATATAGTGTAATTTATCAATAGTTAAATTGAAGTCGTGTAGTTTTGTTGCGCGCCAAAACGTTGGTAAAAATAAAAAGGTATTTTGTCCCCCTTCAAATTCAGCGCCGTTGTTTTTGTTAATTTGAAATGAATGAAAAATGTACGTTTAATTACATTACCCATCTGTAGCAAATAACGACTCTGACTTTGTCAATATACTATACTATATTGTGCTTGTATTATTTGTTAATTTACAAGTCCGTGTTTGGTGTCTCTTGGCTATTTTAGATTCTGAGCGTCGGCAAAGAACGTATTGTTCTTACAATTTTTTTTCTTTTCTGTGAACAACTTCAAAACGGTATAAGAAATGCTCCGATTTGTAATCAGTAAATAATTTTAAATTCAGTACTTCTAACAAAAGGTCTCTAAATTCTGATTGTACAAATTCGAAAAAGTTACAGTCTTGAAACCTTGGTGTAACTTCGGAGAGACGTTATGGCGAACGTGTTTTTCAACGTGTTTTTTTTTTTTGTCCATAACATTCAAAATAATGATTAGAAACTTAAAAATAGGTAAGATACAAGTTTGATAAGCGTTTCATTTAAAAAATGTTAAGTGTAGAACTTTTGAAAAAAAAAAACCGTCCAGAACGTTTTCTTGTTGATCGTTAGGTTTTCAAAGCCTCGGATGAAACTAATTTGATGTTTATAATCCATCCGCGTATCGTTTTAAAGTTTAAAATTGAGAATGTTACAGCCTTCGGACAGACTCGCGTGTTTTTCACACATCGATTTATTCCCTCGACGTCCCCGCGCAACGACGGTCGGAACGAGACTAATATTAGGCGTCGTACAAAAGTTTCTCGAGTGTTCGAGCTAAGCGTAGAACTTCTTGAATTTCTCTAACCACGGCGTATGCTCGTAGTAGGCTACAGTCGACTGAAACTCCTCAACGCTAGTAATTTGATTTGTCGCGTGAATATAAAAAAAATAATCTTTTTTTTTTTTATTCCCCGCGACAACACGGTTTTCGGAGGGGTGTTCGATTTTTTATCTCTCGGTATCGTTTGAAATTCACCAGAACAACACGCGTATCAAACCGATTCGAAGGATGTCTCCGCGCGATCCGTGCGCGATTAACTCGACAAACTGCAGACTGTTTTCGGGTCGAAATTAATTTGCAATAGTTTATACAGCAAGGCGTACCTCACTTTTTAAAAATAGGTAAGGTATATATGCGTTATAGGTAACCGAAATAATTGCGAATCGCTGCAAACGGTGGATTTTCGCCGCGCCAGCACGTCGATTGTCGTCGGCTCCAAGGCCAGAGCGCGGGCGATCCATCTACGTTTTTTTTTTTTTTTTTGAATTTTTTATTACGGGCGTCCGGGGGAAGAGCGGGCCGGCGTGTTCGACCGAGACAAGACACGCGGACCGTCGTCATTGAAACCCCAACTAGTTCCCGCGAACGCAGCGCGCGAGTTGTAGTTGTAGTTGTACGCAGTGTCAAAATTAAATTAAAAACAATCGTCGTTGTAAGTAGAATTTGAGCGTAAGTAACGCCCGCGAGTTGTAGTTGTACGCAGTGTCAAAATTAAATTAAAAACAGTGGTCGTTGTAAGTAGAATTTGAGCGTAAGTAACGCGCGCGAGTTGTAGTACGCAGTGTCAAAATTAAAAACAGTCATCGCTGTAAGTAGAATTTGTTAAAACGGCCAACGATACTTCTGACCCGTAAGTACCTGTGTGCTTACCTGTATTTGTTGTTTTGCCAAATTATTTGTCCAGTAACCTCTCGCCCTCACTCAAAATCGTGTGCAGTATTATGTTTCGCGAACTGCGCTGCAGTGCACGTTACTAGCTCGGATTTTCGCGTTAATATGTTATAGAGTGAATCCTGCAGGTATCCTAACCCGATGGTGGTCAGATTTGCCTGATTGTTTTGAATACGCGGACGCATTTAAACAGACGTGCGAAATATTTGTATAAGTTTTTACGAAATCCCTACGGGTTCGATTGCATAAAAGTTTCGTGTGCGTACTCATAGACTGTTTTCGGGCCAAACGGTATATCGTACGTTGTGTTTTCCAGTACTCATAATTTGATCGTTGGATTTTCGATTTTAAATGACTCTGAATTTCAACACGGTACAGCTTGACATTTGTAAATGCAGGACGTTGAAAATCGCCGTCAGGTTATTTAGGTGATATATTAAACATCGAAAGTCAACGTTTCGAAGAAAATAAATTGTAAGTATTTGTACGATTCTGATTTAGATTTGAAAATTCCCGTAACTGAGAAACGCTGTTGCGTAAATGAAATTTCCCAACTGCATTACCATAATATAGTATTTCGAACAATATCATCGGCATTTTTCTGAGACTTGTAAAATTTTTCAGCCCTTTTTTTCTGTCGAGTCAAATAAATTTTCGTGTCAGTTTTTTGTGTTCATAAAGTATTTTTGAAATCGGAACGACCAAGATGTGTTCTAAGAGTAGGTAAACATCCACTCAGAATCGTAATTTTCCAACAAGCTTCTGTTACAATAGGTAGGTTTTAAGAAGGGGGGAGCACTTGCCCCGGACAACAAATTTTTGAGCTAAGATTTGAACTTTGAAATTTTCGAAAAATTTATTACCAGGATCTATTATTACTAGACAACAGCCGAGCTTGCTCAAAATTGCCCTTTCGAAGATTTCAGATTTTTTGATTTACAATCGTTTTCAGATATTGAGTAATACGTTTGAACTGCAACTTCCAAAGCAGTAACGTCCCACCCAAAGCGTGTAGTGACCAATCCGTAAAACTGTCCACGTGACCTAGAGTTATCCCGCCTTAACTTGTTAGTTTTAAAATTATTTTATTGTTATGGGCCTGGAAAAAAGATTTGCCCCGGGCATCCAAAAGTCCGGGCCTGCAGCAGCTACATGTATTGTTTGCTTAGCAATAATAACATTTGTTTAGGTATATATATCTACCTGAAAGTTATTTGCGATTTACACACGTGCGAATTAAATATTTGTCGACGAGTACCTGCAGCTGGCAGCTAAGTGTATGTATTAATATATACTATACCAGCTCCTGGCCATTACTCGAATGCATCGAGTACGCAGAGAAATCGTACTTGAATAATGAATTATAACATACCATCATCAGTGATAATTTCAATAATATTTTCTCGCAACGTTTGTCTCTATATCGTCGTCGTCGTCGTCGTCGGTGACCTATTGGGTATTACCGCGAATCGCGTGTCCGCCTACCGTTTCTACGTGCAAAATTTGTGTATATTGGGTCATTGCCGACAGTGTATATACGTATATATTTACTTACCCAAATACTCGTCTGCAATGACGCATGCAAATTTTCTTTTTTCTTTTTTTACATACACTAATGTATAATAGATAGGTATGACAGTATCGTAATGATTTGCATGATTGCCGCGCGTGAAAAAACGTTGAAAACACACGGATCAATTCCTCGCTATACGTGTCGTCACCACGGTTTTTCTCGTATATCCAATACTCGGGGACTGTTTTTTAACGTTTTCCGTGCATCACGCGCGTCTTGTAAGGTCTCAATATATATATATATATATATATTGGTCGGATAATTAAGGTGCACAAAGGGGCGGAGTGGAAACTATATTCGGATCTGGAAAAAATACAGTTTAAGCGTCCTAGACCCTAGGTTGTCCCGGCCCACAGTGTTTGAAAATCCCGAAAAAGGGGAAAAAACCTCGAGAATCGACTGTTACCGATCGAGATGAAATCACTGTATCTTGTATAGGGTGCGTTTCTGTCATGAAATTTTGAAGGGCAGAAGTTCACGGTTATTAGTTTCGAGCAGGTAGTCGCCCAAAGACGAGTACGGCCCCTTAGAAAAAAACAAAAAAAAAATCAATACCTAAAGACATATTTCGTTAAAAATGTGTTTTAAATACCTACGTGTGTCTTCCAAATATAAAAAATGTTCAAAGTTCCAGTCGAGTCATCGCGTACTTATAAACTTTCAACAAAGCTTTACCTGTTTATTTATTATTCTGTTACTGTTTCGTATTTCGGAAAAACGTTTCCGTTCAACAATCAATATCGACTCGCATCTCGACTCAAAAGTTATTTGTGTTTTACAAGAAATTAATAGGTTCCAAAGAATATTGCGCTATATATTTTACTTGAGTATCAGCGGGAGCACCAGTCCATTCGTTTCTATACGAGTACCGGGGTGGTATGTACCGGTAATTATCCAGATTTCCAGATGGGCCACTCCGCCCCCGCGTGCACCGTACGCGACACGCAGTAAACTTATAGTTTTTTTTAGATCGGTGTACCTCCATAATAAATTATTCTGATCTGACCTGACCCAACGATCAAGTCTTTCATCAATTGATATTCGCTTTTATTGTTGGCCGAAGGGATGGTTAGAGGTCCCCGAACCTTTTTGTTATTAGTTCTAAGCACCTATTTATTTAGTTTACGATTTAAAAAAATTATTTCTTTTCGAATTTGCGAAAATAATCCGACGCAAAATAAAACCACGTACCTACCTATATATTTATTGATTTCGTTTTCTAAGATTCATTAATAGACCCGTTTTTTTAGTAGTTTCGATTTTTCCGGTACGTTGCACCCGGATATTACACATTTAATTGTTTGAACAGTCGATTACAAAGTACCGATAGTTACTATACTATATTATGGTGGATTGAGAAATTTTAATAAAACACTTACTGTACAAAGACAGAACAAACGTGAAAAAGTAAGTATAACTATACTGATAAATTTTAAAATAACGACAAACGTGTAAACGAGTGAATTTGCTACTTTTGCGCGATCTCATCGTTGCAAATCGTTTTATATGCTTCGACCGGTTTAATTTAAAGTCGTAAAAATATACTAAAATTTAAACGTACCATGTCTATTTATTATTATTCCTCGTTCAGTAATACTATTTTATGAACTTCCGTGTTTTACCTACCTAATGAGTAATAAGTACACCTATACACCGTGAATTCAATTTTAATCTTTATGGTATTTCAGACGTTCTTTAGAGAAAAGTACGTGTGCACGCATACATTTCATTTAGTTTTTACCTATGGCTGCAGCGTATATAATGTCAAAATCAATAGATCTAGGCATTTAAAAAGTAATTATTGTACTTCGTATGTTTATGTTAATGACAATTTAAAATTATTTTTTTAAATTATTTAATTAGTGGAAATATTTTATGAAAAAACACCACTAAATTATTTTATTTTAGTATTTTGTTGATTAAGTTAACTATGTATCTAAATATTTATGAAATTTCTCGAAAAAAAAAATCGAGTTTTGCGCGTTCAAGAAAATAAAAACAAAATGATTTTAAATAACAAGAATATAATTTTAATTTTAATATAATTTTTGCCGTATAAAACATAAACATGATTTAAAGTACAATATGAAAAGTTAATAGTCCATAAGTTCAACATAGTTTTGTAAACCATATGTGTACAACACAAATTCCTCAGTTTGATAACAGCACGTACAAATACTATAATAAGTTGAAGAAAATCAAATAAAAGTGTTACAGTGTCTAAGGTATGTTCCATTATTTAAATTAAAACTCAAGTAGGTATATCACTCCTGGTATGCGTGGTAGGTAACGATATTTTTTTTCTTTCTAAATACCATTAGTATAAAAGTGGTTGACAGCTGTCGTCCATTTCTTTATTCGGTGGAATGCTTAAACTTTAAATGAATTATTTTAAGTTTTTTTTTTTTTTGAATCCAACATACGTCAGCATTAGGAGCAGGTATATATGTACTTATGTCTTATAATAACTTGTTTTTTTTTTTTTTTATCAACTACGGTAAATCGAATTTCGTCCATGTCCATTTTAAGATTAATGATGATTTTATTATGTTTAAAATAAATGTACACGTGAACTGACTGAATTGAATGTACCAGTATTGAATACTATAAGTACTTACTTTTTATACTAAATTATACTTACTTTTTATACGCGATAGGCGCAATATTTTTAGAATTAAATGTAAATTTACTATAGATACGAATTATGAGTCATCAATTGTACTTAACAACATTTTGTTTTTCAAGTAATAATGTTAGGTGATCGTAATTCACATATAGGCACTATTGTTAGTTAAAAAAATTGCAATTTTTAAATTTGTAAAACCTATAACAAATGGGTAATCATATTTTATATTTGGTCATATTATCATACTACTATCATTAATTACCAATAAATTAACTACCATAAATACCAAGCTTAGGTATGGTTACACGACTGCATGTATAAAGCAAAAAAACCCTAGGCACTATGCATATCACAGAGAAAAAAAAATCTTTGTAAAATCAGTAGCATTCCCGCTCCGCTCAGAATCTAAAATGTATTAGAAGTATTTCTGGTTTTCCCGCCAAAATCCAGCAAAATGTATGGTCGATCGGTGTAGCGTCGAGGCTCAAACATTATGTGCCTACATTTTTATTGTTTACTTATCTCACTTACTTTGAATAGGTATTTGAACTTGAATTTTTGTCAAAAAAATTGGTAGGTAACAAATGTAATGTCCATATTATTCCATATTATAGAATGTAGTTATAATATATAAAAAAATAAAACAATATTAGAAAAAATGAATATTTTCATAGATATCAGTATACGTGCAAATATTTTTGCGAGTAGAGTAATTTAAAATAGAAGTACCGGTACGATTTTTTCATTGTAGGGCGAAATATTTGATGTTATCTCCCATAAGTGGTTTTTAAGAATGGTAATTTAATATTATTGGTGTACATAGTATGTATATTGTATTTGTTTTGTGATAATTTAGCTATTATTATTCGATTAATAATTATTATTTTCGAATTTTTTTAAATTTAAAATTTTTAAAATGTTTTAAAATCGTTAATAATCGAATAAAATTTTAATGACAAATTCAATGCCCGTGTCTATCCTAACGATGTGCGCAAGTATTAATAATTCGAAGCCTTTAGAAAAATGTTGAATTATTTTGACTTAGGTTCGCAGCTAAAAAAAACATGATCAAGTTTTAAAACAAAAATGAAAACATCGGTATCTATACGTTAGATAAATACTACCATTTCCGTCCGTATTGGATAGGTTATGTGTAAAGATCGAAAAAATTCTACTGAGTACCCAAAATAGTGTTTACAGACAAAAAAAAATACAAAGTTAAAACATATTCTTCGCTTTATGTCTAAAAAGAAACCAAGTAGGTATAATTAAAAAACCATTTTATATTGTATAATAAACCGTGTTTTTTAGAGCTTGAAATTCAGATTAACGGCACCATAGAGGCGTCACCAAAATAGTTTGGTTTTTAATGTCTAGCTACTATACTATGTAGGCCTAAAGATATCTACATAGTAGAAAAAAGTGAAAAACAACTCTCATGTTGCTGGTATACACTTCAAAATAGTTCACTATTCTCCATTTTTTTTTTGTATTTATACAAACACCTGTTCCACTATCAAATTTAATTAGTAGATCGGTATTCTGCTACCTTTACTTGTTTTTTTCTACATGTGCACTATGCTAATTACTGATGGTTTAATTGAATAATTTAAATGATATAATACGTACATAAATATATATATATTATAATAAATATATCAGTTACGGTACTTATTAAATAATTGTTCCGTTACATGACCTTTTACGCATTTTTTATAACCCTAACCTAACCTTATAAAAGAATGTTGTGATTTGGAATACTTACCCAGTAGGTATACTAACTGTTTTCCTGAAATATCAGTGTTCCAGGATTTCGTAAGTTGTATTTTATAATCGATGCTCGTTTATGCAAGGTATGATAGGTGCAAACTATAGCACCCATTGAGAATTAATTAAATCAGACGTATTGTTTGAGCATGAAAATTATCGTATAGGTAGATACACAATAAAGACTATTTCGTGTATCTGCGAATACGCGTATAGGCATTTGGTATGCATAAATATTATGGAAATTTGCAAGTAAGAAATAGATGTGACCGTGTGATTTTTGTACGTAAATAATGCTACATTGTTTTGAAATACGATCATATAGGTGCCTATATATTTAATAATGGCATAAACAAAATGCTAGTAAGTATATGCCAGAACGACTGAGACAAAAGTCTACACAATACATTGACGTCATGATATAGACATTTATTATTATAACTAAACAAAAAAGTTTCCACCTGAATATCATCTGCAGCGACCATATTATCCTTTTTGTATCGCCTTCATAAATTATAGTGTTGATCAGTCATAACTTGCCGGTTTATTTTATGAGGTTGGTGGTATATGAAGTAGTGCGTATACTCATCTTCAAACCAGAGACCACAATTAATAATTGTTTTGTTTCGTCATAAATTAAATGATTGAGAATGAAATGAAGTTATAAATATCTATGTATTATGGCATCGGCACAATAAATAAATAAATAAATAATAGAAATAATAACAATAATAAATAAGTAAACAAGCAAAAAAAAAAAAGAAAAAAAGAAGTAGGTAACTAAAAACTAAGAATTTGGTAACTATTGATTTAAGTTGTCTCATAGACGAATAACCAGATTTTCTAGATTTTTCAGCCATTCAATCGCGTTTTCTCTGCCTTCGTGTATACCTCTCAATCCCTCGAGTTATAAATATAATAGTATGACAAATAAGCTGTTGTTTATTTTTAGGGTTGGTACGTTTTTATATTTTTTTGTTTCGAGAAAATTTTAGGTACGTTTTAACTTTTAAGGTTAATACTGTTTATACTGTGGGTTACACGAGTAAAATGATAGTCAAAAAGTTACGTGTAAAGAGAAAAACGGGTTATATTATATTATAAGAGTGGAGATATAGTTATAAAAACAACCCCATATAATATTTTATTACACTCTTAAATTATTCCGCACAAAACTGTTCGCGATAACATTGTTTTCTATGTACATTCAAAATATTAATAATTTATAATAGATTAAATATTTATAATAGTTTATTTGTGTTATAAAAACTTTTACATAATATGTTGTTGAAACAAATAAATAAAAAAAGCCGGGATCACACTATAAAAAATATAGGTCGCGTAGATAGTTTGACGGAGTAGTGGCTAAAAAACGCTTCAAATAAAGTACCATCTCGGATCCTATCTTTTGTGTGTCACACGTTAAAATCGAAGCATTTTTTCTACCAGTAAACGTGTCCACAGAGGGAAAAAAAAACTTCATTGTAAAAACAATACTTTCTTCGCGGCCAACGCTCAAAATCTAAATGGCATTCACAACTAAATTAATATTGTATATTGATCGGTATATATCATGTTGACCAATACGAATGGGGGTACGAATCAAAAGTCATCGTCCGTAGTATTGAGAATTGGAAAATCATAATCGAAAACGATCGTGCGCTGTTGTTGTAAATATTCAAAAATCTTTATAGTTTTGCGTGTAAAAATCAATATTTATTTAATATTTATTATTTAAATCAAAGTTTTTTTTTTTTGGTTATTTAGTTATCTTAAAGTTACATTTAGCGAGTCGATCGCGGTTGGGTTACACAACATTTTTGTTTCTTTTTTTTCGCTTAACGCGAGTGGATGAATCTTTAACGAAGCGGTGCGTCAAGTGAAAAAGTTGAAACGTGGTGTAAACGTGCTCGACTTACTAAGCCCGACTTTGAACATTACCGTTTGTGTATTAATAAAAAAAAAAAATATTTAATCACCCTGTAAAATGGGTAGGTAACTATGATGTGTACCATACTGTGACGTAAGACGTTTAAAATGTCACTACCCCTCACCCCGCCCAATTACCCTCGCGCGTCTCGTGTCGTGTACCGTAGATGAATATCTAAATCCGTTTCGTCCGTCCATTATTGTATACTTGACGAGTTCTTTTTAGTATACATCGACTATAGTATATATTATATCGTGTATAGAATATAGGCACTAAACTCCTATCCAACCGACTGTGCGTTGTTTCGACGTGACGAGTTCACGCGGGGTGTGTCTACCTAAACTGTGTTATGTACAGTGTCACACGGCCTCCAGATTCTATCGAAAACAAAACGATTTATATCATCCGGACGACTTAACGATTATACTTGTTGTTGTTGCGAGCGCCGTGTAGCTTTCGTTGGTGTATTACGAGCGCAATAAGGAACACGCTGCTACGGCGATGACCATAAATGCGAATATATCGCGCTGGTGAAGTAACACTCCACGTTTATTGTGTATTATTTTTTCGCTTTTTTTACGTTTAACGATTTTTATTGCGCCGGCGGAATTTATATCGTACAGTGTGCCCGCCACTGCACGATACTTGCGTTAGTTATCGACGGCCACTCGTTGTACGATCGTTGTACCGCCGGCACTCGACGTACACAAATATTTGCTGCGTAACACGTCCGCGGCGTTGTTTTGACTACTGTTGTGCGAAATAATTTTTGTTTTTTGGCTATTTCAGAGGGTGTCAGTGTTGTATCGTCAAAATCGAATGTGCCGTGGACCGCGTGACCGAAGATTGCTGCAGTCTTCTCGTGCCAGCAGTCGAACGTCAACGCCGCCGCCGACCGATTTCGGTGGCTCGAAGTGTCCACAAAAAAAAAATAGTGAGTTTGAAATTTTTATTTTTTTTTTTGGGGGAGAGAGATGGGTGGTATAAAAAAAAACCAAATCGAGGCTTGTTAAGTTATATTATTTTACTTATAATATTTGAACCCCCCACTGTTTTCGCTAATGTCACTGTATCACACAGAAATATTATCCAAGTAAAAAGATGTTTTGTCGATGTCATAAATGATTGTGATTCATTCGTTCGGCACATGTATTAACGTGTTTTTCTTTTTTTCTATTTGCTGTGGTGTTTGCCGTTTTGACGTTATTTTGAATAAATAAATATACACGCTGCGATTATATCGATATTGTACGCGTTATAAAATCGTACGACTCGTAACGATTAAAATGTTTTCGGAGATATTTTTACGCGCAGCATAAAAATTTGGTACGGGAGTGTTGTTATTGTAATTAATGTGGTCAACGGACGTTGGACATTTTCAACGACCATTTGCTTACAGTCAAACACGTTTTATTCGGCGAACAGATTATCACACCTAATAATGTATGGTATTTGAAAAAAAAAAAACGAATGATGAGTAATAAAATGTTCCAAGTGCAATCTATATACGTGATCAAATGAAGTCAATGGTCAATTAATAAACATTTAAAAACAGTTTGGAAAAAAATAAATATAAGATTTTATAAACTCTCAACAAATATTTTAGAGTATCTTATACATTTCAGTAGGTAAAGAACATAAAATGTCTCTAATTTATAGAACTTATAGGGATGGTAGTTATAATAGTTTTTATTCCTCCCTTCCACTTCAAAAAATCATGCAAATTGTCAAAAACAATTTTAAATTGATCGCTGTAATTTTTAGATACTTAACAAGAATTCTATTTCTTAATTTAGGATGAGAAATTTAATAAAAAAAAAAAAAACCTAGAATGTGGGTATTCGAGAACCATAAAAAAAATGTGCGGGGCTGTTAATAAAAAAGTTAAAAAGTAAAATTAATAAAAAGTGTGTAGGTTTTTAATCGCAATGTGGCACAAATACCTGTACAATCATTGCCCCTTGAAACATTTATAAGACATAATCTCATACTGTTTTACTTACAAACTTAAACTGTATAGTAAAAAATTACTTTTTCAATAATTTCAAATTCTGAGCGTGGCGAACAATGTATTGTTTTTACAATGATGTTTTATTTTTCTGTTAGCACTTTTTAGGGTATTAAAAATGCTCTTATTTTTAAAGTCGGTAACTTTCCTGATAGGTAGGTATACGGACCCAGACGGTACCTAGCTTGAAGTTATTTTTGAAATTTTGATTATTTTTTGAGTTGTGGCCCAAAAATCAGAAATTGTTTGAATTTTTTTTTTCAAACGGCTTAATTTTTTCACATTTGTAGGCACTTTTACGGGTAGCAGGAGTATCCGATATTTACGTTTGATACCACACAAAAGTTTGGATTTTAGTTTTAAAATACATTTTAGTTGGAACTTTTTTTGATATTTTGTTCATTTTCCGAGTGTGTGTCGAAAATTGCAAAATTACAAAATTTTATTATGCGCGTGTTTTCGCGTGGAAGTAACAATCTTTATACCACAAAATTGTTAGGGATCATGATTTGAATAAATTTTATTTGAAACAATTTTTTTAATTTTACATACTTATTCTTTTGTAGTTAATATAGTTATAGAAATTGAAAAGTGTTTGTATAACAGCTACTTTGGTATTTAAATTTTTTTATTTTACCATTTGTGTTCAAGATTCAACATGACTACTCAGACTACAAAAAAACGTTGGACGATACTAGCGGATCATTTGAAAGACAATGCGAACAACCGGTGCAGCGGGTCAAAGCTACTGACAGACATGAAGAACGGCCAAAGCCTGTCCAAATGGGAACCAGAGCTCTGCATAAAAATGTTACAGTTACCTGGTGTCGACAATTACTTGGCGATCAAGAAACTTCTACAAAAAGCTAACAAGTAAGTGATTTTTGTCAACTATTATATTCGTGCTCGTGCTAAACAATAGTTATTGGAACACTATTAAATAATAATATAAACAATAATGCTTCGTATTTTAAAATATTTTTCTGTAGGGAGTTGTAAAAAATTGTTTCTACTGCAATACCGATAAGCGAAAACTGATAACTGCTAACTGTCGGGTTTTTTGAATTCATCGTCTAAAATTTGAGAACCGATTTTACAAAATTGTTTTAAGCTATACAGTATACATTATAACTTGTTGTTGAGTTTGTGTTAGGTAAGGTTATGAATCAAAAGCTGCAAACATACTACGAATATACGACAATTTTAAAATTCTATTTCAGCTCAACAACAGTCTAAACTGTTTGAAGTATTCATGGCATTTTTTACCGTAAAAATATGTACATTTTCCATAGATTTAAAACATTTTTGATGGAGTTCGAAACTAAACTATAATATAATGCTCATATTCTTTATCGGGTTTTTGATAAATTACTGTAAAAAGTTTGTTGGTATTATATTAAGTCGACGGACGACGAGCTATACTCAATATGCTCAACAGCTACTTGTGTCTTATCTTATACTTGTAGCATAGCTGATACATAAAATAGTAATCAACCCACGTAAAATCTGTATTGTTGCTCTGAAAAAAAATTAATTAATTTACAAGTTACAGTTATAGTTAATATTTTTTTTTTTTTTT
>CM029360.1:25486046-25537232 GCA_017140985.1 Hormaphis cornu
TTTTTTTTGTGGTTATTTAATACACACCTAATTAGTGTTTAAATCAAGATTAAATTAAACCTTCGTTCTCTTTTTTTTTTTTTCTAATCAATTAGCTTATTACAAGGAAAAAATACAAATACCTTTACAGTTCGTCATGTCATGTTGCATACACAAAACTATGTCAGGCAACTCTAATTTTAAACTCTTTTATTATTATTATTATTTTTTTTTTTTCTATCAATGTCTTACGACAGTTATTAATTTTTAGAGCTCCGATTTTTTTCTCGTAACAGGTTTAATAACCTACTAAAAACAACTGAAATATTAGTACGTTAAATAAAGAACTTTTTTTTTTTATAAAGATGTTTTTATAGAGCTTTTTTTTGGTATTTTTTCGAATTCTTAGCGAATATTTTTGCATAAATCGGAATTTTTCCGGGCATATTTTACCGGGTTTTAGTGTATAAAATTCATAGCCGTGTTGTCTAGGAAAATTAAAAACAAATCACAAGCAAAGAAAAGAAACTAAAGGATATTGAATACCCGTAACGAAATATGTTCACACAATTTCTCAACAAAGTTACATTATTATGCCCCGATCATACCAACTTGCAGCAGGTGCATATTATGGTTTACATACGCGTATGAACTTGATAATAATATATATTATTTATACACGCTGTTTGTTTTGGATTGTGACCAATTTATGTTTTTGAAGTTATTTTTTTTTTTTCTTCAATAATTATACCTAATGAAAACATTATATAATGTAATACAAACGAAATCCAGTTTTAAAATGTTCATACGAATCACATAAGCGTAAACAAACGTTTCATCGTCTAATTTATTACGTGAAATGCGTATGGGTACTGTTGTGCTAAAAATAAAAAAAATAAAACAAATAAACATTAATTTAAGACAAATTAATGTATAAAAGTTATAAAATACGTCCCATTAGATGGTTTTATACATGACGTTAATTGGCTCGTATAACCGAGCGTAATAGGTTTTTGTTTAATCATAACGTTTATAACCGTGTCGAATGTGTTAAAACGACGGTCTCAACGTGGATTGTTATTAAATGAGTTATTGCGTGCGCGCGAGAGACTGGGATCGTGAGGTTTTAAAAATAAATTACTCGTATAGTTTGCGTAGAACACGACTGTTTTGTACACCAGAATTATGTAACTAGAAAAAATGTGTATTTATTTTATTTGTAACGATAGCCGACAGGCAGCTCAATATATTCACCGGATTACCTGTGTTTATTGTATAAATAAGTAGGTATCATCATCTTCTTCGCGATCTTTCACATCTCTTTTACGCATACACCAACTGCAGCAGTCGTATCGTAACAATTAACCACATTTTTGGATTTTGGTCTTTTTTTTCCTTCAACGTGTGATTCATTCTCGTATTCACTCTCCCAGGATTCACCTTGGATTCACGCCGCCAACAATAAATCGCTGTCCTTCGCTGCATTTTGAAGTGGCTTGCTGTAAAGCGCTGAAGTTACTAGGATTTGTAAACCGTTTATCATCTCTCGTGTTTTGTCATCTCTTGTTCCGCTCAAATCCCTCTACAGTTTTTTTTGTTTTTTGTTTTGCCCTGTCATATGGTTCAGTTCATTGGGATCCTAAAACAGCATTTGCTAGTGATACGGTTCAGCGGGTCCACAGGAAATTTCTACGAACGGTTGTTTCCTGGTTGTGTCTCTCTAATGAATACTCACCTGTTCAAACTGAACTATGCCTTTCGAGTCTAGCAGATAGAAGGCACTTTGCTAACCTTTTTTATCGATGCTTCTCGCTCTATATTTGACTGACCATACCGTTGATTCATGTTGTTAATTATCTTAGTTTTAGTTTTCTCGCACTCTATTCAAGTGATTCATTACTATGTACTGTAATTTTTGTGTTTAAGCTGATTTTCTCTTGTCAATATCGGGCTACGTCCGTCAAACACGTAATCATATACCCGTTTGGCGGAGATCGGGGGGTACTTAGGGGTGCTTATTAGCCTCCCGAAAATATTAAAAAAATAAAAACCCCAAATCATTCTACAAGCAATTAGCTTTTCTTTTTTTTTTTTATAAAACATGATAAATGGCATCCCAGAAATCAAATCTCCGCCTATCTATATTTACCAAACAACCGTTATATATAGAGTATACATAAAATATACCAATGTATTTGAATTTTGCCTAACCTAACCAATGTATTTGAAACACATGTGATACGCACGAAACGTTGCGGATAGTAGACCGAACGGATCGCGGATATACGCAACGATAGTGATTATTATTAATATTATTTAATTATTTTTTTGACGGTGTACTCGCAGAAATTTAATTTTTTTAAAAAGCGCGTGACCGTGATTGAGAGTGCGTGGTCAACATACCGGCGCTTTTGTATTCATTACGAAAAAGTCGTGCTTCTCAGTATTTTCTTATTCATACGTGCGTTATTTTTTGTCGATTTTACACTGACGAATATCCGATTCGTTTACCCATTACCGGATGTGAGCACTGCACCGGTCACCGACACTACATGACTGCTGCAGGACGGACCCGCAATAGCTGTACATGTGTGCATTGTACAGATGCTCACGCGCGTTCGTTTGTTTGTTCAGTACGATATTATATTTCTATTATTATTATTTTATTATTTTCTCGTACATTATTATATTTTACACGGGTAAATAATGTCGAACGCCGTTCACGTTTCGGGGGTTGGAGATTGTTTTGTTTTGATTTCCGGCCGGTCGTGTTAAAATATACAAACGTCGTGTTATTATTTACGCCGTCGATACAACAGCAGTGATCGTCGTAAAAGACTTCCAAAGAGAAAAAAAGTTGGTTCGGCCGGGCAAGTTAACGTCCTTTTTTTAAGCTCGTTGAGTTAATTGAAAAAACAAAATGTCAAGTTAAAAGTTAATTGCTTCGGTTTTTTTGATTTATTAAAAGTCGACTGTATAAAAAAAAAAAATAATAACTTGACACAAAACGAACATGATACGGTCCGTAATGTTTTTTTATTCATTCGTGCCCAGTGTGACATTTCTTTCGAAAAATGTTTCTGTACATTATTTTGAGATTGTCTTTTGTCTAATATTTTCTTTTGATAAAAAAAAAAAATTGTATTATTTCAGATTAACCCAAAGGTAACAACGTTAAATTCAAAAAGCTTATTTAGTTAAAAATTAACGAAAAATAAGTTGTTAAACTAACTCAACTTTTTTACTTTTAACGAGTTAATAATGCCCAGCCTTGTTCGGTTGTTTTTATTTTTATTTTTAACGTTGTACTGGATGAAACGGGCCCGCCCGTCAATAAATGTGATTTCTAATCCCGCGCGATGCGACCGAACTCTTCGGGAAACCGACGCGTCACGCGCATTGTATTTTAGATTGTTATCGAAAAACGATTATCTTAATGTTTCCTAATACTACTATTATTATTATTATTATTATTTTTAAATTGTTTTGGTAAAATATTTGTTCGGTTTGTTCTTTTTGAACGCACCGAAACCGACGGGTCAGCAGCCTTCTGGTTGATGCACGGTTTTGAAAGAAAATTTTTTTTGTTCAACATACAATTTAATTCTTTTTCTCACGACGTGATTTTTTTTTTATTTTATTTAGTTTGGACGTTTTTTTATTTTTCTTACGAAAGAAAATAAACAAATCTCGTTGTCTACAGTAAGTCAATAACGATATTACGATAGAAAATATTAGGAACATATATAACATATATATATGTATATATATATATAACGATATACGAGTATATCGTTTTTATATATTTTAATGTCGGATTGCTTTGAGCGTAAAAAAACTTGAAATCATAACTTTTAAACTAAAAAATATCGCGGTGCAAATGAAAGTTTAGCTACTATGTCCTCATCATACACGGGTTTACACGTGATCTAGGGAAAAACAGAAGAAGACGCTGTTGTTCTAATTATTTCTATAATTTTACACGTAAAATGAACAGTTTTTAATATGCTCAGCATGTTGAGAATCCTTAATTTTTTTAGACTAGAATAATATTATTATATTATAGGCAACGATGACGATTATAAAATGTAATGTTTTAAATTTATTCATTTTCTTTTACCATTTTACGCGTACTACCTTTGACTGCAGTGTTCGTCGATTATTATTTTAAATTTAAATACGTTAGTGTGCCTGACCCCAAACCCTCGCTTAAAAGTTTTGAAATTCTATACTAATTGAAAGCTGTGTTGTGAGAGCTTATTGATGCAAAGAGTTTTTAAAATAATAATAAAACATTTTTCGTTCTGTATTATGGAAAAGCATATTACATAAATAGAAGATTTTTTATTAGTTTTTTCTTAATGTTTTTATAAGTGAAGCATTATAATTTTTAAATTAAATTAATTTTACAACATTACGTACCAAAATCCTAGACCATTTGTATTTTACACCTATCTAGCAGTATATAATATACTGCAGTACACTCAGTTTTGCATCAACAAACAAGTGCGGTGATAACCAAATTATATAGTTTTCAACATTTTTCGTGGCTAAAGTTTTGCCAACACTATTTTGTGTTGGAATTTCTAGTATTCAAACCAAGTCCTACTACAATCGTATTACCTACGTTTGCAAAGACAATTCATTGAAAATAAAAGTTATAAAAGGTCTTTTGTGAACCATCATATTCGTAACTAAACAAGTTTTGGAACTAAACTGTTACTATAATTTGCGATTTTATTTAAATCGTTAATATTTCTTATTACAAGTTTTTGTTGAACTTAAATGTGTGTGTGTGAATATCGAGGTTGACGGTAAACACAAACGCATACAACGTGGTATTCACATGGCATTAGAAAAGTCGTGATTCAAATAGTTACCAACTATATTATACTAAACACGGGTGTGAAAATACGTAATTTATACTACAACAATAATGCATAAAAACCTATATAAATAGTGGATTTAAATGCTTTTATGTTACGTTATGTTGCTTGTACATAACTTAGTATAATTTTTTTTTTTTTCTATTGAGAAAGACTGAACGTATTTTGTGTTGAACGCATATTATGTAACATATTTTTGAATGTGCCCAAAACGCCAAACAAATATTTTAAAAAATGGTTGTTTTCGTTCAGACGTTCAGACTATTATCACGATTCGTTGATGCTTTTCTATATGTTATAATATCATTCATGATATCAAGATTCATATATATATATCATATTATATGGTCACTTTAAATTAAAAATTTAAACGGTAATAATTTACCGTCTAATAAACCGTAATTTCTTTGGTCTTATTATCGTGTTTATCGATTTTTGTACATTTTGTTCGGTAATTCGTTTCGATGTATCTCTTTTCATTTAACCGCGATAATCTGCTAAACCACCATTACTGAGTACTGACTGTAATTACGCTTATTATTTTTGCGCGTGATAACAGTAATGATGCGAAAAATTTTTTTTCTCGATTATATAATAATATTCGAGTCCGCGTGTTCATAAAGCGAGTTTACTTTGCAACTGTAAACTGTTTGTTCAACTGTCTGAAGTTTATTTTACTCTTTTCAGTTACGTTGTAGGTAAGTACATTTCAATATGACGGACAAAATCGTTTTATTACCTCTCCCGTCGAATATTTCTGAGCTCGTTCCGCGGGCTGTTTAGGTGTACGACAACATACTCAATATTATATCCTTGTAGCACACTTACGTCCGATCGTTATACAGCAGGGCGGTTTGTTATGGTTCACAGATTTGTTTATTTTCGTCCACTGTATAAAAATCGCGCGAAAATTATTCCGTTCACAGATGACATTTTAGTAGTGTTGACGTAGCGATAAAAAGTTGTTACACGTCGTTCGTCCGCAGACGTCGATAGTAGGTACGCACAAAATCGGCACGTCTCGTATACACATAAGGCGCATTAATTCGGCCGCAATACCAGCTCGTCACTATCCACATATTATTGTAGTAAAACATTATCTCGTTGTGTCAATATAACTCGAAATATAACTCGTGCGTAGTATTATTATTTAAGTGTGAGTTAGTAATTCGTGCAACGGTTATAATATGCACGTGGAAAAACAAACCGTTGCTGTATAGTCGTTACGAAACAGCCAAACATAGTGTTCGTTTCGAAAATCACTACGAACCTCCCGCCGCATAATAATGTTTTAATATTTGATTTGGTTAACAGTGATATTTCTTTTATAAATACCGCACGATGATGGCACCGTTGGCTAACCAACAGTATACGCGTTAAAGGACGATGTGTATATACATACATATTTTGTTCACATTATTTGGTCGCATGCGTCTCGTGAACGAGTTCCTCGAATTTTCGTACAGACCGATACCATATTTTATTTGATATCGACAGCGGTTGTGTTGAATAGCTTATAAAACGTAGACATTAAAAAAAAAAAAAAAATGATCAATTGTATTTTAACAAGAACCGTAAGTACATGTTTAATCAAAACTCCCCTGCAGTATCTATAAAAATATTTTAGGGAGCTTAGCATTCTCAATCGACCACATCTCACTGGCCATAGTCATTACATTAAAAGAAATCAGTTTAAACTAAACTTTTCAAAATTTAGTGGATGCTTGAGCGCCATCTAAACAGTGGGTCAGCCGTCACTGAAACTCTCTGACTAGTAATGTGGTTCGAGAAAAGACCGTCAGATCTTAGGCATTCCTATGGTGGAAATCAAGTTGAAAGTGTACCTACTGTTCGGCCAAACCGTCAAAGTTCACGAAACTCAATGTTATTGTTTCAATAACAATAATACTTTTCAAATGAACAATCGCCGTCGAAACGAAATCAATCAAGTGTAACTCAAAATGTCTAAATACTTTTATGTGAACTAAAAAGATTAACAAAATCTTCAAAATCTTCTCATTTATATTTTCCTCAAAATATAATAATATGCTTAGTAAAACAATATTGTTCTGACCAAGATTTTTGTTTGGATTTTGCTTAAAATGTAATTTCTAAAAAATATTCGTATTATTACAGAAATCTAGAGTCATATTTACGGGGACAGGGGGGAGGGTGACGGAGTTAAAACCTTCCCCGTGAGCTTTGTCAATTTTACGTTGACGTCCTACGCACTTTTCAGAGTTGTTAATTTGTTTATCGTATAAAAATAAATTAAACGAATCAGTAGTTTATAACTGCTGGTTTTTTTTTTTCAATACTATTTTTCGTGTACCAATTGGACCAAAGTGGAAAATCTGCCTTTGTGACGGTCAGCGGCTTATCTCCTTTCGACATATCTCTCCTGCTCCCAAAATGTTCACAACTAACAAACAAAACATTGTAGTATTAAAAAATGTACTCCATTTATTTTAAAATTTTGATTGCCTACTGCAGTAAGGGGTTGTGGAGAGTGAAGCCTCCCACTGCTCTGGTGTTCAAAATTATATTCTCGACCACCTCTATTAATTTTTTTAGAATAAGGCACCGCTAAAATCACTCACAATACGAGATAATTAGATATTAATTATAATTTAATATTCGTTTTTTTTAAAATATGCAAATGTTAATATTGCAATTATAATAGGGTATATTGCTTGTAAAAAGAAACTATTTTTTTTCCAATTTACATTCTATTTATGTATTTTAAATGTTGAAAAGCATTAAATGTAAACAAATTATATTCTCTTGAGCACTTTTAAAAAATAAAAAGTCATTTATTAACATACACCTACGCGATATTTAAATAATTGTTTACTGTTATTATAAAATGTAAATTTTTTGTTACATTGGTAGTTATTTTCTATTTCGCTTTGTTTTGCGATAACAAATTGGTCAAGTCAATAAAATAAAGATATTGTATTTTGTTTAACGATATACTGTTCCGTTTTGTATTTTTTATTTATTTTGAAAACGGTCATCGTTTAAAACAAAAACAGTCGAAAAATGTTGATTTTAATTTTTGATCATTCAAAAGTTTGAAGATTTATCGGTTATTTTTTTTTCCATACGCTTCTCGACTGTCAGTGCCGAACAAACTACGATGAGTCCTCAACATATTATCATCACTGAAAGATTCTGAGACACTTTTGTTATGATAATTTTAAGTTACAATATTGTTGTTAAAAAAAAAAAAAAACTTAAAACAGCTATAGGTATTATATATTGGTGTTACAAATATAAAGTATAATGTACACTTGTACAGTTGTAAAAAAATAAACATCAGTTTGTTTATCGAAAGTGTTTAAAATATTTATGCTTACGTGTGTAACTAGGCAATTATGTATTATTATATCATAACTCGATCTCGTATGCGATAATATTACGATATAGGTTCTATCTAAAAAACTAACGTTACAAATTATGTCCGGTTATGCGTGTAGACATAACACGATACGGCAAAGTGTTTGAATAATTGTGAGCTTAGGCGCCGAAAAATCCACTTGTGTGTGCATAATATACATATTATATAAACCGCTTAAAAATAGGCTTCTAAAACGTCTGTTTATTAATGGGCTTTTTTTCTCCGATAATTATGGTTTTTGGCGCCACTGGAATGGAAACACACGTTCAATTTATGTCCGTGTGACAGACAGCGTCGTTCTAAAAATTCAGCGTCTCCTGGCATAAACTTGAGCACATACCTACTTAAACTAATATACACTAATAATAATAACACGCCATATACGCCGCTCGTTGGAACTGTTTCTACTCGAAATTTATTAGTCGACCACAGGCAGTAATATATATATGTATATATTTTTTTTTTATCATACTTCTTTCGTATAGAAGGAAAAAAAAGAAAAATTTTAAATATTGCCGAAACGCATGATCTTTATTGCCGTGCTCGGGATTAAGGCGCACACAGTATAATAAAACATTTAAATTATATAATATAATATGTATATATCTGTGTTTCCCCGTGGAATGTGCTTAAAAACAGCTTCGTGGTGCACACATCAGCAGTCATGGGCACTAAGATCAAATCAGTTTTCTTGGTGAGTATTATTATGATTTTTTTTATCGAACGTAATTTTTTTTTTTCTAACACTCTATCAAGTCGTCTTATAATCTATATAATATATTGTGTGTTCATACATGTTACATTACGAAAAAAAATGATGTTCTGCCGGTGCATAATACTGTTCGCCGATGTCTTTGAAAAAATTGGAAATGACTCAAAATAAAAAAAAAAAATATATGCTCTATATCACTCGATACGTCCCTACAGTTTTGCACCATCTATAAAGACCCGAGGTGTGAAAAATCCAAATCATTTTGAAAACAGTTTATCGGTTTTGTGTGACGATAATCGTATTATAACATAGTGACTCGATTTTAGTAACCGAGTAAACTACATCTCTACATCGCTAAACTAAGTAGGTAGGCACCTGACCTGAGGTAGTCAAGTTACTTTTTCGTTTTTACTAAAATTATTAACCGACACGGTTTCGTAAAATCGTAAAGAACGGAAAAACAAAACTGATTTTTGTTCAGCGTTACGACGTACGATGTGCAAAGAATAGAAAAAAGTTAGGGAACAATGATTGATGATTGGTTTTTTCTCGTTTATAATTAATAGGAAAAAAATCGATTACAGAGAAAAACCAACTCGTAGCGTCGAGTTTAATCGATAAAAATATATTGTTGCTCGTTATACCGTATGCGCAGTGAAAGAAAAATAACCGTCTCTATGGAGTCCATCCAACTCTCAAATAAGTAAAATAAAGAAGCCCCGGTTTGGAGAGGCTCGCGATTATATGGGGTTCATCCTGGTTATACAAATTAGCCGCTCAAACGTTTCAGCTGTCCGAATCACGCCAATGTAATAAGAAAGCTACGGACTTATTGATTTTGGTAACTTCGTATCGTCTCAACTATACCTACGTACAGTTACACCGTGACTGATATTTTCGACGTCGATGTTCCTACAAACATACGATTCACGTAATATCACGCGCAGGTATACCTACTAATTATTATTCTGAAATCCGAATAATCGCTGTGGATACTGTCCGACTTAAATCCAACAATATTATTACCTAAACACAGCTGTACATAATAATAATAATATGCGCTTTGGTCGACTTACGTAATCGATTCGTGTAACGAAATCGGAAGGAAAATCGGGATCGCGAGTACAATATACGTACAGCCCACGGGCAACTTTTAAAATCCTCGTTGCACGGCCTCCCCGAACAAATTTCTATGATATTTTCTATAATAATAATAAATGCTGTATTATGTCATTCTCCATATTATTATTATTATTATTATAAACCCGCAACTCCGAACACGTCTTCTTGCCACAAACTCGCGTTTATAATGTTATATTGACTGGTAAACACGGCGGTTTTGCGTGTCTCCAGCGTCCAGTGTCGAGCACAGTTCGAAGCGTAATTTATTTCGCGTACTGATATTTTTTTTCTGAATTTAAAATAAAAAATGCTATATTAGTCCCCCGAACACTGGACACAGTTCGATGTATATATAATATACCAGATATGTTACAACTATTTTTTATCCATCATTATTATACGCAGTTTCCGCCGGTCGTTTCGAAACAAGTTAAAACGTACTAAAAATCTAATTTATTCCACTTCCGTTGTCGAAAAGAATAATACGTATCACATAGGCGTGCTCGCATAGGCCGTGTAATATAAAAACGTTGTATAATAATGTAACATTATATAGGCTAGCAACAATCGGTGCAAATCTCCGTAAAATTAAAAGTTGCCCCATTTCGGTCTCACGCGTAGGTATGGATACAGGACAAATCACGTTATTGTAATATACAGCTGCTATCGTTGTTCCGAATAATGAGTTAATAATGATGTGTTTTTTTCTTTATAAAGAAATTTACACGTATAAATTGTATTTATAATAATTATTGTAAATTTTTTTTTTTGTCCTTAAGTACACGTACGCCAGTCTTAAGTACACGATATTTGCAGGTCCAAACAGCATCCGGCAGTACTGTAAAATCAGTCACGGTTGTAAAACGGAATGGAGTTATGACGGCGATAACACGTACCTATATAATATTTACCCTTTACGACGATGCGCGTGACTAATTATATGCATTTTTATGAATCATACGAGCGTGCGCTGTGTTAGTTGTGCCGTGTGGCCCACGTCGATTTACGAGACGCTCGAAAAACGCGACTACCGGTTGCTTTTGAGTTATAAATAATCGTGTACGAACCAAAAAAATAAATAAAAGAAAAACAGTACGTGTCGGGTGATTTTTACTTTGCTCAGGAAAATTTGACGGATATACTGTTGAATCGCGATCAACGGTTTATTTTAAAAAACGTCGAATAAATCGTACGGTAATATAATAAATAAACGATTGTCAAAACGAATCCATATTATATTTGTTGTGGAATCTCGCGGGTTATCGTGGGTTCGGGTTTTTGTGGATTTCATTCGATACAATCGGTTTCGCAGAGAGAGAAAAATACTATGAAAATCAGATTGTATATTTCGTCGATCTGTTGCAGCGTGCCTGGAAATTTCTATTTCGCCTCCTCGAAAATACCGTTTTACCGTGAGTGTTAAACACACGTCGTGTTAAACGTTTTACATGTGTTGAAATGGGAGCAAGTCGTCATTCGAAATTTTTTTTTTTTTTTATGAATACCGTATAAATTTTTTGGTTTCTACACGTGTTTTTTTTTTTTTCTAGATTTTTGAAAATGACAAAACCGTTCGGGCTAAACTGATCAAACGATGTATGTACAGCAAATATATAGTGTATACACGTAATATGTATGTACAGTACGTGTGTGATGTCTGTGTTAAACCTGAATAGAATATAATTGTGCATTATAATAACGACTAAATTGTAATATTAAAAACCTATCGAATTAGTATTGTTGTGGGTAAAATGTGCAGTTATAATAATATTTTTTAATACCATATGTTCACTCGATTCGTATACTAATTCACGAAATGAATAGTTTTTGTCGTTACCTCAACCAGTTACGGTGTAGCTTTTAGGCATATACGTACAAAGTCGTATACGAAGAAGACGTCTAAGTAGGTGTACAACATCGTATACTCCAGTGAAGTTTTAAGAAGTTATAAACTAATCTTTTTTTTTTCTGATAAACGATAGTGTGATTACCCAAACGGCCTGAAATTTCACTATACGATATTTCGTATTATCTATGATGATCAATATACTTAAAATTATTAGAATTTCGAGTCACGGCGATTAGTATGAAATATTATTGTTTGTGCGATGGACCGTGGCTCTGTTATGATAGAAGAGAAAAAAAAACAATTATTTGTCGAAGATCACGTTTTTTTTTCACTTCTAGGGTAGTTAGGATAAAATTTTTTGTTGCCTCTGCATTATTTTCAAGCAGCGGCGGGTCCCTCGAAAAACGTTCCTCGCGCGTCCCGATCGTGGCCAAATAGTAACAACAATAATATCCAACGGCGTTGACAAGCTCGTTCGCTCTCGCCGTTGACGGCGTACTAACCAAAACAGAACGATATCATAAACGATTATTATATTTACCATAACCCGCAGAGTCTCGGTACCGTCGAACGGCTTTCATTCAAAAAATATTATTATTACGACGACGATGATATCTTACGTTTTTCACACGTTCTTCTTCTACTTCGTTTGTGACAGTTTCGGCGTCCGTCGAAACGCGTTAAACATGTGCGGTCCATGTGCCCCTCTATAAGTTACATTATACAACACGATAACCCAACCCCGTCGACCGGGAATCCGGTATGCGTGACGACGTATGTTTACACGACCGCGACCGCGTTCGTCCCGTGTGTGGGGTTCCAGAAAAATAATGAATGGTAATTCTCCTGTAGTACATCAACACCCGCCACTCGCAGTAGAAAAAAATAACCGAATCATTCGAATTATTTTTACTCCGAGCTTGTCGACGTAATGGTTATACACGTATACGACGTATTAGACATAGTGAAAGCAGAATCTGTCCCCGATATTCTCCGCGGGTATTCTCTTCTTCCAAAAGGGTTTTCAAAATAAACGAAAAATTCGGCCGAAACGTTCATTAGAGCGGCGCGCACGGCATGTGTTGATGATTAAAACCGGAGTTAATTAAATACAGTGCATACCAAATTGAAAGTGCACGTGTTTGGGTCGGATGTTATAACTCCGTTAAGTTTATCATATTATGCGTAAAATTAATTTTCGGATTATATTTCTCCTCTTTTATTATATATGTACCTGATTCTCCGTATGAAATTGCGCGTGTAAATATAATAATCATATTTATGATACGTAAAACGACACCCGTCGCGGCAAACAACAGTGCTGTGCGTAGTTTACCGAACAATAGTGCCATTATTATATTCATTATTATTGTTTAACGTAAGTAGTAATATTTGCCACGTCGTTTTAATAAGTAATATTTTGTTTATTACTTGTCTTGGGAGTAGTAAAAAAAAAAAACCCCCGACTAATTTTATTAAACCCTTACAAGACACATTACGGTATGGTACAATCTATAATAATTATTGTTCTTCTTACCGGTATAATGCTTCGGTCTGGAAAAATTAAAATTCGCCGCATAGCGATTTTTTGTTTTTAACAATCGAACGTGCATCATCAAACCTTGTAGGTAAACGAAACTCAATATCATCTTACATCCTTGATTCATTTTTAATCAGTCGTTAAATAAATAGTTCGCAATCAAATTGCGAATTTTACACGTAAGTTGTAGATTAACACACAATTTATTCTAATACACCTGTATCTACATAATTCGTTAGATATCGTGACGGTGCCTGGATATTGATATTTTTATTATTTTAAATTCAAGGAGAAAAAAAGACTGATAATACTTATTAATAATAGAAAAGATGACGATTTATGGTCAGGAAGCTTGATGGAGTGGCGAAACTTAGTGACTTTGTTCTGGGCGAATGGCTGGTTTGGAAATAATTGTACTTTGGCGTTGGGAATTAAAATCAAACCTGTAAGCAATGGATTACTAACGGAAATAACGTTTCTGTGCGACCTAAGTGAGTCAATTTCTCAACAAATTCAAAACTTAAAGTGCTAAATATTTAGCTCAAACTCTTTTCAAACTTTTATGACGTTTTACATCCATTCATTCCAATAACGTGTGAAGATTTCAAGGAATCAAATCAAGTAGTGGTTGTATGTTGTTTTTACCGAATCTAACCATGTGTGAAAATGTCAAGTGTTTTGGAGAGATTTGGACTTTTTGTCGTTTTTGGACCATAATTCGAACACTAATAAATTTTTCGAAAAAAGTGTATTGTAAGGCCAAAAACCTAAATTTTATATGGTTTCTACGTAAAGATCGGTGCACAGCTCCTTCTACTCAATGCGATTTCGCACATACATATGAATTTCAAGTCGTTCGGCACTCAGTTTTGAAAATTTTTCGGTTAGGTTAGGGTAAAAAGATAATTCAAAAACCGTTTTAATCATAGCATCATCTTAGTATTTTTTTTCGCCTTTTTCCGTTATAACATTGGGCCGTTTCTTCCACCCGAACAATTATTACAGGAAAAAAAAACATCATATTGTAAAACAATACATTCCTAGCTGCGCTCAGAATCTAAAACACAAGTTGTTTAGAATTCAGATATTATAGTTACTGGGCATCCCGAACATCAAAAACTTTTATTTCAGTTTTGAGTACCTAATATTATTGTCACACGTCATGTAGGTACATTACTATATATTTATGTTTTTTATTTATTTTTCAGAATATATTATTATAAATAAGATAAATTGTGAATATTCGCGGTGAGTTATCGTTGTTTCGTCATTAAATATTAATTGCTCATACATTTTATTGACACGTTATACCTGTTGTATTGGTTCGCGACGTAACAACTAATGTTTGTATTTGAAAAATGTTATTGAATCACATAGTTTTGGTTTAAAAATAATTTGTAAACATCTTACAATGGGCACGAGAACTCTGACGCTTATGTTATGATTTCGGTATTATTTGAATAGTAGGTACCTATATTGTACCTACCGATCATAAGTATCGCATTAGATGCATGTACGATGGTTCTGAAAAAAATTTTAAAAGCGAATACGTAAGCTCCCGTACAGAGTCGAACATTTTAAAAACTCAATATATAAAAAAATTTTGAAAAAACCTTATGGCTTTCTTTGTCATCAAAGTAAAAAATGTTTAGTGGTCCCTTAGAAACTTAATGTTCGTCACGGGAGATGTTGAAATATTTTATAAAATATAAATATTTTTGTTAATAGGCAGGTAGTGTAATTTTGAGTAAGTATAACTTAACGTTGACATGAAAACAAATATGTATAGTATAATACGCTATAACCAAAAATACCTGGAGCGTATTCGAATGTTTTTTCACGAACACAGTAGGTTTTCTAAAACTAAAACTCAAAAAAAAATATTAAACGATTGCCGGTAGGTATGGTATTAATAATAATTATCGACAAAGTAATTTATAATATTAATCATCCAAACGATGCATGTAATCGATTTTTCGTTCCTGACGAGCGCTCATAAATCAAGATCATACACGAACGATAAGTTTGGTTTCGTAATATTTTGCTGTCAAGGTTATTGCAGTGTACTCGCACAAAAATAGTCGGAAGAGTGTTAAAAGAAAGTGTAAAACGAATTTGAATATTAAACCAACTATTTTTTTTTTTTTTGGAATTTGTAACGAGAAGCAGAGCTCAAACATACCTACTCACTTTTACAGGCGTGATTTTTTTCTGATATTACCGATTTATGTACCGTACAAGTATAGCAGGATCTCACAATAACCTCAGTACCGGCAACCCGTAGCGAAATCACTGCGGATAAATTAATAAATAATACTTCTATAATTAACGTGTAAACACGTTAATTACCGTATTCATTTGAAACTCTTAAATCGTAATATATATTTTAAACATTCGGTCATTTTATGCATTATTAGGATCAAATATTTGAAAAAAAAAAATGGAAAAAACACGTTTGTAGTGAAAATCAATCAAGTTTCGAGCACGAAACTCAAATCGATAAAATGACGCTGTAATCAATTAATTAACCGTTATAATTATATTATAGCTGTGATACGAAATGTAAACGTTTGTCCCGAGATAGCGTGTAGAACGCCGTCCAACAACCGCGTGAGAGGGGTGCGATCATCTTGGCCGACGTACACAAACCGAACCATGTGTGTGGAACGAGTTTCAAAATCGCCGCACGCTTCGCGCAGACAAGTCCATCATAATAATACGCATCGCGTTCAAAACGATTTTATAACTTTTGCACATTTTTTTGTTTTTTATTCGAGCGAAAAACCGCGTTTACGTTTCTCTCTCTGTTTTTTCGTCCTAACCGCTAATAATCCGTGCGCTTTTGTTTTGTATTTTACACCGACAATGTTCGTTACATTCTGCTGCAGTGGCGTGCACTTTTGCGCGTTCGTTCCCGTGTAACAATCGTGTAATGGTCGCGTGTGGATCGAAGATGCTCGAAAAAAGTATCGAAAATTGGAAGTCATCATTTCAGTCTCGGAACAAGTAATATAAGTAGTATAATATAGCGGGGTTTTAGTTTCTATCGCGGTCTGATAGCCGTGTACGATGGAATTCGAATAGCATAGACATTTGATAACTATTTACGATTTAATTCCTTCTCAGAATATTATATTTTATTGAGGCAATGTGCAGATAAAAGCCATTCTAAAAAGTGATACATCAAACAAATTAATAACCGTAATATTACAATTTGCAATAAATAATCGCAATATAACAATTAATCAAATGAATGAGTGGATAAACTGCAGAACAAAAAACAAAAATCGCTGTATCGTGCGATCGAGTCTACATTATATTGTTTTCCTAAACGTATTCACTTAAAGACGAATAATCTTATAGTTTTGTGTTTAAAGTTACACGTTTATTAATCTCCTTTCTTCTCCAATACTCGTAATAATAAACATTAATCGTAATGCGTACACATTTAAACTGGTATAAATGAGTACTTACTTTGTATTGTTTTGAATTTTAGTGAGCTATTTTATGTTTACTCGATTCCGTCCATCCTGTCTAATTATAAATCGATCTTGTATACTGCAGTGTACCATAGACGCGATTCGGAGAGCAAGATTTAAAATGTTTGGGGGGCTAGTTTGTATTAAGCCCTCCTGAGATAGGCCAATCTGTGAATTTCTTTTTCTTTTTTTTTTTTATAAATTTAGGGAGCTTCGGACCTTCTAGGAACCTATATTGTTTTTAGTTTTTTCTCCACTTGATCGTTTTACTGTTATGCCGTGTTACGGTTTAAACTCAAATGCTTCTGTGGACTATCACTTATCATTTTCAATCAAAAGTAAACCATTTGCATTTGTATTTCTTTGGTAAAAATAAAAACAAAAAATAATTTAGGTACGTTTCTAAGTAGACAAATATTTTAGATAAAAAAATCTCGAATGCAATATAATATGATTTCTGAACAATGATTTTAATTTGTTGAAAAGTTTAACGGAAAATAACTTTTCCACGACTTAAATTGTAGTATTTCGATTTAATAAACTGCAGCGAAAAATTAAATGCAAAACATGTGAAAATGTATTTAAACTTCACGTAAACTTTGAGTCATTTTAACAAATTTAATAGTGTGAAATTTGAATAGTACTATTTTTAATAGTAAAAAGTTAATGAAAAAATAAACTAGCTTGTGATTATAAACTAATTAATCAATTTGTTCTTAAATTCTCTTGTATCTGGAAAAATCTGTACTTGTTTTCAAAATATTCTCATTAAACTACGCGTGCAAATATTTAAGACTACCAATGTCAGAGATTTTTTTTATAACTTTGATTTGTTAAAGAAAAACATAATATTTATTTAAGTACCAGTATATGCTTGTATATTGCCGCTAAGTATCTTTGAACGCTTATTGTAAAAGTATAAATATCCGTTCAAAAATTATTCTGGACACAAAACGTATTGATTAGATATAAATTATGATTCATGAGGTTAAAGTACGGCAATAACTAATACTAGTACAGCAATCCAATGACTTCCCGATGTGCAAAACAATTTTTGTTTTGAATTTGAATGATACAGTTAAACTCATAAGGTGCAGTTTGTAACGAAGTACGCAGTTAAGTGTTTTTTAACCGTGTGTAGTTGTGTATTTCGATGCGATTTGTTTAAAATAATTTTATCACGAGTATAAAAGTTAACACAGTAAAATATCAATATCAAGCGACATAAATGTATAGAAAAAATGTAGACATAGAACTGCTTTTCGATAAAATTAATATTATATTTGCCTTTAGGTAGGTAGCTATTATTAACGTTACTTAATATTCAAAATAGATACTTAATGAGTAGAATGGAAACCATACATAAATACCTCATAATATAAAATTGTTTCGTAATTGATCTTTTTTTGTTTTTCATTTAAATATTTCTGTTTGACCATTGAGACACTGTCTGTCAGAAGTCTGTTCTGTGTTTTGAACTACTAGAATGATTTGATGTCATGTTTATGATTATGGTTGTTCTGTTATAACAATAATTGGTGACACAAAAGCGAACTACTTGAATGTTATTTTAGGATCATGTAGTCTTTGCATGTACTTTTAACAAATCACCATTGTTGTACGTCATGGAAGTAATTAGTTTCCACTCCGTCATTATTAGGTACCAAGTGGAGTTTTCAGTATCGGTGTCACACGAATTACTGTCGTCTTTTTGAAACTCAAAAACACTGTACAATTACTGATTTGGAGGCACACAGACAAAATAGGTCCTTTCTATAACTACATTTTGTTCATACAAACAATGTTGCTGAGCTAGTGAAATTATTGTTTACATTGAATAAGTTAATTTATAGGTTATAATTCATTAGGTCAAATGTTTCCTAAAGAAATTAATAACTTAACAGCAAACTTATAATGAACCGTTACATATTTATTGTTGTTATAATGTATAAAAGAACAGTTTCGCAGTATAATCGTGTTTTCGTACTTTTAACTATATATTAATTAAAATCTTGTTTCAATCATATTTATTAAAATTAGATGTATTAACGATAAAGTAATGTCTTAGGATTTTCATATTGATTAATATAATATATAATCGTGATTTTATTTTCTATTTTTTCAACGTTTCGCAAAACTTATGCAAAACGAACAATATTAATACAGAGATTCGTCGTTGAGGTTCTTATAGGTACATGACATGTTATTTGTTACTAGTGTTCAATCTAAAATCGGTGAAAAGTAAAAACTTTTGACGCATAAGAAAAATAACTTGTTTTGTTAAAAAACAAAAATTATTGCTTTGAACTCGTTGTGCATGTGTAACTAAATAAAAATGACCTAACTTTTCAACTTAATTTTAAAACATCCTCGTCGTGTCTAAACTTGTTTTACATTCGTTGCGATCAAACGATACGTTTAAGTTTATAATGAAAATTATGACTGGTATTTTATGTTGTCAATGGTAATTTTCACTTTCCACTTAAGTACAAACATTTTTTTGTTTATTTAATTAATCATGGATAGGGCGACTGGCACCTGCATTGGTTTTTGTATTCTTATTTTTTTCGGGCAATGATGACAAATTTTTCAAGAGAATATAGTACGTATGCACTTTAACTATCAGATAAAGTGCATTATTTATTTCTAATAATTGTGTCCATAGTAAATATTGTAATTTGGTTTAGTTTTGATTTTAATGATATCAAAGATTTCTATCTGTGGTCCTGTTTATATGGATCGTAACGAGTTTGAGTGAAAAAATTTTCATTTCGTTATTTCTATTCTCGGAATAATTAACTATTTTATATTATTTATTTATTTATTTTTTATCTTTAAACTTTCATTTTAAACGTCAAGAAACATCTGTGATTTTAATTCTGGTTTTAAAAACATGTTCTTTCGGTTGAAAAATGATTATTTTTCAACGGGTACCATATCCCATTATTGTCTATGCTTTTAGTTTATAGTTAATTTTAGATTTAAGTATTAATATATCCTACAGTTGGATTTGAATATTTTGTAACGCGATTTCGTATCAGCTTTTTGCTTTTGGCTTTTTTCGTTTTAAGTACTGATTCACGAAGACAAAAAAACCAAAATACTAGCTAAAAATTGATGCTACAGTTGACTATAATATTTGGTGTGTGTAACATTAATATACATTTCTTTGCTTGTAGGCCGTAGAGTTTACTGTGTACGTATAACGTTACGCGCAAACGTTAAGCTCTGATTATCTCATGTTTTTGTGTTCAGGTACTGCAAGTAAGTATCATATTCAAACTCGACGTACAGGTAAAAATATTGGCCTTCAGCTTGTGTTAAATTATGAAAATAAAAATGGATCCGTACAACAATACGTGTTTTCGTGGTTATTGGGAGCGAACAATTAATGTTATGTTTAACTTTTACACGGTCAACGATTAAGATGATACTGTATATAACTATAATATAACACCAGTTATATATCTTAATATATACAAATATAATATGTTAAACAGAGTAGTATAGAGGTGTACAAGTAATGTTTTTTTTTTTTTTTAGAACACTTGGTAACCAAACAAAATATTCAATAGACAATTATTGACGCATCTGGTTAGTGAATCCGTCATTGACCCCGGATCGTACTTAACTTGGTCGCGGCATGGGTTCTTATAGACCCCTGTATAGTTTTTCGGCTTAAACGGACGAGTTTTTATTTTTATTTTTTTTTTTTACCATACGAACCGTCTTTAAATGTGTTATTTAATGCAAATTAGAATTCTGTTAAATTTTTTTTTTAAATTTGAAAAAACTAAAATATTGGATATTCGTTTATTTTAATTATAATAATAAAAAAGAACCGTAATATTATTAAAATGCAGTAGCGACTACGCTGTGGGTAGATATTTGGTTTCAAAGTTGCGGGTATTATTTAGTACCTGACGATAAATCATTGCATTTAGGGGAAAATCGATTCTGAGCGAAGTATCTAATCTAATACGTCCGGGGTGAAAACAGAAAAGATCGTAAAATACTAGGTACTATTTATACGTACGTAAAAAAAAAAAAAAAAAGTGTATTATAACTAGCAAAATTTTTTATAACGTATTAAAAAACGGCGAGGGATAATTTTTTAGTGTTAGGTATTGCATTTTTGTCGTTTTCGACACATAATTCAAAAAAATAATCAAAACATTCTTAAATTAATATGAAGTCGAAATCCCAACTTTTATTCAACGTATCGATTGGAGCACTACCCGAAAACGTCACAAAAAAAAAAACCCGAGGATTTCAGATTTTTCACCGATAATTCTCGATTTTTTTTTTTTCGGGGGATTTTGAAGTAAAATTCAAAAAGCAAACAAAATTTCAAAAAACAACTCCAACTAACGCGCCACCGGAGTCCGTACGCAATCCTTTTCGAAAAGTTACTGGCTCTGAAAATCGGTGCGTTCCTTTTGTACGTAAAGTTTTTGGGAAAAAAAAATATCCGTGTTAAAACAATGCATTCCTCGCTCGGAAAACTAAAACAAAAAAAAAAAAAACAAAACGGTTCTCGAAAATGCTAAAAAAAAATGGGTTTTATTATACGTCGAACCAGCCGACGCGGCCGGTACTTTTATTATTTGCTATCAATTATCATTACTGACGTAGGCTTACCGCGATGACTGATGATCATCACAGTATATTAATATCCTATAGCGATGTCGAAGAAAGTAGGTATAACGTTGCACACATGGTCGATGAACTCTTCTGAAATGTTTCTTGAGAAATCTAGTTATTCAAATATTTTTGTTTTTTACGAGGTACATTCAGTTCGCATAGCGACTTTGGCACGGGTTACCGCGAGCGCGTTATATTATGTACCTCGCGAATAAATCCTAATTAATCGGTTTTCGACCGTTTCGCGCTGCCGTCGGCTTACGAATGTCACTCGATTCGTACGAGATGTCTGCAAACACATGAATGGGTGACACGAATCTCAGATCCCGAGCGAAACGAAGAACGTATTGCAGGTTCTCGAAATGCGACGATGTGACTGAAACTGAGGAAAAAAACGTGTTTCATTCGGATTTTCGGCCACCGCGTCCACTATAACGATCCGAATGAACTCTCGCACGCTGTTTATAATCGGTAAGATACAGTTCCGAACTTCAAGAAATTTCAAATATTTTCGAACCAAGTATAGAATTTTCATTTTTTTTTTTTTGATAAAAAATTTAATTTTTCACAAAAAGTTTTGATCATTTATTGTCAGCTTCCCAACGTGTAAAAATTACACACGCGCTACAAAAAAATTTCGAAAATCCTTCGTGACGAAAATCGGTCATACCTTTGACCGTTTTTGGAAAAAAATTCGTGACGAAAGTACGTCGTTCAAAATCAAAATTTGCTATCTGAATAAAAAAAATTCAAGAAAATCCATCCGGAAGCGTATTGAAAAACGGTATTGTTTTGATCGCGACGGTGACACTAAAAACGTGTGATGGCTCCTCGAAAACGGTTTGAAATGTTCACACGTCGTTTAATTATGCCATCGACGAACTAAACTTTGCGACTATAGTCTCGTTTATTTTTCCGTTCCGTTGTTCGGGATGTCGAGCTCGCTCGAGAGAACCGTTATTTTCGTCGTCGGCAAAGCTCTGAGCGATCGCTTGCAGATTCGACCTCTGCGACACGAGATAATAAAACCTATTCCAAAACGGTGACCCGTGGTGATTTTTTTTACTAAATTACACGTTTCACACATTATCATAATATGCAACACGGTTGCGAAGTCGATCGTCGAACGGGCGCCGCCTCTGTCTGCTCATTGTACGTCGGAAAATAACCGGCTGTATCGGTGTCGCGCGTGCGGGAGTGGCCGGAAGTTGCGAGGGCAGAACGCCGCGAACTCCGTGTACTCCTATATACCACGAGTATACGTATATATTACTGTGCGCGTTTATTGTGCTCGCGCGCCTATACCGGGATTTATGACCCACAAAAACGAGACACAAAGGAGAAAAAAACGAAAAAAAACAACACACGCACATAACACAGTAGGCGTGTAACGTGTATAATATTGTTATTCAAACCGCGCGGGACGGATTGTCAACATCGTCGTCGACGTAATAATATCGATAACACCACTCGACTTCTGGAGTCCGGTGCCGTTTTTTCGGTCGGTGTACGTTGTCTATCCGATGTCCGTACACACATCCACGGACTTCCACAACACACACACACACCTACTGTACGTACGGATCGGTGTGCACGAGTTATCGTGACGTTATCGTAACGTGGCCGTTACAGTGTTTAAGAAAATCGTTTTGGTATTTTCACAACGACCCCCCCGAACAATAATAGTGGGTCGTCGTCGATCGTTGTTCGTTGCGACGTTGTTACACCGTCTGCGGAGAAGCGATCGATCAATTTTTTTTTTTTACACCGGAGGAAAACATGCCGTTAAAATATCCCGAGGGCGGAACATTCCGCATGTTATAACAATAACAACGTGATGATGATACGATTTCGCATCGCGGTCGTGCATAGAACGCAAAAACGATCCGCTTTTTGGCGTATCCGGACATATTTTAAACACGTATAAAGTAAAAATCTACTACTTGTCCGGCACGGAAAAACAGCGTTCCGGAGTCGTCCAAACGAAAAGTCAGTTTTGAACAACGACTCGTCTCGTCGGTGTCAGGGTGCCCTTGTATCGTCCGATCGCAAAATTTTATCGTTTGACGGACGTCTCGCTCTGTTCTTGTCATGTATCGTGTTCCTTTTTTTTTCTACCACGTTATACGCCGCTCCGGCAAATTTCCCGCGACAACCTCCGTTTGCTCGCCCTCGGTCCAATAAAGTAATAACAACAACACACGAAACCCGCGATTCTCATGTGCAGAACAACAATACACGGCCTCAACTATACAAAAAAATAAATAACAATATGGCGAGCGGCTCCCGTACGAGCGTTGTTTCAATATCGCGTTGTATTCTTTTCGGCCCAGATCGGGATTCTTCTGCGGTAGGTGGCCTGTTAATTATTATTATCGGAGAGCGATTGTCTCGGCGCCGTCCGTCGGCCGCGACCGCGCGCTGCTGCTGGATCAGCGCGATTTTTTTCCCGCCTAGCTGTTGTTTTAGCGCGCGCAGGTAACGGTGCAAACGATCGACGATCATAACCAACATCGGATGTGTTACATTCATCTGCCGTATTGAAAATTACACTTTTGTTGTCGTTGTTGTTGTTGTTGTTTCGGCCCGTTCGGGGACGACGGTAGAGGACTGCGGTCGGGCCCCGAGGACATTGCGTTACAATGCGGGCTGAAAGAAGACGCGGGGCTCCAAATACAATACGGTATTATTACGAGTCTCGGAAATATCACACAATACGATATGCTCGCGGTACGTGCATCGATTCTGTTATATTGTTACCAACAATGTAGATCACAGGGTGTTTTGGAAATATAATACGCGCCTACCGGGCTTGTTAAAATTGTACACCAGAAAGAAAGTACGTGGACGCGATTCGGGCTGGGGGGGTCGTCTAGAAGTGGCTCAGCTCCCCCGGTCAGTCTTGAGCCCCCAACTTTTCAACAAAAAAAATTAACAAGACAGCCGTCTCCGAAAAATTGTATTTCAGCTCTTCGAGTTCCGACTCGGTATAAGTAGGTGTACTTTCGTTTGTTTTTAGGTGAATTTGGTTTCTCATCAGTCGTTCGTTTGCGGTCGACATGCGTGTATTGATGGTATGACCAGTAAACGAGAAACAAATCGAACATTCTTGTGTATAACGTCAATAACAGTACAATGATCGGTATTCGCGTTCTGTACATCGAATAGGCATCGCTACGAACGACCCAGTCGAAATGGAAACTTCTGAAATTTATTTTCATATTTGTGTTTTTGGCTGCAGTTCTCTGAAATCGTAGCTGAAAGAAAACTAAAGTATCTACACACACTAAACGTAGTGGTTGAGAAACTCTGTTCAATCGTAAGTGCCTAATTAATATCACTTCAAGTGTAAGAGCATGATGTACCTTTTGATATCACGGTATAGGTGTTATTAACGTTGGCCGATTTCGACTCGAACGATACGTTCATTTAAAACAAGTATAATAACGTAGTGTTAAAAAATTCATTTTGAGTAAACACCGAACTCGCGCAACATGCAATACGTTGTGTAGCGCGTAGGTATTATCAGGCACGGATATTGGGAAAAGTTTTTGTAAGAACTTATGGGTAGGTAGCGCAGCGTTATAATATACCTAGTTATCGGCAGGTAATTCAAAATAATTTTTACCCGAGTCTGAATATTATCAAATATTTTGTTACGAGTTTGAAATCATCACCGATTGGAATGGTGTGTAATGTTTTCGACGGAGCACAAAACGTTTGTACCGAACAATTGATTGTTCTGAAAAATAAATCCGTTCATTTTGAAGTTTCGTATCGTCCAATTTATATTTATTTTATCGCCGGTTAGTATTGTGTCGCGGCCGTGTGGACATGTAACGTCGGTTGATCGCGATGATTCGACTGATTCGGTTTCGGATTAACAAAACTACATAAATTTGATGTTGTGCGTTTTTTTTTTTTTAAATAATTCGGTCGAACATTTTCGCGTTGTGTGGCATTTTTTTTTCTTTTTTCTTTCAATGGTGTCCGTCGTCGTCGTCACATTATTGTAAAGTAAATGACGATATACGATCGCAATGTGTATAAAAAGTTCGTTTCGCAGGTGAACGTTGTTGAGAGAGGAAAAAAAAAAAAGGTGAAAAACGTCGTTCCGAGAGACGGCAAAGTGCTGTGAAGCGTTGCCCGACGACGACGACGACAAACCTGGAAAACTATTTTTAGTGCGCCGTCCTAACAAGCCAAAATATTCGTTGCCGCGGAGACGTTTCTAATTCTGTTCCATAATTTTTACGCGATGCGACTCTTCCGTCCCGGAATTCCTCTCCAGCGACGGCGGCGCTCGAGTGTTATTATAAGAATAATTTTGTACATTTTACCGCGCTCTGCTGTCACGCGAATATTTTTTTTTATGATCGGCGTCTGAGGCGTGTGTCTGAATCAATTTTTTTTTTTTATTTGGGGGGTTGAGGGTCATACATTCGTATGAAAAATTGAATACTTCTCTCTAATCACCATTCTCGAGTTTCTATTAAAAATTAAAAAAATCTAGGCGCGGGCGATCGCCCCTCAATGCCCCACAAGTACGCCCTTGAACAGCGTTCTCTCCGACCTCAGTGTTTAGACGAATTTAAAAAAGTAAACGGAATTGCATTACTGCCGTGTCTTTTCGACAACTACACTTCGCAACAATTACTGTACGCTGAATGATCTAGGAGGAAAACGTGTTTTCAATGTATCATTTATTAATTTTAAAATACTAATTTCATGTGAAATGTCTTTGATACTCTCAATGTCAAACCCTAAACATAAATTATAAATCATAAATACGCTATAGCATGTAAATGCATAATATAATATACTATGTGAATAGCTGTATTAGATAAGCAAAAGGTGAAAAAAAAATTGTTTATACTGTGTACATAGTTTAGTCTTTAGTCGGCATTATTAAAAAATTAATTTTACAGCGTTTGTGAATTTTGCGTAGCACACACAATTATATTATTTTGTTGAGTTAGCGACTTGTCGAAAACACAATTTCGGTTTAAACACAAATCTATTCGTAGAAATTTTATGAAATTTTTTAAAACCATAACGCATAATATCATCAGTTTCACCACCGTAAAGGTTTAAATGTGTTTCAGTGCTTTTTGCAATGCTTGTAAAACATCATTAATATCCACCTGTGACGTTCGGTAAAATTCAGAAATATTGGTTTCCATTCCATTTAGTATTACAGCATAAAGACTCTACTATGTTTTTGGAATTCTGTTGAATCATCTCGGTTAAAATCTATTACCATTTTAAAACTCTACCTGTTACTTATAAAGTTTATATTTTACTTTGAAAATGTATAAGTTATATCAAAAATCTAGTTTTAATAGGTTTCTACGACTACTTTTTACAAAAATTTACACAATGTCATCAGATTGTATAAATTATTTACGATATCTTTTTGAGTAATCAATATACCTAGATTCAACGTAGAACTTTAACAAAGCGTTTCTTTGTATGTGGATGTTTCTAAAAAAAAAAACTACGTAGGTAAATTTTGTGCTCGCCTCACACGATTTTCAGGCAATGACTTAACAGGCAATAATACCAGTCATAGAATTCTTGAGTAAACACTTAACATTTTAAAATTGTTAAGGTGTAGTTCTTTTAGTTTTCTTGTAAATTAAATTTGACTTTAGATCTTTACGATGACTAAGCGTTTTTGGAATGTCGTGTCACCTGTATTGAAGAAATCACAAACAAAAACTTTTCCTCCTCAAAACTCTGATTCCAAAACAGTCGCACTGCATTTCAATATAGTTTTAATGAGTATCATAGATACACGTGTGTATAGGGTAAGAACATAAATACACTAAAATTTGATTTTTAATGTTTGAACATTTGAGTGCGTAAGTTGTGCTGACTTTGTCGAACGTTTATAATTTTACGGTAATTTCTATGTTCTATATATATAAGTCATACTGTAAATATTAAAACAAATTTTACTTTATGATCCCGTTTCTTGTGAATTAAACTACATAAACTCTATATTGGTTTGTACGTCGCCTGTGCTTATATGGGTACTTTAATATTTCGTATAACGTTCTTGATTTCTTTTGTACTGAGTATTTTACACATGCTTACACATAAGGATTTGTAAAGTCGTTACTCTATAGCATAATGTTCGTAATGTATACGACAGTTAGTGGTGAAGATTAAGTCGTGAAACTGTTTATTGGAGTCTAAACGGAAAGTATTTTGTGATACTTACGCACATTTAGTTATATTGTCTTTTACTTAGAATATTACGATATTTTTCACTCTCAATGGTACCTGGCAGAAAGTGAGGCTAAAATTATGGATGATTATTTCTACGGATAGTTATTTACAGACGACTTTTTATAATGATGTAGCCGTAACATAAAAATGTCTCCGGCACTGTAGTTTACTCGGAGTACCTAACCTTACACGCGAGTTTCGAAAAAATTCCCGATGGTAAGAAATATTCGCGGAACAAAAACATTTAAAATTACATTAAAACTTATAAAATATTATCCGAAATCACGTTTTTTTAGACGATTGAGCTGTACAGCTGTACATTCTTGTAGTACATATACGGTTTGTACATGCCGTGAGATTCGAGCGCACGCGTGTACGAGCAACAACATAATAATTAATCATAAAAAAAAAAAACAAAACAAAAATAACTGGTCTTTGGCCGACTAAAATATGATTAAGTACTGTCCGATAGCCGCCGCACCGCCTGTCCGGGCGTCTCCGCTCCGCGGGGCGAACCATCTGTGCCACCGATCACAGCTACATTCCCGTGGTCGAAAGAATTCGTTGTTTCGTTTTCTCTTGTTTTCGATATCAACATAACTTGAGTGTTTATTTTTATAACCGTATCTACTGTACGATGGTTATTTTAGTTTTGAACCGATAAAAATAAAAACTACGTGTATACTTTATAAACATAATGGATTTCTTCGTGTAGAGAGCTCCCTCTATCATTCAAACATGCATTTTTTTTTTTGTTTGATAGCGACTTAATTTCAAAACTATGTATAAAAATATTATAATCAAACGTTCGGTCGGCTCGTTAAATACACGTTCAAGCCCGAGTGTACCAACAGGACGGTAAAACCGTTTGGATTTTATCCGAATTCCGTAATTTTTTTTTAGGTACACGCGACGTATAATGTTTCAGAACGAAAATGATTAAAAAAGTGTTATATTTCCTTTTTCGCGTTAACGAGTTTTGAATTTGCCGAGTTCTATCGTAGGTAACGAAATCTAAGTGTAAGTTTTTTATAATGTTTATTTTATTTGCTCGAACGCGCGTTTTATACACTTTTTGTAAAATTACCTACTGCGAGTGTCTGCGAGTTGTACACTTCTGTCACGTATTTTGGCGGTAAAATACGCAATATTATAGATCACGTTCAAATACAATAAAATAAAAAATTTACACAGGAAATCCGCCTGGAACGAAAAATTTCTATCAACTAATCATGGTATAAAATGTGGTAACGTGCGAACAAACAGCTACACATTGCCATATTGGATTGCACTTATTGTTCGTATACAATATATGTATAGTATAACGCCCGATTATTTTGAAGATGTTACGATCGTCGAGATTTTGAAAAACTTTTCATAACAGAGTTATAATAATACCGTACAGTTGTACCCACAATAATACGTTTTGAAGTTGTTTCCCTGTTAGAAATTAAAAACTGCAGTACATAATACATCTACGTTATATCCGACGCATACACTCGGGCCGATCGTTTCCGACCGGAAAAACTATTTCCGAAAATCCGGACCGGATGGAACCTATCAGAACGCTCGAGATAATCTCAAAGGACCCTCGTGTTTTTTGACTTGGGTAGTTTTGAAAAATAATTTCCGCGTACAGAACTTCTTCGGTCTATCGAGTGAGACGGGCAATCGTGACGAAAACGCGAGGGCCAAAATGCCGACACGTCATAATACGGTACATTTAATTTACCCATTATTATCATACGTCATAGTTATCGCCTCGTCGCGTTTTCCTCGCTCGCTCTCCTCCGAATTCGTATTAGTACGTAAATCGGATTTGTCATGAATATCATTATTATTATTGTTGTTATATACATACTACAACACGCGCCTAAAACTGTAACCATTTTTCCTCTCGCGTTCGTCCGGAGAATAATCCCCGGCGGGCCGTAAAATATATATGTATATTACCTACTGCATAACATTATGCAGCTCATCCCGGTGCAGTCACTTTTCGAATTCCAGTCCAGTTTCAATATTACGTAACGACGTCGTCGTCTCCGGACGTTCATGTTCAGCGGTCATTACTTAAATGTTTAACAACGTATTTTATATCTAAATATTTATAGCGGCACATATTTCGAAACACGACGCACATAGGCGGAGATTTGATTACGTTTTTGGGAGCTATTTACTATATATTTTTTTTGTAAAAAAGGGCTCTTATAGTTTGAAAAGTGATCAAATTTTTGGAAGAGGGTTTTTAATATGTTCTAGGCACCCACCAAACTCCGCCTATGATGACGTGAAAATAGAAGACGCGTCACTATCCCGGATTTTATGGCGCACGTTTTCCGGAAAATGGTTCTTAACCGGCGATTATAACGTCTATTCTGCGTTTTTACGAGATAATTTTTGAAAAAAAATATTATTTTTAAAGAAACAATCATTGATACGGTTGTATTTTGATCGATTTTAAACGATAGTAAAATCGTGTAAGCTTATATTTTGTTTAAAAAAAACCGTCGCGCGAAAACATCACATATTTATTAGGTGCTCGCCTTCAATTCAACTCATCGGGGTCGGCTCCTACCATAAAAATCACAATGATCGGTATACAAAATATGATTTTTTTTTAAAATGAAGTTCATCGACATGAACTGCGCTTGTGTATTATTTGAAATAACGATCGTGACGTGCTCCCCCCGAAAAAGTCTATAGTACGCGATGCGATTTCTCGATATGATCAGAACCGTTTCCAGAACAAAAATATAGGTAAAATAAACCTTAGTCGTATCAGAAGATCTATGAGTGACAAAGACCTTCAATATAATGTATGGGTTATTTAAATTGAAAAGTCTTCATGAAGGTTTTTCGACGCGTACCTATAGGTAACAATAATTGTTATTAATAATTCATGCTTATACTTTTTAAAAATATAATACGTTTCGGGAACGTGATTTGCGACGGACTTAAACGCTGGTGTACCGGGCAAAGGCGACGGAATCCGTTCAAAGTAAACGGTTTATTTTTATTTACGCGTTGTTGTTGCTCTAATACAAATAAAAAGTACATTCAAAACATTATTAACAGACCATTCTAAACAGAATAATCTGTTGTTCGGAAAGTCTCTATATTGTAGTATCTACATTTTGTTTATCGAGTCAAAGCCTACGACGAGACGTAAAAATACTCGAAGATTTTATGTCAAATTCACGATTCACGCGTACGATGCAGACTGTCCCCGTTTACATTTTTTTGGGTTTAAAATATATTTAGATCCAAATTAAGCGTGCAGATTCCCATAAAATGTAGGTATTAAATATCAACACGCCTCTTTAAATCGTTAGTACCAATAATTTTGTCGTCCGTATGGACAATATTTTGAGACGAGCTGATTTTGAATCGTTCTGTATAATATAGGCTAGTACAGTTAAATAATACAGTTAAGCGCGTATAAATTCGCAATAATCATATGCTACATAGGAATCGTTAGTGATTTAAATTACGAGGTAAATAACAGTTTGATTAATCTCGGATAACCTAAAAAATTCATAATTTAGATAAATAATTACTGTCAACGTAGCTGCAAACACGTGACACAATTTTCACAGGACGTATAAAAAAATCGTTTTACGTAAACTAAATAATTGTTTACATTTAATACCTTAAATATTAGTAAGTTATTATCGATTCGTTTTCAAAAAGGTGATAATAAGTCGGCTCGTTCGATTTCGGTAAAGTATAGTTTGAAGTTTACGCCCACGTAAACACATTTTTAAGATACTATGTGACACAGCAGCTGCTGTGGCGTATGAAACGTGAATTGGATTCGGTAGAAAATAAAATTTGATCCACAGAAATAATAGTATGTTTTGAATGTTCTTCGACGAGTTTAATCGAGATTTTTTTCTTTTTTTCTCGTTATACACACAGCATTGCCCGTTTACAGCCTTTTCTAAATCGTCGAATTTTTCATGAACGCTCTGTGCTTTGTCTTGGTGTGAATTTTTAATACAGATATTACGATTATTGATTGTAGATCTCATACAAAACACAACATAAATAACCATCGTCTACAGTCTGTTGGTCCGACGCGACGTACCTACAGTAATTGTGTTTCAATTGAATTAAACCCTCTATGTAACGGGTGACGATTCGTTATTTCCGATCCCGTTGCTGCGCTTTTCTTAATTCGTTTCTTGCAGTCGTTCGGTGTTATTCGTCATTAAATTATACACGGCCGTTTCAATTGAAATCAATTGAAAACAAATCGAAACACAAACGAAGTATAGGTATTGTTTATGATGTAACAGTTATTGTTTGGTCGTCTCGCGCCCCGGACAATCGAATTGACCACGATTTTACCACGTATACAACGGCCGAAGACGCGATTCAAAAAAGGGGGAACATTTACTTCGTATTTTTATAATATGATTTAAAAAAAAAACGTTTCCGTTCTATAATTTTAGTTTCATTACTCGTATATAACTGATGTCTCGTGGATTTCGCTTTTTTTCCGAATTCCGTATACCTAGGTATCTACACGTATAGTTCTCAGATTTGTCACAATTTATATTGACCAAGTCATACAAGATTGTATTGCATTTACGTCACTATAACTTGAAACAATTATTCATTTTGAATTTTAATGTTATTGAATTTAAATTGCATATTATTATAAATTTTCTTGACAGTGTCTGTTACAAGAAAATAAAAAAACAAGAATATCTAGTTTAGAGATAAATTTTGATTCTTGATGTATATATTATACATATATATATGTATGCACAAAGAAATAATTTTAATATTGAAATTAAAATTTGAACACATTCATTACAACTATTCATGTCATAATTCTTGTGTTTTATGCATAATCTATACACATTATTTGTTTAATTGTCACAGTAATGATTTATTTATTTTAATTCTCACCTAATTAAAAAATACGTGTGTATAATAGTTTCTGAATAACGATTTCAAAACTTGTTTTGGTGTATAAATAATTTGTCTGTAATAGAGAAAATAATAGTGACCGGATATATCAATTATTAAGGGGTTTTGTATAGGCAATGTTGTGTCACTCGTGTCATACGTAGTCGGTTTGTGTGATTCATAAACAAATAAAGGGCGAAAGGAATGGCAAATAGATGTAAAGAAAAACTCTGTAAGTACTTGTATATTTTTTGGAAGTCATTTTACACATAATTTTTGCAAAACATAATATGGTTTTGAAAAGCTAATTATTAAATATTATAAAAATTTCTACGATAATATTATGTATTCCTACTATTGGCCATAAAATGAGAGAATAATTTATTATTCAGAAGTCATGTTTTCCTGTTTTCATACCTATAGTAAATATCGTAATTGAATATTTTGCTTAATTTTAAATATAATATAATTATAACTCTACACCCTAGAGACGTAAAATAGTTGGATGATTATTCAAAAACTCATTTGAATTATAATCGAAAGGAAAAATCGAACATGAAAATAATCGGAACGTTTACAAACAAAAGATATTTTGCAACACATAATCATATTTTTATGAATCGATTTAGTCGAAATATTATTTTCACTGATCGTTACAGCCAACATTTATCACTTGTGCATTACCTAATCAAATGTGTAAAAAATATTTTCCAAAGTATTTTAGTTTAAGCGGTGTTTGTTGGCAACTAAAACCTGACACTTTTTGTACTTTTACAATAGAACGTTACTATAGCTTTTTTGGTACTGCGTATTACAGGTGGCGTTCTTCGTATTTTTTTTTTTTTTTTGGTTAGACAGTTTACATAGTAAATTTTAAAAATCTAAATCAATAATAAATATTTCAAGTTCTAATTTAAGTTTTGAAAAACAGCGATTGTTTAAAAACGTTAATACTCTATTTTCATGCGGGCACAACGCGTTTTATTCGGCAATCGTCTGTATAGCTTTGATGTAAAAAAAAAAAAAATGAACTATATGAAACTTGGTAAGGGATTCGGAGAAAAAGCAAATATAATAGCTATTGTTTGATATTAAAAAAAAAAAAAACGTGATGGTTGTAATATTTGTCATTCACTCGTTATAATTAAAGACCACTATACAATATAAACAGTGTTGCTCGTCCGTGTGTATTTTGTTTGTCCGTTCAAAAAATTTGCTAGGACGAGACCTGCGAGGTTCGACAACGATAATACTGTGTGAACACATTGACACGGATGTAATTGTATCCGATTTTTAAAATTTTTTTATCAGTTTTGTGTTTTTTTCCCGAGAAACGTAAGAACGCATTGTCAAGGAAATTATGCTGTCGACTCGGTTTTCATTGAATTCGTCAACGGCCCCGCTACGATAATGAACGCTTTTATACAATAATATTACTATGCGCGTCCAGTTTTTTAACATACAATCGTTTTTCCCTCCAAAACTACAAAAACGTTTTTGTTTTGCCATGTTATGCCTGAATTCGCTATCGTTTTTATGTTTGTTTTGACATTCGTTTGCTTTAAACGGAATAAAAAAAAAAAAAAAAAAGAAACAATGTGACAATAAAATATTATGTTGTAAAGTTATACTATTATGTTATGTAGCATCGACAGGATTCAGCAATAAAATCCAAACACACGTAAAAAAAATGTAAATAGCTCGGCGTTGGCGAGAAATCAAAAACGATATGCGTATAATAATAATATATTATATTAGTGTATACTTACTTTGTTATTGTTACTATTTATTTTTTTTTTTTTTAAGAATCACGCGTTTTATACGACTGCGAGACTTTGTGTGAAACGATTTTATATCTTCCAATAATTTATTGTAGTATAGATAAAATATTGCCGCGTTATAATTAATGTGTAAATATTCAACGCTTACATGGTGAATTGTTGCTGTTTTTTTTGGACAGTGCGTATAAGAATCAATGTTTCCTCCAATGGTGACAACAATTTTTTTTTTGACTGTTTATCTGAACTAGATAAACGATAAACAGTGTGTTTTATTGTTCACGAACACTGTTTATAGTTTTTTACGATTATTTCGTAAAATTGCAATGTCAAGTACATTTTTTTAATTTTAATTTTAGTTCACACGTATCGGACAGTTAAGTCTTACGTTTCCCACGAAATCGTGATAACGCTGTTAATACAATATAGTTCTTCTGTTCTGTCGTCCACGTTCGTCATTTTCTTATATGTGGTGATGGAAAAAAGTTTTTCTTTTTTTCATTTGATATGCACGAGCGTAAAATTGCTCGCGGAATGAAAAAGAACGCCAAATAGTTGGACTTATACTTGATTCAATAAGTATACGGAATGTCGAAGCACAACGACGTTGATGATTTACCTATACGAAAAAAAAAAAAAAATGGATTGTAACATTTTTTTGGATTGTAACTGGATTTAAATGGATTGTAACTGTTCTTAATTCGTTGATCGAAATGAGCGCAATAATACTAAATGCTGCATACGTTATGATAATGTTTTGCCATTTTTTGACGTACCGTAGGCACACAATTTACGGATAAAATGTAAATTAAATTCCGTCAGAGAACAATCAGACGTTCTTTATTTTATTTTTCAATTTAATTTTTGATTGCCCCAGACTGTGTTTTTTACCGCCGTATACTCAATTTTTTCGTACACGTTTTATAATTTTTTTTTGGTCGGTCAGTATATTTCCATAAAAGTGGGTATAGTGCACATATAACATAACCGTTTCTTTAAAACACTTTTGCCGGTTATAATTGCGAGACATATTGTACATTATTATTATTATGTGAAAGTTCGAGAACTACGAATCGAGTTTGTTGAGAAAGAAACTGGAATGTATTTTGTTTTTTATTATTTCTTTGTATAGATTTTAGTTGGCAATAAAAACAAACGACTGAAAATCCCGCTCGTGTTTTTAGACATTATAGGCGCCACGCGTATTATGATATTATATATGATGTTGTAGCGTTTTTTATATTCGCTTGTAACCGAGTTGTTATGAAATTTTAATTCCAGCGAGCGAACGTACCGCGTTAAAAAAAAAAAAAGAGGAGAAAAAAAAAGAAACGCGTAGATAACATCTCTTACGAAAATTCTTCGCCGTAGTGTGCTCTATCGGACAGCGGGCACAAGGTCGACGGATACGGGTACGCTCGCGTGTGAAGACGCACACACGGCTGCAGAACGTTGCACTCGAATATCGCCGAATTAATAACGATTTGAGTCAACACGGTGTTATTACGACGTCAAAACCGTCTGTACGATAATTTCGTGGATTCCGATTTCATAATATTATTATTATGTGGCCAACAGATTTGCCGTTTTAACACACCTACTACGACGGCCGAAATCCGTTTTCTACGTTTTTATGTCTATAGTATTTCACGTACAAAACGTTTTGAACACTCTCGTATTTAAAACAGCGTTTAGTACGTAATCCGATGTTTTCTTACGCGTTATTATTTCTGTTAGCGGCGTGTTTATTTTCGTTATTCGTATATACCTAGTAAACGTTTGAATCGATTGAAAACGACGCGTATTTTTGTACGTTTCGTTTTACACGCCACGGAGTAAAAAAAAAAAAATCCATCTCTTCAAACTGACACGCGTCTTAATAATTTACATTAAAGCTGATAATTTACCTACACGCGTGTCTAGTATTGAACGTAACTCCTAGTTTATCTGTGGAATTTAGTAGGCTTATCGAGTTTAGAATATTTTTCAACGTTATGTAAGTGAAATACACTGAAACAACACCGTCTTAAAATCTCCGTGTATACGCTATGCAGCGTCGTGGTGTCCTTTCGATTCCGACGGGCCTATATAATTCCAGTCACTCGTCACAACAATATTATTGTAAACGATTCGTACGAGTGACAAAAATATCTCGACAAAAACAAACCATTTGTTCCAAGACAGCTGCATTTTCACTATACGAAAAGGTGGTGAATTCTTCCCAAAATAACACGCTTGATTGACGGCACGTGTATTTTTAGTAAATATTTGTACTTGCTGTGTATAGAGCCAAGAGTGCGTACACGAAAAATCGAATATAAAATTCATCGCCCTACGCGTTTATAAAATTAGGCAATCCGAAACATACTGTGAAGATTGTAACGTAAAGGCGCGAACAATTTGAAAAGAAAATCGTCCGAAAGTTTCTACAATCCAAGAATTAGGAACAAATAATCGTCGTGTCGTCTAAATAGTTAATGTCGTTGTTTGACATACATTTTTTTTTTTTTTTTTGTCATGAACGGCCTTAAAACTCGCTGCAGTACATATCTACAGTAATATTATGCGAGTTCGTTTACATTTTTTTTTAGTTGACGTAAGACACTTTAATATAATATATATATACATCCATTATTCCTTGGAAGTTCATGGAAATTTTTTTGAGGAGTGGGCCTATAAATCGCTAAAAATAACACGAGTTTCACACGAGTGACGTTTAAAATATTTAAAAAGGTTAGAGTTTAGAGGGGCGTTGAGAACGTTTCGCGGAGGTGGAGATAAGTCTACTCAATATTATCGTTCGTACCGACTATGTATACCGTTTTATCGACAGCCAGTAACTAACCTCCCGCTGTACCTATCGTAAACACATATTTTACCCAGAAACAAAAAACCGACTTTCTCTCTAATTTTTTCATTTTTTTTTTTTTTTTTGGTCGACATAATTAATGAATTAATAGTCTAACACTGTTAGTGTTAAAATGTTGTCGTTTCGATATAGAAAAACAACACGCGTGTCTGTAGTATGTATATAATCAATCAATGTTTGTCCAACAGGGAATGGATCGTGGAGTTTTTGGAGAGAGACGGGCTGGGCACGCTGCTGAGCAGCTTGCGCAAGATCGGCGGCAAGTCACTGACTGATACCATGGCCCAGCTGCAATGCGTCGAGTGTCTGCGAGCGGTCGTGCGATCGCACACCGGGTTGCATTACATATCCACTCACCTGGAGTACGCGTCCAACTTGGCTTCGGGTTTGTGTTTTGTCTCTTTTCCGTGGAACAATCGTGTTTTTCTTTTAACTCTTTTACAATTTTTACATCCGTCGATCACTCTCTCCGAGTTCTGTATGTCAACGATAGTAATTATTATACCAGGATTTATAATCAAAATCGGTTGTGCTTTGGTTGTTTGATCAACGCGCCGAACGGGTTTCACCAAAAATCGCATCGTATTATTTTGTATCATGTATTCCGAGATCGAAATAAATTGAATTTAACGTTATTTTCTCGCTCAGAGTTTCTTGAAAATGTTATGAATTCTATAAATGTTACTCTACGTCATCGCACCATCAGTAGAAATCTGATTAACACAAGATTTACAAGCAGTATACCTACTGTTTGTTCTGTGAGAGCTACGAACGGTACCCATACGTCATGGTTTTATAAAAAAAAAACCTAAAATCCTTAAAAATAATAATTATTTTTAGAATATAACAGGTATAGAAGGTATAGTCGACTTTTTTTTTTTTTAATATAGAACTGAGTTTTATAAAATACCGATTTACCGTTTTTCTCTCTCTTTTAAACGCTGAAAAGTTTATTCCTGTTCTCCAACGCTAATACGATTATATTGTACCGAGTGCAACGTATTTTTAACACCAACTGGTATATTGACCAAAAACGTATGTGTTAATTTATTAATGGTATTCCTCCCCAACGTTGCGTCTTGCTGACGACGACAAACGTTTAAGTTATTTATACACAAGATGCGCGCACTTTAAAAAAAGAAGATTTCTAGTAGAAAGCGGTCGACCAAAATGAACAAACTAGGAAATCGTGTATGGAAAAAACAACACGCACATGCATTATATACAACGAACTTAGGAGAGATGACAATGTGATTGATGAGGAGGAGTACCTACTAAATAATTAGACGAGTAAAAAAAAAAAAACCAATTAAAATGTATAGAAACGGAACGAAAAAACATATATTTACGATGTCGTCAATTATTATTGTTTCCTTTGGGTTTTATTGCGGTTTCAAACAGCAGAGCAATATTTCAACTTGTCGCTAATTTCGACGACATTCTGTTTTTTAGCAGTGATGGTGTGCAACAACGCCATCGTCAAGCTGCAAGTGTACGACTTGCTGTGCGCCCTGTGCATGTTCTCCGCGGACGGGATGGTCTTCGTGAAATCCGTCCTGTCGCATATCAAGGTATACTGCATAGAAACTCGCTCGATCGAAACCCATCCGTGTTCGTATAAAATAATATGACAATTATTCCAGTGCTTGGAAAAAACGGTGAAACGTGTTCGTTTGATATCTTTTTTGAACCAAGAACGGATATCTTAAGAAACGTAATAGAATTTTGTTCATTTTTTTTTTCGCTTACGAGGAACACGAACGATTTTTCGTTCGTTTTTTATGTTTACTTATTTAAGTAAATAATTTTTAGGTATATCCAGAATTATTGCATTCGGTCGTCATTCGTTATTGTTGTCAGTCGTACACACAGTGGTACGGATTAATCTTTTTAATATAGTCGAATGTTTTTAGTCAGATTCGTTCCCCTATTTTTTCATGCGTATACTTTTATATTTTTCAACTTAAAAATATGACATAAGTATATCGATAAATAGTGACGCATACTAAGCAATCCATACGCGAACGTTACAAACTTCAGAAAATATTATTCATAAATTTGTTTATCGTAATGAGTTTGTGCCCTGTTAAGAACATCCCGTGAACTCTTTAGGGCATTTGTTTATTGAGTAGGTAACGATATATTCTTTACTCTATGGTAACGATTTACAATATTTTTTTTTTTTAAACGTAAAACGCTCTTTTGTTAGGAACGAGGAAACGAACGAGTTCCTTGTTTCAGTGTTGGAACGAGCCCTGGTTCTTTTTCGACCAGACGAACGTGAAGAAGAACTAATTTTTTTTTTTTTAAAAGAACTTTCCAAGCACTGCAATCGTTGGCGTACCCTGGATTTTTCTTTTGTATGGGCTGATTCGGTGTAAAATGCCACGAATTATCGACGAATTGATTTGCCCAAGAGAAAAAGACGATCAGATAAATATTTAGCACTCCTTCGAAAAATGTGCATGAACTCCTCACGGTTGAAAGCGGTGTAATGTATTTTTTAAGTGTCGACCGACCGAACGAAGTATTTTAAAATACTTTTTAAACACAAACAAAACAATTATCAAACACACATTACTGTAAAACCTACGGTGTTTTGTTTTCGGTCGTCGGACCAAAAAATAAAAAAATACCAGAGAACCTATTCGAAAATTTTCTAACCGTCCCCCTCAGCCGTGCCCCCCGAATACGCCGCTGATAACGACGTGTTTGTATTTATTTATTAACGAATTTTCCGCGCAGACGGATCACAAGTTGCGACACGATTGCGAGATTGTGGTGACGGAGCTGCAGCAGGCGGACACGTTCGTGTATCAGACGTCGCTGATGGCGTTCGTCAACTGTCTGATAATCGTCGAACAAGACCCGAGGAAAAGGACGCGGATCAGAAACGAACTGTTGGGTGAGCATATTTTTGTAAACTGTGTACATCATGTATGTGTCCCGCGCAACGTGACATTCAATCGGTGAAATGAATTGTTTTTTTTTTTTTGACGCAATTTAATTCAATGAAATGTAAATAAGTACAATTAAGACGCGTAGTCTAGGGTTTATAATTATTACAACGGTATGGTTTCGTATTTGTTGAGTAAAAAAGTATAAATTGTGTTTTGGTGTTAATCGTAGGTTTTGACATCTACGTGCGTCACAATATTTGTCCGAGAAATGTTAACGAATCGTGTACGATTAGTTATATACGTAACACTTTGTGTATAATAATGTAATGAAAATAAAATATAATCGTATATTTAATTATATAAATAATATAACTTCAACTTCCATTTCAAATGAACCAGAAATTAACATATTAAAGTGTAGTTTATCTTATTTACGGTACTATAATGTGATACAATGTGGTAGAATTTGTTTCGGGAATTAATTTTTAACGACCTTTTGTTACTAGTAGCAGAACGTTCGGTTGATTTTTAGTAAAAAAATTTAAAAAAGAAACTTTTCCGTCAACAGTTCATTACTCTCTGGTTTACACAGTTTCGGACTCGAATACATACCGAACGATTTTATGACGACGTTTTTTTTTTTTTTTGGAAACACTTTTTTAGAATTGCCCCGATCTTTTTACATAATCTCTCTAAAGATATATTATAGGCAGTTGGATCGGGATGGTATTTACTCAATTTTTCGATTTAAGATCCAAAATTGAGTAAGACTTTAAATTACTCAACATTTTCACACATTGATGGAAAAGTATGACTGTAACAACTATAATACCAGACATTAGAAATTTTAATTTTCGTATATGATAAAAATCACATTTTGATTGTTGGTTTACAAGATCTTTGAATACTTCACATTGTAATTATTTGGCTATTTAATATGTATTTTAATAATTTTTTTGCAATAACTAAGTCCTTTTGAAATTTTTTAAGCGAATCAAAATTTTGTCATCAAAAGAGTAAGTAAAATACAAATGCAATTTAAGATTTACAATATTTTAATCGTTTTTTAGCGAAATATAAAACTTAATTATTTTAAAATTTTTTTTAGGATTTAACTCACTTAGCTTGAATTATATGAATAATTGCTCTGAATTATTATTTTCGTAAAATGGTACATCATTGCTTTCAAACTGAATTTAAAATTTTTAACCGCACCATCCAAATCAGTGACCTACTTTTTCATTTCCTGCAATTATACCTATTTTAATAATAATTTATTATTGATAATTTTTACCAACTATGTTGTCTATTTATCCATTCATTTTATTTACTAATTTAAACTGTTGCACCTTGGTGCAATATGATGTATAGAGAAAAACATTTTCATATTTATATTATTTTAAACAAAACAGTTATTGGTTTCTTTGAAAATCTAAAACATTCATAATGCTATTTTAAAAACAATTGTACTGACCATAATGTTATATTGTTATGAAAAATTTTATAGTTATATTATCTTTGTTATACCTACTCCAAGTGTCGTGAATTGTTTTGAGGTATAATTTTATTATTTAATTAAGTATTAGTAATAATGTTTTTAGATTACTGTACAGTTCACCAATATTTAACAGAATTACAGTATACAAAATATTTAAAAACCAAATGTTCCTATATAAATATTGAATATAGCGTCAAATTTTGAAAGAAATTCAACGTGTTTTACTCTGATGTGTTAACCAAATACAATTTTTGTCTTATCATTCTGTTTTTGTTGTATGTTCAGCTCTTGGATTACGAACAGCCATCGATAATATGGCTGGATACGAGGATGAAGCACTACAAATACAAATAACTGTGTTTGAAGAACATCAGTTGGCCGACGAAAGTCAAATGCCTATGATGTCGCATCAAGAGCTCTTAGAGAAATTACGGAAAAAGGTAAATCAACACATTCTTATAATATTTGTCTATGATAATTAGTTTACGATCTTTATTATTTTCACGACGTTATTTCTAGGTATCGAACACGTTGTACGACTCTTATTTGCAAAATATTTTATTCCAAATGTCAGAAATGGATTTTAACGATACAAAGACGTAAGTGTATATCTATGAAAAAAAACTTAGTTTAAATATCTGTTTAGTTTTGCACTAGTATCAACTAAACTAAAATAGTTGAATTTAACATTTTGTAAAAGCATGAGATATGCTTGTTATTGATTTAATTAAAACCAATGCCATTCTGTTCCCTATAGATAACGGATTTAGTTTTGTACATAATATTATAATAAAAATAACATAAATTGTGAGGTTTAAATGAATCAGATAAAAAACAAATCATACATTATGATAAAACTATTTCAATTATTTTATTTTACGCTATTAACTGGTTTAAGTAAATGTTTATAATTTATTTCGATGAATTTAGTTAAAAGACAATAATCGTACGATAGTGTAAACTAAAAACACAAAATAGTAATGGCCTTAAAGCTTTTTCGAAATAAGGAATTGAGAAATTCACCACATTAATATCATTTTTTTTCATCATTTTCCTCAAACAATTACAATGGATACTATTTAACACGCTGTTCATGAAATGAATTGAAAACTTTTTTAGCAATGTCATTTGGGATCTGATCAATGATGTTGTCTGCGATGATTCGCAAGGAGTATTGAACTTGTACAGAAAAGCGTCAAATAAAAAACAGTCTACGGGGTCTCAAACAAATAAAAGAAGCCTCGATAAAAACGTATCTCAAAATGTTCGACGCTGCAGCGTAGACGATTCAAAAGACAAACGGCCCATTACTAAAACTCAAAGGCTGTCATTACCTACTGTAAACAGACCCTTGCAGGCAAACGCAAGGTCAAATGGACGTTTAATAAAAAAACCAACTCAGTGTTCTACATCTACGCAAACAGACCGAGTAAAAATCAAAACCGACTGTAATCAAGAGCCTGACGATAATCGGTTAAGTTTTCCTGACAAAAACTGCGTAGAGAAATGTACAAATTGCAAGTCTTCGGGATCATTGCCACCGTCACCGATATCATCAGATTGTCCAATTCTATCTGTTTCCAATATTCCACCACCTCCTCCACTTCCTACTTCATCCGAAATCCCACCACCTCCTCCACTTCCGGTTAACACTAGGATTCCACCCCCACCTCCACTTCCTAGTAAGTCCGGAATTCCACCCCCACCTCCACTTCCTAGTAAGTCCGGAATTCCACTACCTCCTCCACTTCCTATGCTATCAGGGATCCCACCTCCACCCCCATTTCCCAGTGCACCTGAAATTCTAGACCAATCTTCACTTCCAACTACAGAAAACGTACCTGCACCGCCACCACCACCACCACCTCTAATGGGACTTTTTTCGCCTGTGATGGAGATTACATCTTCACCATCTGTCTCACAATCGTCCCAGATGAGCTATTCAGAACTGGGCCCGATGACTTTTGCTATACCGAATATATCTGATGGTCGCCGAACAGTCCCTTCAAGAAGAACGAGTAATAACATCAAATATTATTCTCTACCGAAAATGAAAATGAAAGTTTTGAATTGGACAAAAATCAACACTCAACAGTTGGGTAAATATACTGAATAGTTCATTAGACCAACTCGTATTCGTTGTTGGTTTACTTTAGTTGTATATTACTATTGTATGACTCGATTTTCAGATAAATCCGTTTGGTCGTCAGCAGATCTTCCCAACTTGACCATAAATTTTAAGAAAATTGATGAACTTTTTTGTCAGAAACCCAGAGCAAAGTCTTTGCCGGCGGTTATTTCTAATAGTGGTTTGTCCAAGGTCAACGTTCTCAATATTTTAGACAGCAAACGAAGTTTGGCAATCAACATAATGCTAAAACAGTTTAAATCCGGTTCAACAGAAATTTTAAACGCTCTCCAAAATGGAACATCAATCCCTACTGAGAAACTGAAAGGTCTTCAACGTGTTTTGCCGACAGACGACGAGGTAAATAATATAGTCAAATAATTGTTGTTTACATTGAGTAAATACTTTTGTTTTGTAGATAAAAAAGATAAAGAATGAAACTGGAGACTCGGTGACCATTGGAACTGCTGAACAATTTTGTTTGGACCTTGACAAAATATCAAATTATCAACTTAAAATAAAACTTATGATCGAGGTATACCTTTTTGTAATAAGCGTATTCAAATTTACTAGTATTTAAATAAAATCTCTGGAGTCTTTTATCTGTATAGTAAATAGCAAAGTAAAAGACATTTTTTGTGATGATAGGATTTAGGAAGAAGTTACTTTCACTTATTTTCTTTCACAATCTCATTAAACATTTTTGCGTTTGATTTCACCCACACTTTAAAATATATAAAGTTTGAATATTTATTGAATACCCAGCTGAGTAAATATTATATTTTTAGAAAGAAGACTTACCACCGACTGTTCTGGAAATACATAGTCAACTGGACAAAATCAAAGAAATGTGCCATAATCTCAAAAATGATCAGCCATTTAAACAATTCTTGTCACTTGTTTTATTGATTGGCAACTATTTAAACGCTGTAAGTTTTCGTCTCATGCGTTATATGTATTTAAAATAAAATGATAAAAATTCAAAATGTTAATTTTATTTATTTGTTCGCCGATTCTCAGGGAAGTTACGCTGGCAATGCGAGTGGTTTTACATTGGACACACTACCGAAATTGCTTGACACCAGAGCTAATAAACCGAGAGTGACTTTTCTTCATTTTATCATAGAAGTTGCCCAGGCTAATACAAATGAAATCCTAAGTTTCACCAAGTACACTTCAGAACTGAAGAGTTTATCCAGGTAATGCCCAAAGAGCAAAGTATATTTGTACTGCTATAAATGCGCATACAATATACAACAAACGCAGCATAAAAAATAACTTATATGACGTGTACGATTCATATAATATTATTTCAATATTTATGTTACTAAAGAATTTTAAAAAGACAACCGATTATGTACCGTAAATACTTAATTGATAAATGTACAATTTATTATTTACAAGGCACGGTTTTTCTAACAATGATTTTTTGTTACAGAATTTCGTTTTCATCGGTAGAAGATGAAATCAAGATCATAACAAAACAAGTCCGAAGTTTGCATTCTGAATTGTCAAAACAAACGAAGAAACCCATACACACTCAATTTTCAGGCAAGTAGTTTTGAAAATAATCATCACACGTCATGATTAATAAGCATGCGGTATTCATCCAACTAGATAGCAAAAATCCAACATAATATCCATTTATTCATTTATAATATTATTTTCAAGGGATTTTGTGCAGACAAATTTACGACAAATTTATGTGCAAGACAACCTAGTAATATGATTTTCGGGGTTAAATATAAAATGGTTGGATCTGGGCAGAAACACATTGAATCTGTTTGCAAACTACAAATGGATGTATCTATTTAATGTTTTGTCATAAATAGTTAAATAGAAATGTAAAAAAAAAATTGATATTTATATTGGTTGTATAGATAGGACGTTAGAGTTTTTAGAACACGTACTCAATCTGTATTAAATCGTATACGTTTACATTGTATAGGTTTCATGAAACAAGCTATAGAAGATGTCAATAAACTAAACCAGGCTTATGAAAGCACAGTTGAAACAATTTTCAAAGTGGCAGTTCATTTCGGAGAGGATGTGAAAAAATTCAAAATAGAAGAATGTTTTGCGTTATTGGGAAATTTCTTCGAACGCATTGACGTTGTGGCCAAGGTGAGATTGTCGTTTTAGTGTGTTTGGGGGTTTATTTGATGCAGTTTGAGACGGTGAACAACTTAATTCTGTATACTATAACTAATACCAAATTAGTTAGTAAATAACTATATTTGAACTATGCATAAAACCAATTTTCGAATATGTTTGTGTTACTTCTATCAACTCTTTTTGATTATTAAAATATAATCAAAATTTCACAGCTTACGAAAAAAATCGAGAAAAATCACAACAAAAATAAAAGTGTGTGACACACCTGATTTAAGCAATTGTTTGTGTGTCAGAGAATTCGACATTATTTTGGGATGAGTACAATTAATATAATGTAAATGAATGTCTAAAAATTTTATGAAAAAAGAAGAACTTAAAATACCTAGTCTTTTATGACATTACAGTCACTGTTGAATTGTTTGTTACCAGCCTCATAAAATTTTTAAAGTACCACAGTATTTATGCAAACAATCTAAAAATTTTTAAAAATGGTTTTTGGTTATAGTGTGTTTTCTATTAAAACCGAAGTAAATAATATTTCCGAGAGTAGGTATAATACATGTGTTTTCCGTTTTGTAAATAGCTTGAATAACTTAACCTTACAACAGCATTGATAGTTTAAAATCAATTAATTTAGTTTATTTGCTTACTGGAATGTGAAAAAGATTGAAACAATATAAAAGTGAATTCAAAGTTAAATTTTTTATTTTATAAAAATTGATAGTGCGATTCAAAGTTCTCTTTTTCAGTTTTCTTATGTCTAGATATAATGTCAGATACTTGGTAAATTTCATCGTAAAAATTAGGTATAATTTATGTATAATTATTTTTATTACTTTTATGAAATCGTACTTTTGTATTCCTTATAAAACTGTTGTACAAAATATTTTGGACATGTAAAACTGAAAATTGTGACTCTTCAAAGTTCAAAATATTTCAAAAGCTTTCAAGTCTTAAAATAGTGAAACTGTATAACTAACGTAAGACCTTATAATATTTATATGTTTTGATTAAAGTAAGTATAGGGATCTGCGTAGTACTCAAAGCTCTATAATTTGTCAAGATTCGTATAGTTAATGAAACATTTTTTTTAAGCTGTGTATTATAAAAACGTGCAAACTATGTACAGAAATATAAATTGATTAACTATTTGAAAAAATGCTTTTAGGAAAACACTAATCGCAGAATCCAAGAAGAAAAGAATAAATTGCTTTCTATGAAATTGGAGAAAGAAACGGACAGTTCGAATATTAAGAAATGCGTGCGAAAATCAAAGCAACCTATGGAGGAGGAAGTGTGCATAGTGGATTTGGTGTTACAAGAGATCAGAAGAGGATCGTTCAATTTGAGGAGCGTCAAATGCCAAGATGAAAAACAAATTTAGATGCATCGCATTTATCAGTATACGTATGAATAGGCGTTTGTAATGATATTGGTATGCACAAAAATATTTGATGATGAAATATATTTTCCGATTTTGTAAATAAGACATCATGGCAAACTTTTTATAGAAAACAAAAAGAGAAGAAAAATTAAAATTAGTCGTTTTAACTTTTATACCTAATTTTATTTATTTATTCACAATAAATCTAAGAAATTATGTTCGTAGTTTAGACTAAGTTAATTATTTTATTTATGAATCATTGTTTAGATTTGACTTAATATCAGATTTTGTAATTCTTTTCTTTTCTATTTTTCTTTTTGAATTTAAAAATAATATATGTCTTTATTCAATCATTTATTTTGTCATCCTTATACATTTTGATGTATCTTTATAATTTTTGTTTCGAACATTTTTTTTTTTTTTTTCAATAAATTAATTTATAATATTTATTAGTGTCATACTTTCACAAATCATTTTACTTTTCCTTATTCAATGTGAGTAGTTTTAAGGAAAAAAAATAATAATTTGTATGAATTTTCGATTAAACTTATCTTCATTCCTTGTTTACTTTTTTGTTTACTTTTTTTCAATATTTTTAAACATTTCTATCATTCAAATTTTCTTTTAAAATACAGTTTATTGATATTTTGTACACCTAGGTATAGTAAAAATCAAGCGAACTTTTTTGTTTTATTTATTGTAAAAATAGGATCATTAACACTATTACTTATTAGCTTAATCATATCAACACTAAATTGTATTTCTTTTTCATTATTTTGCTTTAATTAAAATTAAAGTCTGCTTGTGTTCATATCTCCTATTATTATATACCGTTTAAATAAATGTGAAACTCATATTTTGCAATAATAAACGATTATTTTTTAACTTTTTCACAAGAGTTTATACTTTATTACAAGACTTTACACTTAAAAAGTTATAAGTAAAAGATGAAAAACTGTGACATAATATGTGAGATACTACTGACAAACTATATAAATAAATTAATTTTAACAGCATTGAAGCCTTAATAAGGCTAAAAAACTATTTGTGTTAAAAACTAAATTAACATTCCAATACAAAATAATACTGAAACGATGGTTAACGTAATTGATATTTAACTACTGTTAATTCTAGGTATATAATATGATGATAAATATAGTATTTTTGTATTAATTAGTATAAGTGTCTTAAATAAGACGTTGTAACAGTAGGTATCTATCTATCCATAATGGAAATAACCTAACAAAATGGATTACACTAATATTGTCTTAATAATCTTAAGTTCAAATAAGGTCCCACCCAATTTAGATTTTAATATTATTCAACATTTACTTAAAATTGTACCTGTTTAAACGTTTAATTGAAAATTTTCAAACACGAAGGTCGCGTGGGTAGTCTGACGCATCGGGTGGGTCACTGGTTTGGAAATAGTGGTTGATACGCAAGTTGTGAACTCAGTTATTCGTCCTGGTAAAAACTAAATTTAACAATAAAAATGGTCCGAAAACTTCGAAAGTCGTACAAGAAAAATATTAATTTGAATAACGTGTAAACATTTTTAATACGTAATAACGATTATAATGGTATCGGTTTCAATTCGAACGGACAGTTACTCGCTACTCCAGAGGGGTTTCGTAGTATACATTTGTGTGTTTTCGGACTATTACTCGCGAATTGTGTAGAATTCGAAAGTTTGTTTATAATTTAAAGCTAAAATCTCAACTTTATGCGGTACTCAAAGTTAAGACCGGAACACTCTTTCTACACGAAAACTTCATCGCAAATCTTAAAATTTCAAAACGTTTGCCGTAAAATTCTCACTTTGTTTTTGGGGTATAACTCAAAAAGTAGGCGAAATTTCAAAAAAACCGTCAACAAAACCACCACCGGAGTCCACATACCTATTAGCAGACGCACTGACTTTAAAAACCTGAGCACTCCTTCTACCCGAAAAAATGTTGGCAGAAGAAAAGAAAAAAAATTTTCGCCACGTTTAGAACGTAAAAGATATTGACGTATTGTTAATAATAATATATGTATTATACCTACTCCGTTTTATTTTTTACTTCGAATTCGGTCCGTTGTTTGATTTTTCTCGACAGAGCCAAACCGTGTAATATAATACCTAATATAGCCATAACATTTCGAGTTCGGTTTCGATAACAATTATATTAACGTTGTTCCGGTATCATCGCGATATTGATCTGTACCACCTACCCGTACGATAATATTGTTACGTCGGCGCTCCGGCGGATTTTGGCACTCTTGACCCGCGGAAAAACATCGAACACGATATCAATATTGTTGTTGCTCATAATATTATGCGCGTGCAACATAATCGTAATATTATAATCAAACGTCGTACAGATAATAATAATAACAGTTTAATATGGTTTTTCCTCTGCGTTCCGTGACCGTGAACCCGACCGACCTATCCCGACGCGCGCGATCATTAGTAGTAGGTATACCAATATTGTAATTAATATTCGATCACAACGAGCAAAAATCATTACAGCCGGAGATGTTTATAAGACGGAACTGTCGCCCGACCGAGCGCAGTAGTCATACACGCGTCCAGACCGTCCATTCGCGTCGTCTAAATAAAATATCTCACCGCTCGTCGTCGTCTCAAGACTCAAGCAATAAAATATTATTGTTGTTGTTACGACACTGCAACGCCGCACACCATCATGAACCGTCTGGTAACGATTCGTTTTTATTTCGATTCGCTATTTTTCGCAGTAAAAATCATAGTCACAGACATTCTATGGCTGTGACTATGATTTTTTAATAGTTGTAAGCTCATTCGTTCGAAGGTGGACGCGCGGAGTACCCATTCGTTTTCACGAAATATTTTAGCTTGCCCGTTCGGATTTCGGGGAGAGCCCTGTAGCGGTACAGCAAACGTATCGGCATGTTCGCGACCGTATTTTCAATTATTTTTCCGATTCGAGCGCCGTTCAAGCCACTCGTACAATATTATTATACAATATTATTATACATTTTTTCGCAACGGACTGTTTGGCTGCGCCCCACTAACCATTATTAATTAACCGAGGCCGGGGCGGGCGAGTTAACGACATTTTTCTACTCGTTAAATTGAGTCGATTGAAAACACAAAAGTCAACAGTCGAGTTAAAATATTTTAACTTAATTTAAAATAAACATAATAATAATAATCGTATTTTTAAATCGCATATTGGTTTTGTACTTTGTATGACGTTTCCACCGCTTTAAAAAAATGTTTTCGTATTATTTAACCGTTACCTAGGTGTATTGACATGTTTAATGTAAAGGCAAAAAAAAAAAAACGATATTTAGTCGAAGACGATATTTTAGTTTCAATTGTCTATTCAGTTTGGATAGGTGCTGTTTCATCAGTAAATAAGATATAATCCTAGTCGCAAGACAAAAAATTAATTTCTACTTATAATTATCGGCAGTTTATAGTAGTAATAACTTTGAACGAATACGGAATAACAAAGTAACTAACTACCTACTGCACTAAAACAAAATAGAACCTAAGTTTATGTATAACGCATATTTGATTTGTTTTTTTTTTATGTATATATGGTATATATATATAATAATATTCTATTCGCATAAAAAGAAATTTTCTTGAAAATCTTACGCACTTACCACTTCTATAAACTCACAAACTTATACTCAGTAATGGGGGATGTACTTAAAGGGTCTTTGTCGCACTGGATTTTATGACGCAAATATGGTCTCAGCAGTTCCGTAAATTAATA
>CM029360.1:25542232-25611053 GCA_017140985.1 Hormaphis cornu
CATCATCATCGTTGTTATGGGGAAATTTTGCATTTGACTTAATTGATATACCATCTATTGCTCATTACAGTTCATTATTGTGTAACGTTGGATTTATCAAGAAAACACGTCTTGTTTTTGCCGATTCGTATATAGCTTTATTAGATTATACGACGAACATGAGCATTTCTAATAAATATTATTGGTAAATACATAATTAATTGTGTTGTATAATATCATCATTTATATCAAACACAACAAAACATCATTTTGTGAAATCAAAACACTATATTATTATACCGTCAGCGTAATATTTTATATTAAATACAAATCTGCAGGGAATAATATGTAACTTAATTAGAATTCATTCAGTTTATAATTTATTGAAGGTATACTTAACAGTGACGCGTGCTGAACAGTTTTTATGAAATACCGGTTGTTGTTTTTTTGTATAGTTTATGATAAAACAACAATTATGGTAGTGTAACTTTAAAAACACAAGATAATAATTTATTATAAGTTACTTTGAAATAAATTAATTTATTTTTCAGTTGTATCCATTAAGTAAACTTAGATTCGATTTTCATTTTCAAATACGGAATGAATAATCTTTGTACCAATAAAATATAAGTATAAAACTTATTGATTTTTGTTTTCTTAAAAAAAAAAATTTAATTAATAATATTATGTGAATGTGAACTTTTTATTAATTTAACTGTTGATTTAATTGGTCAACTTAAAAAAACCTTTTTTTTTTTTTCTATTAACCCAGTTGAAACTATTTAGTCAGACAAAAGATAAAAAAAACATTTATCTAAACTATACTAAATTTTCGTAGTCTACAATTTAAAATTAAAAGTCAAATTATAATTATTTCACAACTGTGGTTCACCCAAAACAGTGACATATTCCGTTTAGTTTTACAGCTGTAACGGTATTTAGGTAAGAAAATATGAAGTCTAACCGTTATGAGTAGGGTTGCCAACCGTCCCGCGTGAGGCGGGACGTCCCGTATACAGGGCTCAAATAATGCGTCCCGCGATGCGTGTTCGCGGGACGCTAATTGTCCCGCTTCTAGGTAAACCTGTCAAAGTCCTGTTAAATATAAATATTACGTTCGTATTGTGCGCATTTGAAATTATTTTCCATCGATTGCACGTGCTGGTTTTGTCAAACATTAGTAGTATTTGTATTCAGTATTATATAAAAATTGTTTTTCTTTCGATTTTGTAAATTTGTAGTATTGTCCCGTTTTTTTTTGTCGAGTCCCGCTTGTAAATATCTGGTTTCCCGCTTATCCGCAAATAAGAGTTGGCAACCCTAGTTATGAGGTACATCAACTGATATCTAAGTTCTAGACACTGTTTTGGTCGCTGTAACCTCATACTTTTTTAAGTCAAATTTCTACATCCAAAATAATGTTTTTATAATATATGTTATTGTTTCGCAAAAACTGTTTTTATTGAATAAGATTTTGGTAGGTACACGTCTTGAATATACAGTGTCATAATCAGTTCCAAAAAAAAATAACAACAAAAATATTTACCTTAATAAAAATACGAACGTTTTAATACTATGTAAGAAGGTCAATACACAGAAATTAAATTATTCGGACCATTGTTTCGCCCAATTAAACAACGCCATTGTTTTCTATAGGTAACACATTATATAATATATTTCCTAGTGATCTATGTCCGTGAACTCTTTAAATTAATCAAATCCGTGCTGTATTAAATTAAATTTATAGAGATAACCAGGAAAAAATTTGCTGACCGGTATTATTTGTATTAATTTACAACAAATGTACTGTGTAGGTACTTATTATAATTATTAAAACCTTTACTAAAATTTATCAACTACGAATATGTTATTAGAAAAAAATATTATAAAACTATTTAAGTGGGTAAATATTTGTAGGTACAGTGATCTAGTAAACTCGTACATTTTCTACAAACTTGTTACAACATTACTTGGTTTGCATTAAATTCATAATAATACATTTATTCTCTAATGTGATAAAAACCTTCAACAGTTAAAAAAAAATATTATAGGTACTTACGTGTATTGGGATATTCGGGTAATATGTTACGCTTAGTAAATGGAAAAGGTATTTTTTGTTGTTGTCTTATAAAACATTTTACAACAAAATCATTCTTTACTGTCGAAGAATAAAAATGCAAATTCTATCAAAACTCGCGATGCCCTTGGCCTTGTCTGGGAACTATATAGTTCGAGATTCTATAATTAAAGCCGTATGACGTCAAAGGTCTCCGGCGGTATAGCTGTTATGAACATTGTTATTATAGTAATTGTTATAAGGTATTAAATTTCCTACTTAATAGGTATCTACTTAGCGCTTGCAAAACTTGCTACCGCGACCACCACTACCGCCATTTATGCTGTTATCAAAGAAATGAATTTCAGAGCTATTTAAACGATAGTTCCGCCGTTTCTATCGCAGTCCATGGCATCATCGAGGCAAATTATACACCCGTTGAACAGCTTCTATCGCTCATAACCGGATTCAACGATAAGACGATCAAAATGAATAGTTTGGTAACTATAGCAAAATAATTTTTAACTGAGATCTATCTGATACTTATATTTTTTGAATCGGTTGGTATTGTATAGGCTTGCGACAAAAAAAAAAAAAAATCAAATAATCGTTCGTCACAATTCTTTTTATCTTCGGTCGATTGAATAGTTGAAAATTTGACGAAAATTCGTCATGACTGCGTTTCGTTTTCCGATAAAAATTTGTAACTAACATTTAGTGCTTGCATTATTTTGCTACAAGGACGGATTTTGCATTCGAAAATTTCGAAAAAATCTGCCCAGTAGTTTCCAAAAGCGTGTAAAAAATGATTAATTAAATGGTATAATTTTTGTACACAAAATGTTCCGTTGATATATTTTCCAAACGAATGAATACTCCTTACCAACGTTTAGTGATTTCTTTAAATAACTGTCCGAATCACTATTTTATTATTAATTATTTTGACAAAATCTTCACAGGTTTTCAGCTGCACACTATTGCAAGCGTTGTATACCTAAGTTTAAAATTATCTTGATTTTTTTTTTTTCGGTCCAAAAACGAATTTGAACATTTGAAATATTTGTGGTATTTGGACAGTTTTTGTTTGATAAAAACTTTGACTTTTAGTTTATATTCTTCTAACTTTGACATAAGCTTGACAACATATTTGTATTTAAATATTTTGAAACATCAAAATATTGTACAAACAAATGTTTGGAAAAAAAATGGATTAAATCAAATACATTTTTTAATTTTAAATCTTTAAAGTTCGGTATAATATGGAATATCAAAAATATCTCTTGCATTTACTATTTTGAGGAAAATCGACTAAAGTTACTGATTAAGGGCGCGCGGTGACGTGAAAATTAACGTTGAATCGGATTAACACTATCGGGCTGCACTTGATTCAAATTTCATAATAACTCAATAAAAATTATTGTAATTGAGCTCAATCAAAATCATTTTATTGGTAATAGCGATAACTTATAACAATGCTTTCAATTAATATAAAACAATACTTCAAAATAAACCATCAAACCAGCTCAAAACCGTTTGCAAATTCGTTGTCTGAATAATGGAAGTTACTATATGAACAACTTAACAATAAATTTGTTTTAAGACAATATTTATCATAGAACGACTTGGAAATATAAGAGCCAAAAGTATAAAATATATACAACTTTTAGAAATTGTATAGATTATAAATCTATATGACAGTATAGTATAAATAATCTTTGGTTTTATAGCTGATATTATAATAACTTTCATATAAAAATATTTGGATACTTTTGTATTAAGTGTTAAAAAATAATATAATACGTTTTCTGATTTTTATTTTATTATGTTCGTCTTCTATAAAAGTGTATACATTTACAAATTTTGCATTCCTACACTCGGAAACACAAGTGAAACTGTTTTGGGTCTTATCATACAAATTTTAACTGAACGACATAGGTTGTATTGATAAAAAATTACCCACTAGATACGTGTAATTAACATTGACCTACGTAAGCTACTAGTGATCATGATAGTTGCTAAAACAATAGGTTAAATACCCAGGTAGATTAAACAAGCTAAGTTTATAGGTACATATTATATGCGATCGTTTTAAACACGACTTGCGTCATTGATGGTGTGACGGTTGTTTTTGTCCGATAACAGTTATTGGAAAATGTTTATACCTTTACATTATTATAATTTAATATAAACACTCTGAGATAATAACTTTAAAAAAAATATTACGCCAGCTTATCATGATGTTTGATGTTCTTTGTTGTTTTGTTGTTTAACAATCACAAAAAGACACATAAATTATGGTCGCGATTGTGTTTGCCTATACAAAACTCCTTTAGTAACAGTCCGTACACATAACACGATGACAATATTGTGCAATATGTTCGTGCATCGTAGAAATATGCTTTTAACATCGCCTACGTAAAATTTGTTAAAAATAATCGGTCTAATAGAATTCTGAATTAGTTAAGCGAAATTTCGTGCGCGTTTACTTTACACAAATATTGTTGTCCAAGGACAATTACAAGACAGTAATTTGAGATAATTTATGGAAACGAAAGACGCACACATTACTGAGAACAAAGAAAACCATTGAAATAAGTACTTAATTTAAAGTAATTTTTACTTGCTTTTCTTCAACTCACTTCGCCTTACGTACGTTTGTGCGGGTACTTTTGAAATCATGCGAACTTGCAAAATAAAAAAAAGGTAAAAAAAAAAAAAAATACACTTACTAAAAAAGGTATTTCTAATAAAATTACAAATAGTTAACTAAAATAAGCTATCAAAAAATTAACTATTAATAATTGTTTATACAAAGTCGTAAAGGCTTTTCTTTTGACTCGAAATTTGGCGAAGGCTTTTCACGGTGTTTAAAAATAATGTTAACACTCGGTTTTTTTTTTTTTTAAATCGTTGATTTTTTTTTTTTATTCATTTTTTTAGTTTTTTTTTTTTTTAATTCCCTTATCGCGTTCAACTCTGCGAGTGAGGTTTCAACAGCCGTGCCATATCGCATAACAACGAAAAATGTTCTCTGTAATTTCAGTCAATCGCGTTGACCGTCGCTGCGTTGGTCGCTCATTCGCTGGGCCATCCGCACCGGGAACACGGCCACGGCGGTTCGTCCGACTTCCAGTCGGGTGGTCACTTTGAAGGCGATCGCGAACTCCGCGGAGGCTACGGGTCCGGACAAGGCGGCGGCGTCGGCCTCGGACAAGGCGGATTGGGCCGCGGACAAGGCGGATTGGGCCACGGACAGGGCGGATTGGGCCACGGAAGTGATTTCGGCGGCGGATCGCACAACCAGCAGCAGTACGAGAGGGACAGTCACGGCGGCGGCAGCAACCTGAACGTGGTCTCCGGCTTCTCCAAGACGCGCGTCGAAGCCGGGAGCCATTCGTCAGGGGTCGGCGGCGGAAGCTCGTCCGGCCACCTGCAGAACGGCGGACGCGGTATCGGCTCGAGCGGCCTGGGCGGAAGCAGTCTCGGCGGTAGCGGTTTCGAGAGCGGTAACTCGCAGTTCGGGTCCCAGTCCAGCGGACATAAAGGGCTCATCGTCGAGGAGAGTTCCGGTTTCACGAGCGTCAACAAGAACCAGGGCGGTTACCGGGACAACGAACGCGGTTCATCCGTCGGCTCGTCCGGCGGCCGCGCATCCCGGTACTGATGATTTTGAACGCTTTTGAACGCGAAAGCCGTGTACCTACTACAGCTGCGACCTAGACAGCACGACTACCTGCTGGCCTGCAAATAAAATATCGTATGACTGTACGCGGCGATAATCCGATTTAATTGATTTTGTTTTTTGTACCGTTATATTTGTAATTATATATAGCTATTGTTATAATTTATTGGTTGAGTTTTTAAATTGGCTGCAGTGATAGCAAAAAAAAAAAAATTTAAATTTAACAACCAAATAATACCTCGTCTATAAAGTGTACGAACTAGGAAAAGATCGATTTGTTTCACCGATTTTAGTTTATACAACGCGCATTCGTCATCCTCGCCGTTGCGTGCGCAGAGGCAAAATCGGTCGATATAATATTAAGGGGATTCGGTACCGGTTGTTTTTAAGGAGTTTTGTATAGGCAATATTTTGATAATATCTACAACGTGTTTTCCTTATGTGAGTAGTAAATGAACGTGAGTATATGTTATCAGTGTACATGCCCGGAAAGGTGTCCCGCACGACTCACGCGCAAGCACACGTCACCATTTTAAAAGAATTAAATACTTCTATGTTCCTGAGACAACAATATAGACCTGAAAGCTAGAGTCGAATACGTTCCCTTAAAATGAACCGAATCTAATTCTGAAAAAAGATTTCGATTCTTCAATCTATTTTCTAGGTCATTGTGGGAGTCGATTTTTTATTTTATGTGCCATATTGTTTTTACGTTTACCAAAAAATTATTCATATTTCGAAAAATTAATATGATATTCAAATACATTTTTAACTAAAGTATTGAAAATCGACTCCCACAATAACCTAGAAAAAAGGTTGAAGAACCAAAATCTTCTAACAGAACTGAATTCGGTTTGTTTTAAGAGAACGAATTCGACTCTAGCTTTTAGGTGTCCAAAACAGTGCAAAAACTCACCGTGCCCAATCCCCTTAATTTAACATTTTTTTCCGTTTAATTACGGAAACACTACGCGATATTGAGATTTTTGCTGTAAATCGTATAGATCTATTGATAAAAATCAAGGGTAATTTTTTTTTGAGTAAACTTAATTTGTTTCGCTGTTTTTATAAGAATCGTTCGATTTACGATTTTCCCAACAAACAAGATGCCAACAATAAGTAATAACCAATTTTTCAAACCATTCCCGCTCGAGTTTATATCGATTCATTAAACTTTTCCAAAAACGAATATGCCAACAATTGTGTGTGTACTAGTCATAACTGCTATTGTAATACATATATATACAACTATTGCAACTAATTTTGTTGAAATTTGCAGTACACGCGAATATAATGTAAATTTACAAAACACGTCGTATAAATGACGAACATGGGTTTCCTGCACGATTTTGAATAGTGACTCAAGTATGTTATCGGTTCTTAACTGATGACGGCATTATTGATCACTGCAAACACATGGATAGCTGTAAAATGGTCTGATTGTTATAGCTATATCGGAACAATTTTATGTTATTTCGACGACCAAAAACCAAAAGATTTTACTTAGAGTTTTTGAAAATTTGATTCGATTGTATTTTTCACCATGCTTCACAAGTGGAATGACAAAACACAATGACTTTATATGTTGTTGAAATCATATGCTAGGTGATTTCGATCTGTTATTGATTTCAGACATTAGATATCTGTAAAGACATTTGCTTGAAAAATTTGTTATAATACCAAACAGTTAAGTTCGAAAAGATGTAAATTAAACATTTTTATTTGTAGCCATCGTAACTAATAATAGCGTGATACGTCCTAACCAAATGCTGTCACCACTTCAGAAACAACTCTATTCGTTTATTTATTTACAGCTCGATGATTCGTATGATAAATGCTTGGGTAGTAATTAATTTTTTGCCCACTAAACGACAATAACTAATTTTTGAAATGTTGACGAGTGCATACTATACCGATAACAAAACCATGTGTTGTCTGATCATGTGAACGTGTGAAAGTCGAGAATTTATGTTTAACGTTTAAAATACGAAATACACAAAAACTCTCATCTAGATCGATTGGATTGTTTTTCAGCTCGAAGTAATGAGAACGCCCAATTAATATTTAAAGACCATTATTTGTTAATCCGATAATAACTGTAAAATGTTTGTTTGAACATGCTTGTTTGTTTATGCTGTACCATTACCAAAATTATTTTAGAAAATTAATTTTTATGTTAACTATCCTTAAGTTTTTATATATTTTTAGCTATTATATCGATTTTTTTTTCGATATTATCCTAAATCAATTAAATAACTATTTGAATTGCGTGTGATTAAACTAGGAACACTAGAGTCACTAAATACTTGAAATACTTCATTAAATCTGTCTGAACTCTGGTTATTCGTCATAAAATATATATATATTAATATAATATAACAAAAACTTGGATATTTATTTATGTATACAAGATTAAGCCTGAGAGTCTTTAAACAAAAATGAAAACCCGTTACATCTAAATTTCGCGAAAAAAAAAACAAATTTACCTATTTTTCTTACTTCGTGTTTTATTAATTTACCGAAAACTCGTATCATATTTGTTGTTCGTAAAAACGTATAAAAAATGTTTTAAGAAAAAGTTCTCGTATGTTATGGTGTGGATGTTTTTGAAATCAAACGTATATGGGCGTTATGGAAGAGAGAGATGGCAGTCGGTTTGGAAGCCAATTTCTAGGAACTTTCGTATGTAACATCATCTCAGAATAAAAGATATTTTGGGAGATTTTAGATAGAGAATATGATTTTTGTATTTTAACTCCGTAAGTAGATATCAAGTTGTTTTATATTACTTAATTTGTAACTTCAAACATAAGCAAATACCAAGAATTAACATCAATAGCTTAAATTTTGGATTCTCTATAATAAAATATTTTGAAAACTACGTTCAAGCTGTTTTATTCTGAGTTGACGATTAAAATATAGGAATAAGAGGTATGTGCATTTCAGAATTGTGATTTAAAACACAATAAATGGCTTTAAAACACCTCGTGTGTAATCGATTATAATTTATAACTACGGAAAAATAAACTATATAGAAGTATACAAATTACAAAATACAACTTATGCAGATTCATTAAACAATTATGAATTTAATTAAAAAAAAAAAAAAAAAGATTTTAAACGTTATTGAAAAAAATTAATTTTTATAATATTGTGAGTATATATTTTATTCATGTACGTCGTATGACTTGTTAACCGTAATAGTGACCGTGTTTATAACCATGATGTCCGTATCCACCACGGTAACCACCGTAACCGCCGTATCCACCGTAACCACCATAACCCCAACCTGAAAATGAAACGCATTTTATAATTTAAATGACATACTTTAAAGTCCGCTTATAAATGTTTTTCGATTCTTGAGTCGACGTTGTCAAAATGGTAAATTTTCATAATGTCATATTAAAGTTCATTAAACCAGTAGTGTTTCTTAGAGAGGTATGAGTAAATAATAATGTTTTCATATAACAAACTGGCTAACGCGGCGGCAAGTGAACAGTATTAAGTGTTTACCAAAAATTAATAGTAAATTATAAATTTCTATAATAAAATTGAAAATTATACAAATAATATATGAGCGCCAAAACAGTTGTGTGTAAAAATAACGAAAAAATGTAATCAGTTAAAATTCGCAACAGTATTTTTTACTTTTTTACTATTTTTAGTAATACTGACCGGAATGTCCTGGATAGTATCCACCATAGCCACCTCTTAGATAACCTCCGTAATAGCCTCCACCGTAACCACCGTATCCGCCGTATCCGCCGTAACCTCCGCCGACGAAAAGCGATGTTGCCGTCGCGACGCCCAAAACGACCAAAAATACACACTGAAATTAATATAAGAACAGAGTGATTTTTGGTACAGTTAGTTGTCATAACAAATATAGAAACAATTTAGCATAACTATTTAAAAAAAAAAAAAAAAAAATACATAATAAAATAAACGCTCAGCATATAATATAAAACAAATTCTTAGCTGTCAACTATTGTTACTCAGCACAGTAAATAGGGCTAAAATAATCGATGGAAAACCGTCAGTATTTGTAGGAATTCAGCGATTCACTAAAATGTACGTCATGAAAATCAACGAATGAATTTATAATTTTGTATAATTTTTAACCAATTTTAACATGCGATTTTTTTTACACTTTTACATCAAGATTAAATTAAACAATTTATATTATCATATTATATATTATGTACAGCAAGTAATAACTTTAACTACCTGTGATATTTTCTGTGAAATTCAAGCACGACGAATAAAAAATTTACAAAGGTGTATATATATATAAATATTTTTTTTTCCTCTAGGGTAGTAAGTTTTTCGCAATTTTTACGAAAATATTCACACTATAATGTCACGTATAATTTTAGTAACGTAAATTGTAATTTTTTAAAAGTATACCCGTTTTTACTAATAGCAGAAACACGCTGCATAAAATTTGCTATAAAAAGATGGAATTTTACTGCACAGTTAATTTCCTTGGTTTTCGTTTACATAATACGTGATTAACTATGTAATTATGGGTGAAATTTCAAATGAATTTAGTAATAAAAAAAAAAAAATCCTCGAATGTTAGAATAAAAACGTATCAATATTCGAACAAGATTAAAAAATCTGACGTTAAATATCTGCTTTCACGTTGAAAATCTCTGGCTTACGGGGGTAAAATTTTAGAGTCCCATTGTTCAAAAAAATTATGTTAATCGATAAAATTACCAGAAATTCTAAGTTTGCGTTAATATTTATCAATGTTAAGTTTCGAATTTAAAAATAACTAACGTCCTAATATTATTCAGATGATGAATCGATGGCAAATATTTTTTATGCACTGATTGACCACTTCCCTCGGTGTTTAAAATTATCAAAAAACTATTAGACGGTGACACAGAACATAGTGGAATATTATGATGGTTAACGAATTTCGTATCAGTAGCTTAATGACTTTCAAACGCTGTCAACAAAATTTAAAATATCGTTCGTACACTACCGCGTTATAACACAATATGGTGTTTTCACCAAGTATTTCTTTTTTTCCACAACACTGTTTGAAAAATTTTAAAATAAAAATCGATCGGCAATTTTGTTTTTCTCCCGTGTAAATCGTACGAATTAAAATATTATTTTTTGTGACTGGAAAACACGTACCAAGACTAATTTTCCGGCGCCCATGGTTCGCGGCAGTCTACTGGTTACGCGTATGAAGTGTCTATAAATGCTGCGGTACGCGACGGCGTGTGGTAAGTGTTCGTTCCTCGATTGAATTTCGACTGAACTGTTGCGGCCACAAACTCGGGGTTTTACGCACTGTTTGCTGTTTTTCGGTTTGATTTATATACTCCAAGCCGGGGTATATTACTATTTGACTGCCTAAAGTCAGCCTTGCGAAAATTCAAGGACCCAAAAACCAGTTTTCTCGTAAACAAGATCGCGTGTGCGGCCGAGTGAATTTCCCAGTCCATGCAGATCCGTTTTCCTTCTTCTTCTCCTCCCTCATTTGTTTATGTTCAAACTGTTTAACATAAAATAACAACACAAGACACAATTTGATCGGTGAACGCGAGACGTATTCTGTGTGTGGGATCGGCCGCATAATTAATATTTTGTAAATAGTGTGGTCGAATACACGGGTGAGTGATCCACGGTTATTATTATTTTCGTTTCGTTAAAACTCGTGTGCTTGATTTGAAACTTAACCGAGCAACTCTATAAATAAACTCAGCCAGTAGATACCACCCATCAGGAGCCCATCGTTTGTACAAAATATACAGCCCGCATAAATACGAATGTATTTCACTTCGGAATATGAATATTACTAAACAAATTAAGACTTGGCGTATCAAATTATTTACCGACTACGTTTTTTTTATTGTTTTTTTTTAATAACTCGTTTTTTTTTTTTTATATTTTCTACCGTTTCATAAAGAACTATAGTCGCCATAACATACAAGTTGAAAAATTTATCAAATTAATGCTACAAACACGTAGTATTATTAATTTCACAATATTTTAAGTACCTGCGGGAAAATTCGCTTTACGAACAGTGCTCGAATTTAAGAGGCAAGCGGACGGATGGAGTACCCTTAATTTTTACAAAATATTTTAGCGTACATCTTCACAATATTGTTTAATTCACCTTGTATTCTACGATGCGTAGGGAAATCGGAACGTTTGTTTACTCAACAACGTCCCCTTCAGCTATTATTTTTTTCAATTTGAGCAATGCTTACGAACAAAATATTAGGTTCATGATATTATAGGTATTGATTTTTCAAGATTTTATCAATTTAACTGACTTGTAGAGTTAAAATAACACATTGAACGCGTTTCTTCAATTATTTTTACACATTAATGACTTTACTGCCCACGATGATATCCAAGGGAAATAAAATGACGCATATTTTGCTCAACACAAAAACCGACACGGGTAAAAATGTTCTTTCCTTATCGGTAAGCATACTTTTTATTGTTTTAATTTATCGACACAATTGGAAAATATCCTTCAAATTATACCTAGTTTAGTCATATGCCTATTTAAACAAAAGTTAAATACAAGGTCAAAAAGAAATCGTCAAATGTAAAAAAATGAATTTTTGTTCTACAAATTATATTTATTATGATCCACTTTATTGTGACATCTGGTTTTCTTTATAATCGGTAAAACATATTGACAAATAAGTCTCATCACGATTTGTACACGTTAAATCGACACGGATTGATATTGGCTGTGACAACTACGTAATAGTTCTTAGTTTTTAATATATTCCTCGATAAACAAATGTATCGATTTGAAGTATATTATGCAAAAATTTAAATATTCCTTTTTTTTTAGTGATTTATAATTGACTCAAAAAATAAAGAAACAACCTGTATATTGTGATTAAAATTAATTTATTTTCGATTGAGGTTTAGAAGTTAGAACTCAAGGTCTACATGCAACAAAACAGGCCCATAGCCGACAAAATAATCGCCAGCGGTACTGGTAAGTCATGTTGTTGTTGCGATTTTATTTAAAATAACAACCCTTTCTCTAATCATTATCATCTGTTAAAAACAAGACAAATAAAATTCACTATGAAAAAATTGATGGTACAAAAAAAATATAAAAGTCAGTCATTCAATAAAACTAGCAATAATTACAATATTTATATTACGTAACTCTACAATTTTCTTTTATATTCTGAGCTTAGCGAGGAGTATATTGACTTAAAAATTATATTTATTAGTAAAATTATTGAAATGTTTACAATCGACATCTTGTAAAATGAGTAATCAGACCAAAATGATACTTTGGTTGACGTTTTTTTGAAATCTTGAAATTTTTTTTAGATTTCATCCAAAATTGAAAAATCAAAATTTTCGAAGTTATTACGATTGACATGGTATTGTTTTACACATCACTGAAAACGATTGATTGCATTTGTATGAACAATTATAACCAGTATTGAACATTTTTGCACATTACACAAAACATTGACATTTTTCAATTGGTAGATTTTTGAATTTATTTTTTCTTAATTATTCAATGATGTGTTTAGAATCTTGAAGGTTTAATAAGACTAATAAGTACAATATATTTTTCTATATGATGTGGTTAAAATTTTTGAAAATCAATAACTTTAATTTTGATTCAAAGATGCTTTACTTCTTCAAACATTTTTTAAAGGTTTTTAAATTGAATGTTTACATATTATTGGTAATAATGTTCAATCGTATTAATTTCAAACAATTATAAAAATTGTTATAACTAAATATAAAACATAACATTTTTCAACATTTTACTTGCAAAAAAGGAGTTTTTGTATTTAAAACTCGAAACTTGAATACAACAAGCTTAATAAAATATTTTGTAACATACTGTTAAAATATTATTTTGATTTTTTAATTAGTTTTCTAAAGAGACAGTTAGGTATACAGTGGAATCCGCTTAATGAGGACACGTTGGGCGGTGACCTATTTGTCCCCATTATCCGTCTGTCGCGATTAACTGAATAAACCGAAACTATTAAAGTGCATATATGTACATACATAATAACTTTATTTAAAAAATACATACATACACACTTAATTCATACTTTATTTAAAAATTACATATTATTATTATTATTATTATTATTATTATTAGCAGTTTTACATTATGTATACATATTTACTATTTAGTATTATTATATCGTAAATTAATTAGATTGTTATTTTATTATAGATATTTATTATACATTAATTGATTTACATACTTAATTTATATTTTGTTAGGCTGCAGAAAATCGTCTATTGTTCTTTGCTGTAATTTATTAAAACTTTGCTTATTGATAAAATCTGCACAAACGTTTAGCGAAGTTGTTGGTGCATTTCCGTTTTAATTTTGCGTAAAATATAGTTTAAGCTGATCAATGCACTTTTCTGCTTCTCTTGTAGTAATTTTGACGGGCTGAACGTTGTCATCGTCACCGCTCTCTTTATTTTGCAGACTTCTTTCAGCAATTTCATCGAGAATACTATCGTAATTTTCATTTTCATTGAAGCACTGCACACCATCATCAATTTTTACAAATAACTCCCCATTTTCTACGCATTGTGCTACGTCATTTTCAATAGAAACAATAGTAGGAAGATTAATTTCAACCAAAAAAAAATTTCACGTTTATAGCACAAAAAACCATCCGGAGTCGCTCGGTAGAATAAACCAGTTTCATCGGCGTTATAATTGTCCTGAGGAGACAATTTTTTAAGAATTTCCGGTAATTTAGCTAAAGACTTTTTCTCCGTGAAATCGCTTGAATTTAATATTATTCCGATCCTTCCAACGACTTATCCAACCTTCTGTGGCCTTAAAATCACTATGTCCAATTTTTTCAGCAAAAAATTTAGCTTTTTGCTGTAACATGGGGCCGGAAATACGAACACCGCGTTCTGTAACAGCAGAAAACCATTCGTTCAGAGCTTTGTCTACTTCGGGATCTTTGCCTTCTCGTTTTCTTTTTCTGGTTACAGATAAACTTTTTTTGTCGTTTAATTTTTCATATTGTTCACGAATAGCTATTTCATTATTTTTCAATCGGCATAGTACCGATTTAGACGTGCCTATTAATTTCTCTAACTGACGAAGACTTGTATTATGAGGTTGAGCCTTAATTTTATCCAGTATAGAAATTTTTTCAATCAACGTTAAATCTTTACGAGACATAATATTGTTACGTATTAAAACAAACTGGGAAACGCACTAAAAACGCACATACATTAATACACATCGACGAAAGAACGTGAACTAAAGGTTTTCGATTTTGTACGTAGGCTAGTTGACTTTTATCATGGTTTGTCCCGGATGAACGAAGTTAAATTGCATTAAACTTATACATCCGTTCGGGACTATACCAATTTGTCCCCTTTATGCGGTGTCCCAAATAAACGGATTCCACTGCATATTAAATAATAATATTATAGAAATTTTACTTTTAATTTGTTTTTAATTAGTAATGAATACTTCTAAGCCCTAGAACTCTTCCTAAACCCGTTAAAATGTATTAAAATTTTTACACAATACCTATTAGAATGAGTAATAATTACAAATGTGATAACAATTCCAAATATTTTGGCGATATTCATTTTGTTGGGTATTTGAGTATTTGACCATCTCACCTCACACAGGGTTGTTATTTTCGTAACGAACGATTTATGATATTGACACATAAAATTACACCTCCCAAACCAGTGACCCATAGAAAATTGTGAAATACTATACACGTGGCTCGTTTTTCATTGTTTTCGTTTATGTTTTTTTTTTTAATTGTACCCTTACATCAATGCATACAATTATAAAAACATCATGGTGTTATATTAGGTATATAGTTGTTTCTTAATAGTGTTGGAATTTATCTGGATAAGCTATCCAGATAAATTTTCATTTATCTGTTGTTATATCTGTATAACAGTTTTATAGGTATGTTTTTATTTATCTTAGATGAAAAAAACACTTAACTAGTTGAACATTTATCCAGGATAAGTAAATGGATTAGATTTTAGTTTTGAATAGCCGTAAAATAGTGTGTAAACATTATAAAAATTTTTGTTGCGAATTTTACGTTAAACGCACAACCATGGGCGCCATTTTAGGTCTTAAGTAGGGGGTGCGAAAATTTGACGCAAGCCAATTTATTTAAAAGAAAAACAAAAAAGGGCACGAATTCGCACAATAAGGGGGCTCAAATTCTCCAAATCTATTAATATCTTTCCGTTTTTTTAAAAAAAAATCATTCTGCCCTCCAATATTTTTTACACCAACCAATCTCCCCAAAATTTTAATCCAAGTCGCGCCATTAGAATTCACGAATGTTTTACATTTATTTCTAGTAATCGGCCTTTTTAGTTTTATTTTTTTCTAGATTAAAATGCATTTTAGGTATTGTTAACTATTTATATAAAAAAGATTTATATCAAAAAAATATAATATTATCTTAATCTCGACAGTTTTTTGGTCATCCGTGCCTAATACTGTTATTCTTGTGTTCTTATTTTGGATCTTACCTACTCGTCCTCGTGTTAACTTATGTAATATTAGTATTTTAAATATGTTTTGAAACCCTATGGAGATCTATTTTTGATAGTAAAATATGAACCTTGTGTCACATTGTACATACCGATAAACGAATAAACTCACGAAATTATGCTCATTTTTAAAATTAAGTTTATTTTAAATCATAAGTTTATAAAATCCGTTGTATGTTTATTTAAAAAAAAAAGCATCGTAACACGGTGACGAGATTTTACAAGAGTAAAGGTAATATTGAAATGCTGTTGACAGTACGTCGATAATGAGAAATTAGCGAGATTTTTGAGTCGCTAACGGTTATCTAATAGTAATAACCGCCTCCGTGTCCGTAACCACCGTGGTGTCCACCATGGTGTCCGTAACCACCTCTGTAACCGTCGTATCCTCCACCGTAACCGTAACCACTACCGTAACCTGAAAATAAAACAAAATAACTTTCAAATAACGTTCCGTAAAAAATAATGTGTATATTATGTACCCAACTATACTGTATGAATACGGATTGGTCTAGAAATTCTTAAATTTACCCTATACTATAAAAATAATACTTTTGTTTTAACCTTTTCAACCCGATAATTTCATAATATTATAAATATGAGTGGAAAAACGTTTTTCTAAACAATCGACGAACTTAACAATTTTCAATATGTATTCCGAATGCATTAAAATTGAATGTTTATTTCAAAATTATTATATCTATTTACGTGACGACTATAATTACGTTTCTATAACTGAACGAATTACCAAAATACAATTAGTTCAATAATAGTAGATAGTGAGAAAGATTTTTCAAAATATACTCGTCAACTAAATACAATCAAAGTATCGGATCATTTTATTTTAGACGTTACAGATCTCTCAATAAAATTTTATCCCTATGATCCGTCTTATAATTTGATTAAAATACTTTATTCGTTGTAATCGCGTGGCGTTGACACGTTTATTATTATTTATTGGCAACATGTAATTAACCTTAGATAAAATTTATGGAGATATGGGATCTAAAACGTTTGTTTTGTACTTCATTACCGTTGATAACTTTCTATGATTAAATTTTATGTACATTAAATCGCCTTTAAAATCTTTTTTTCTTTTCCAATTTTCGCCGTTATGTTTCGTTTCGTTGGGTATTCGGTTGCTAAAGCAGTGAACATTTGTACGAAACAATCAAGTACGCCCCTGTCTTACTCTGAATTAATTTTAGAGGTGTCCGGATGGTACCATAGTTATTATGAATTAATCGGTTGTCTTTTCGTTAAAAACTGTATCTAACATAACAGTATACTACATTTTACGTGATTTCAACAGTTTTTCTTACCGACTCCGACCCCGATTCCTACACCCGCGTAGGCACCGCTATAACCGTATCCTCCGCCGTATCCTCCGCCGTATCCCGGATAATAGCCTCCATCGTAACCGCCGCCGTAGCCGCCCCCGTATCCTCCTCTGTGGTAACCTCCGGAATAACCGCCGAATCCTACACCGCTTCCGTAACCGCTGCTGATGCCGATGAAGCCGGTAGGTTTAGCTGTTGCCACGGCCAAAACCGCCAAGAATACGCACTATAAGGACGCGAACGATTGTTCAAAAATACGTTAACAGATTTAAAAAATTTCACGTAATTTCAATTTTTTCCTATACGGTTGATAAAACGTATAAATATAGTGTGTTGATTCCAAAAGTGAATTTGTATACCAAATTTGTAACTACAATTACGTTTTGGATATATTAATCCTTATATTATGTACCTATGTGTACGTATATAATTGATGATACGATCAAAAATTTCTTTAAAAAAAAAAAACTTGTTGTCAATATTTTGCCAAAGTGCGTGCTGCCCAATCGAACGTTTATATTATAGTGCGTTCACGGTGATGTTTTTTTAAAACAATAAAACACGTTTATTTATGGGTAGATAAAAGTGCAGCTCACAACTTAACAACTATTCTTCCGTGTTATTTTTATAATAAATTATGTGTCATAATAGCTGTATACGTTGTATTACACCGTGTAATATATGGCCATCGATTTGTGAATAATGTTGTAATCAATGTTACAAAACATTCCTAAACTCATAATATTTGAAAATAACACTGGTTATCATGCCGAAAATAAGACATTTTATATCTCTCACTTACTGTACCGACTGTTTCCGTGATACACGTTTACGTTCTACCGTACCTACGAATAAAGCGACCTGACGGGTACCCTGCGTGATTATAGTTCCGACTTCAAATTTGTTTTTGGTCAGCTGTCTCAATAAACCTAATATTACCCGCTCTTCTGTGACGCGTCGTCTACCGAACCGGACAACAGTGTTAGAGCCACCAGAAAATGAGTGACGTATAGAAGTCGGAGCATTTTTTTGAAAGGTTTTTAACAACTCAAAAAAACGCGAATCTCGTTAAGCCCGATCGGCTACATTAAAGTTTTATGGTTTTTTTTTAATCATATATTATCAATATCATATAGTAATATAGAAAGTGTGTACCAGTACGAATTTTCCAGCACCCATGTTTGTAGGTCTCGTGAGAATAACTGCAGCGACTGGCTATAATAGGTGGTATACGGCGACGCGCGGAGTGTTCTGCTGCGCAGTATTCTTCCCGACGACGGTCCCTGGAGACGACTGAACCGGAACGGTCGAATCATCCGCGTTTTACGTGAAATTTTTTAATTTTTTTTTTCCTTTTTGTTTTTTTTTTCGCATCTGCGCATCTTCCGTCTACGGGTCTTCTGTGTCCGGCTGTGTAACCTTGAAAATCTCGCGCCCAAGGTCCGAAAACCAGTATTTCCAGGTACGAAACGACGCGAAGCGTTCGTTCACTCCTGAGAAATTGTACGGTATAAAAATATACTGATACCGAGTTTAAATAATACATATTAATGTGTGTGTGTGTGTGTGTACAACATTAAAATAATTCACACGACACGAAATCGACCGACGAGATCTCGTACAGGCCAGCAACGACCGCGGGGCGGCGCGGCCGTCTTTCGGCGTGATCAATTCTGCAGTATAGTATACCGCTGCAGTGGTCGCGGATAAATTATTACACGGGTTTCGCAATGTTTTTCATGCAAAGTTGAGCGATTCAGTTCGAGAAATTCGTTGCGATCAGTTAAGCCGATACAATGTTAAAATGCCTCCAGTTAAATACGTTCGAAGTTAACGACGAACAAAATATTAACAGATTGTAGGTTGAAGAGGTGTTAAGACGGAAAAAGAAATAAACTTAACTCGGAAAAAAAATAGGCGATTATTTTTTTTTCGTTAAATTATTGATAAAACGCCCGATCTGTATGGTACTTTTAACTGATGTACCTAAAGTTAGGAAAATAGATTATCAACATAAAAAAAATCATAAATTGTTTGTTGGTTACACTCGATGACGAAGAATTTTTTTTTTTTAAAAATAATATCCAATACTTTTTCGGACGGTTAAAATGCTGATCGCCAGTAGATATTCGTTTCACACACTATACGCTTCTTACTACTATCGATCACTGTGTTATTGTCGCGGTGCTGTTGTGAAATTTGTTTGAAAAACAAAACGGAGCAAAAAAAATGTTTCAAACCGATTGAGATCTCTTAAAATTCAGAAATAACCAGTACGAATATCATAACTTATTCAAATTAAAAAAAATGTACAACTTAATCGGTGTCTGTTTATAGCGTTTATTTGTTTATACTATATTTTTAGTTTATAAATTTCGATTTTATCATAAAATACTAAATAAATGTTTTTTTGAATAACGATTCCTAGACTGCCTGAAATTGTTATTAATAAATTTAAAAAGGTATGAGAAAACCCTTTCAAAGTTTCAAGTATATAATGATAGACTAACACTGCATTGTGTCCGACGCTTTAGAGGCACCTTGTATGAGAAAATAAAATATTAGTTTATATATTATTATACAAGTACTTTACGAACAATAACTTTGTTCGTTGATTTGAAGCTAATTGATTATTAATTCTTTATTCGTGTATTATAATACTTTTTTCTTTCAACTCAAATAAAAGTGAAGTGTTGACAACAATTACGTCTCGTATACCCCTAAATAATTGTAATTAGCAACTGTTAACTACCGTGCGTATAATTTTGCAATGATTAATTATTTGATATTAATTATGTTGTATTCTGTTTCACCACAAGTAACAACACAAATGCGCGTAAAAGTGCAATGATTAAATGTTGTACGGATCGTTAGTTAAAACCCATTAGTTATTAAGCGATTACATAGTTAAATAGAAAAATTAAAGTTTCAAAAATAAAAATTAAAAAAATTCTCATTCGGAGTTTGCAACCTCACAACGCATGAGTAGTTAAACAAAGTGCTTACTAAAAACAATGTCCGTCGCAATCATTCACGTACATTCAATGAATATGGGTGGCAAAAAAAAAAAAAAAAAAATTTTCTTTACTGTCATAGCTATTAATTTAGGTAATTAGCCCAAAATTCGTTGAAAAATTTGTACGAAATATATTATTATATAATATTATACACAAGTTCATAGTTATATTTCTTCTGAAAATCATTTAAATACATTTTCAAAACAGTAACGATTTCGTTTATATTTTACCTATCTCGACAACGTGATGAAAAATGCATGTAATTTGGAACACTACTTTTTTGCTTTGGATCGTAATTTGAAAAATGAACAAAATAAACTTCAACCAAAATACCATCTCGACCTAATTACCTTTATTGTTTTGACGTTATGTAAACACCGGAGCAATCCTATAATACCCAAAAAAGTGTTATAGAAAAGACATTGTATAATTAATATTGTAAAATCGATTCCATATTAAACATTATATAAATCAAATTTGTGTACCGAAGTGATATTGTAATTATGATTTAGGAGGAACACATATTTTAGAACTTTTTTGGAACTCTTAAATAGTGGGAAAAACACATTATACTCTTTGCTTTATTAAATTTACCTACACCACGTCTTTTCGTCTAGATAGATAGATAGTAATAAATAATTTCATGTCACGATAAAAGTTCGCTGGTTTCAAAACGGTGTGACATCATGTAACAATCGCTGTTTGTACGCATTGGCCTTGATGGCTTCCGACAAAACATTAAAATAAATTTAAAATTTGCATATTTTACAGAGTTTAATATGGGTATATACGGACGCGACGACCAATTTATAGCTGTTGGATTTTCCCGTTTCTATCGAATCACCATCAGAGACCCTCTGCCCATTTCAAAATAATTTGAAATCTAGCCGTACACCAATGTACATCAATAAAATTAAAATAATCGACGGAAAAAAAACGTATTAAGAATGACGATTTAAACACATTTCGGGTAAACCATTCAACGACCGCCGTGTGTATACCTATTAATATAAAACTAATTTTATTATAATGTAATTATAATAAAATTATTAAGACCATAACAGGAGGAAACATATTATATATAGCGTGTAATCATTGCGGTTGAAAACCAAAAATATTTATTACTTTTTGTGCCGTGAAACCGTATTAATTAAATATTAAACATACGGGCAGATTCTACGCGTCCAAAACACAATGATCAAAACAACTATATATAGGTAGTACAATTGTATAATATTGTTTTTACGTTTTTAGGCAGTCGATATCGTTTTGTTAGAATACCAATTTTTAGCGTAGTCGCTTCCGGAAAGCCTGTGTGCAGTTCATTAGCATATATTTTATTCTAAACGATCGTTTTTGCTATTTTTCTACTATTTCTCCTCGTACACTTTTTTCTTTTTTTTTTTTTTATATTGAACACCAGATTCCGCGAAACAATCGATTTATCAAATTTGTTTTTTTAATTCGCAAGTTAATTTTTTTCGATTGATACGTTTATCACACAAATGCCACGTAAAAGTAAAATTTAAATGGCCTTGTGTAACTAGTGAAACTTTCGGCGTTCGCGTTACATTGTGTACGCCTATGTCTGAAATATCTACCCGCACTATTGATAGTTGACGGCTCATTGTCCACACGTATGACCACGTTTAAGGAGTAGTATCCCATCTTTTTTTTGATGTAAAAGTTTTTTTATTTTATTTCATCACATAGAGTGATGATTTTTTGTAATCGCGTAATGATTTCTACCCATAATTATTATGCTATTTTCGGACAGTTTCAGTTTTGTAACAAATTACTGGTAGTACTTTTTGGCATAATTTTTTATTCACTACTTTTGTTTGTTACCTAGACACCTTCGTCAAAAAAATAAACGTACAATATTTAGAACGTACAATATTTTCTCCTATCAACAGGCAAAAAAGTACGTAAACTGTTGAAAGATAGCATTTTTTCAATGGTAAAGAAAACGCAATTTATAATTTAATGATATAACACAGCTCCGGTCAGATCACATATAGAAAAATTAAAATAAAATAATAATAAACGTAACTATTCGATTTTTGTTTTTTTTTTTTTTCGTTTCGTTAATTCTCTTATAACCAGTATGCAAAATGAACGTCCTTTTAGTTGAATTCATTAATAAATAATAGAAGAACCATGAATAATATACCAACTATGTTTTTTCAACTTGCATAAACTGAGTTCACAATTTTTTTTTTTAAATCATTAGATTCTGAGGGACGTGAAGACACCATTATATGTTAATACTTATCAAACAACGTGATAAGCTTTTTCAGTATTTTAGGATTAATTTGACGGAACCCACTTTTTGCATCTCTTTGTTATTAGGTACGCTTAAATGATACAAAATCACACATACATCTCAGACCACTTAAAATATATTATATGGTATAATTTTTTTTAAAAATATTAAACATAGTTCACTTATAGTTTAGTACCTATATACGTACGAGACCATTAATTACAGAACTTGTTTTGTTTATATTCGGCGAGTGTGATTTGACCGGTTCCAAAGCGTACTACGTAGGCACCTCTATACTATAATCAAATGAAGAAAACCGGATTGTTTGAAACGAATTTAGGAACGTATTTTATTTGCAATTATTTTGATCAAAATCTTCACTCGAGTTATACTGTCCGCATCTTTGTGGCGTATGGTTTACAGGCTAATGCAAAACTTCTTGTATAATAGAATATAATGGGCAAAAACTGAAAAGCAATGTTTATTTAATATATTATTTTTATTAACAACAAATCTCCATTAAATAGTTTCCCTTAATCTGAGTTTTTAAGGGTCTTCGTTGCACCGGTTTTTATGACACAAATATGGTCTCAGCAGTTCCATAAATTAATATGGTTATTCTTATCCAATTTTCGTTCTAAAAACGGTTCTAAACTTGTTATAATATCTTATTTGTTTTTACGAGAACATTTTTGAAAATATTTATTTTTAAAGAAACAAATAATAATCAAAATATTGAAATTATGACGATTTTAGAATAATTTTAAACGGCCATAAAATTATGAAAACTTTTTTTATTTCCAAAATCATCTTTTAAAATCATTGAATATCTATCATAAAAACACAAAATGATGTTTCAGTAATAAAATGTAACTAAAAATTACATTTATACTATTAAAATAATGATTAATAGTGCTCCCGAATGACTACGTAACGTTGCTTGAAATTATCACAAGTTTAGAGCCATTTTCAAAATGGAAATTAGAAAAATACAAACTTAGTGTTATCAGAAATCCATGCTCGACGAAGCTCCTTAATCTTTTTTTTTTATTCAAGTATGTAATTAATGTGCTACGAATTTTACTTAATTTAGTAGGTATATTCTGTTATTTTTGATTATTTGTATACTATAAAAATTTGAAAAAACAAAACTTAAATGCAATAAATTAGTAAAAAAAAAAAAAAAATGAAATTTTTTGATCTCATAAACAATGTTAATTATATTAATTTCTGATAACTACCTATACTCACATAAACTACGAAATGTGGTGATAGTTAGTCATGGGCAGCGACGGAGTTACATTTTTACAAAATAAATCATTTATTATATTTTTGTCCCGAAGTTGTAATGTCCATAAAGAAAAACTATCTAGATTTATTGTTAGTAGGTAATAATTTCACTTACAGTTTTATTAAATTATTACCATATAATATTACACAATATATATACGTTGCGATGGTCATGATACGTTGAGCTCAAGCAAAACCATAGAATAATTTATCAAACAGTATAATTTATGAACAGCAACACTAATTTGTGTGTGAATATTATGGTGGTAATGACGTTGTTTACCTAATTACGTAGTTTTTTGCTCTTTTATTTTCACAAAATTACATCGGTTTATATTATGGGTAACATCGTTATAGGTAGGTACTGAATATGTAAACACAAAATAATAATTATAACAAACTTAATAACAAACGCAAATGGCATCATCAACGCTCCTTGTTAATTAATTTTTACTTTTAAGTAACCATTTTACTTTTGAAAAAGGCGTACCCATTTTGCCCCGTATGATATTTAAAAACGATATAGTAAATAATTGCATCGTAGTACACGTGTACATTACATTATTGTAAATTGCTCACGGTGATAACGATTCTGAGTGAGCTCAGTGTTCCTAATGAAAACTGAGCTGTAAGATTTGTATTTCAAAATAACAGTTCATACTGAATTTATGATCTAAAGGAATATATAGATATTAATAACAAGTGCCAAAAAAATGAGTTATTTATATGCATATCCCTAAGAAGAAAAAATAATTTTTTTCATCATTAAAATTTCACTTGATTTAATAAGTCATTATATATTTTTAAAAAGAGTAAAAATTGATTGAAACTTTGTTGAATGCAGTGAAACTATAATTTCAACAGCACGATAAAATTATTTTGAAATCGTTTCCAGTAATAATTGAATAGATATTCATTTTTTAGAACATTCCTAAAAATCGGCAGAAAATTCCAAAATTCGTACACGCATTTATTGAATGTTAATTTACACGTAAAATTCGAATAATTTGAACAATCATTATCTATGGAGTAATTACGATTCAACTGCCCAACAATGTGTAACTATTCTATATTACTTACTATATTTCAAAATTTTCAAAGTCCTATAAACAGCTATAAATTGAACGAAATTTGTATAAGTCCGGATTTCTTTTTTAATATGAATAAATTAAAATAAGTGGTTCGGACATTTTATAAATTTTATTCTATTAGTCAGTTTTTAGCATTTTCCACGCTTTGATTTTACAGCCCACGAAACAACAATTTACGATTAATTTTTTAAATAACAGTTTATACACAAATTTAAAATTCGATCGAAATGTATTGAAATTGGTTGACGCAATTTCACAAACAAAATTCGTTTAACCCTTAATGACGTATAAAAATATCAAATCAAACGGTGCACAAAAAAATGTTGACATTTTCGTTTTTCGATCATAACTCGAAAAATTATCAGAATTTCGAAAAAAAAAAGAAATTCAAAACCAAAGGATTTCTTTTATTTGGTTATACACGTTAAGATTAGAGGTTTTACCCGAAAAAGTGTTTTCTGGTAAAAGTAAAAGTAAAAAAAAAAGTAAAAGCATACATTCTTCGCTCCACTCAATATCTAAAAATAATAATACATTTAAAATTTTACACTCTACGTTCAATTTACGCTAATTTTGTAAAATTTATGGGAAATTTTAAATTATTTTGCTTAATTATTTTAACTGTTTGTAAAACATGACAGAATCAACAGCTAATCAAATAAAAAAAAAAAACATAATTTCATAGTTTCGGTATATCGTCGAATTAATAATGATTCTATAATATTACGCAATATTTAAATTCAAAATACGACAACAAGTTATTACTTTACAAAAGTCACGGTTACGCAATAGTAAATTTATTAGACGTCAGTAAAATCTATTCTGAATTAATGTACAGAATTTATGTTCACGTAATTGAAATTTCCTGAGTTTTCCGTTTCAACAAAAATATTCAAAAATTGTACATTATATTTAAAAACGATCGATAGTCATCATGAAATTGGTTCGCACGATGTTCTATTTCTACAACGGTTTAAAGTAGGTATACGTATAAAAATAATAAAGTTATGAACAATTATTGACATAACACTGAGTACCGAACACTTTAGGACTGTTGATTTTTCACGGGTCTTAAAATAACGTCATGTTGTCAAGTTGAAACACAGTGAAATAAGCCACATAGAATGAAAGTAGTTAGCAGTTTGATCTTTAAAAAAAATGACTGCCTATAATAAACGTTCTCGTCATATTTGTCACTTCGTAAATGTTGTCTTCTCATTGTGTATTAAAAAAAATTATTTTACTGAGAATTCGGAGATTTAGTATTATTTGTATACGGTTTAAAATATTTACTGAATTCTCAAGTCCAGTATGTATTTAATAATATTGTATCTGATAAACATATGTTATATATTACTCCTGTAATAATGTTGGTACCCGCTTTGTGTGTATTTTCTATGAAAATTTTAGCTACGCAACCACAGTTGCACTAAGAAAAAGTTTGTCGTCTACCAACGTAAAATCAGGCGATCGTTTGGTTTACCGAAACTATACACGCTTCTTACGGAGGAAGGATCAACGGTACACTAGAAGTGGAGGAGGAGGCTCCAGAACCGGCATTTTATAACTACTCGTATATTTCTTATCTTTGTAATTCAAAATTTAAAAGAAAAATACGTCGATACTATCAAATCTTCATTCAAATCTTTATAAAATCTTTCTACATTTCGGTGTAAACATAATATTATAACTGTAAGATGATGTTAAATTGTTCAGAGTATGGTTGAAAAAAAAATAAATAAAATTTATAAAACCTGATAGGCAGATCAGGTAACTATAATGACTCGACGAGGACACAAAAACACGTAGAAGGAATCGAAAACGCCACCTATTCTTTCGTCGCACTGGACTTTACGACGCGCATATTACGGTCTCAACAGTTCCATAATATAATAGAGTTTTACTTATCCAATTTTCATTTTGAAAACGGTTCTGAACTCGCTTTGATGTCTACTATGCTTTTACGTGATAATTTTTGAGAATGGTTGTTTTTAAAGAAATAATTCGTAATAATAAAATATTGAATTTATGACGATATTTGATCAATTTTAAACGGCCATAGAAGCATGAAAACTTATTTATTTGCTAAATCATCTTGTGAAAACAATGTTTAGGTTCTTCTATTCGGTTCAACTTATCCAGTGTTGGTCTACCGAAAAAATCACATAAACGGAAAACACGTAATGATGAAAATAAAATAAGTTGGCGTGAATAAAAACCATTTGTACTGTTGAAATGATGATTAACTGCTCTCAAATGTCTAATAATCGCAAGTTTAGAACCGTTATCAGAACGAAAATTGGAAATTGTGTATTAGTATATTCGCTCGAATCACTACCCCTTTTAATGTAATATTAAATGATAATACGTTAGGTCCTGTGTTTGATGTTCAAACAAGAAAATAGAAAACGTCGCAGTATATTTGTATTATATAACATTTTTAATAATAAAAAAAAAAAAAAAAAAAATTTACACTATTTTAAATCAAACGTACAGAAAAATATGATTTCATTTTAACAAAATAAAATAAATTAGTCTTAAAATGAAGATCACATTCATAACAAAAATATTAATTTTATTACAAAGAGCTGTATAGTGTTATGTAAATCAATAAAATTATAAATTTTAACATTCTCGATGTACACAACTAGACCCCAATCGATCAGTTTTTCGATATTTACACGTAATATATATATGTATATATTAAAATGACAATTTTTTCAAACAATAAAAAAAGAAAAATGCATGCTAACCAAAGTTCGTCGCGCCTATACAGAGGTATACTAGACCCATAAAATATATGAACAGCTATCGATAATGACCAGTTTATACAGTAAAAAAAATAAATTAAAAACACATAAAAATACAATAGATCAACATTTCACGGGTAGTAGAGGAGGAGAGGAGAGTGGGCACTTATACAAACACGCTATAACCGAGTGGTAACTATAGTTTTGATTTTTTTCAAACTCGAACTGGCTGAGCGCGTGGGAAAAAAAAAACGAAAAAACAAACAACGAAAACGAAAAATGCCATCCGCGGGATTACGATTCGGAGAACACGGCGGACATTTGGAAAAACGTGTTCTCGTCGTACAGCGAGCTCAGCGACGTGGACATGTCCTTCAGCACCATGTTGTTGCTGCCGTCATACGCTTGCGGCGCCGCTTGCAGAGGTCCGGCGGCATGGAACGAGGAGGCGTTTTCTTCCTGCGGGCCCCCCGTCGCTTCGGTCCCCCCGTTCTCGCGTTTCCCGTCCAGGTCCACATAGTACTGTTGCTGCTGCTGCTGCTGCATGTTCGACCTGGAATGATGGTTGAACTTGTCGTAACCGCTATTGTAGTAACCGCTGTTGTGCTGTTGCTGCTGCTGCTGCTGCTGCTGGCCGCATTGCTGCTGGCCGCATTGCTGCTGCTGGCCGCACTGCTGCTGCTGGCCGCACTGCTGACTGTTGCAGCCGCCACCGTTGTTGTTGTAATAGCCCGCACCGCTGTTGTACGACGCCACGCCGTTACTTTGCCCGATGGCCGCGAACACGTTCGCCGCCCTTTGGAACCTCTGCAGGTACGCTTCCGACCCGTTACTGTAATATCCCTGCTCGTGGAACTGGGCATTGTTGCTCGGATAATGTTGACCGCTGTTGTTCTTCAACTGTTGATACTGTTGAGCGTTGCTGTTGCTGTTGTTGTTGTTGTTGCTGTGGCTGTTGTTGTTGTTGTTGTTGTTGTTGTTGTTGTTGTTGTTGATGATGTTGCTGTTGTTCTGATGCAGCTGCCGGAAGTTCGCGTAGTTGTGGTTGTAGTTGACAAAGTCTTGATTGGACGAGTACGAATACCGTCCTCCGTTCTGCCTCTGCTGCATCGCCGGAGCGCTGCAGTTGTCGGCGTTGTTGTTGTTGTTGTTGTTGTTAAACAACGTAAACGGATTCGCGGGGTACGGCCTTTGGTTTTGCTGCTGGTACGCCGTTCTGGACGCGTCTTGAGCCGGGCCCTGCATCCAGTTGACCGGCAAACTGTTGCTGCGCATGTTCCGCACGGTGTTGTCCGCGACTTTCGGCCGATCGTTCTGAACGGTCGGCAGAACGGCCGCGGCCGCGTTCGCCAACACCCGAGTGCCGCCGGCCAGAGAACCGCCATCGGCGTTCGCGGGGGGCTCGGTGATGTTCAGCGAGGGCGGGAGCGCGGGGATTTGCTCCAGAGCGGATTCGGTCAGCTCGCTGATGGTCTTTTCCGCGTCGAACCCGCCGAGATCGTAACCGTCGATTTTTTCGCTAATCTGTAAAAACGGAGGCGCGTTGATTAGTTTTTTGGATTTGTGACGGGCGCCGCAACGGAGGCGGGGACAGAAAGGTGAAAAACGAACGCATTACAGTATTCACGGTGCGATTCATTTCACCGTTTCCGGAAAGAACCACGTACAACACTACGGACGTTTTGGGGGAGCATTTGCTCGCCCTGGACCCGCAGAGGCCTAATTAATTCGCGTCACACTCACCATGTCTTTGATGACTTCATCGAAGTCGTCCGGCAGCACCATTTTGCTTTCCAACGATTCGCCTTCGCCGACTTCGTCGAGGTTAATGTTCGAGTTTGGATGGTGCACCGAGCCCGTTTGGTGGGTTTGCGCGGGCCTAGACGTTTTGGCACTTTCCGGCTGCAACGGTCTGCAGCATTCTTCGTTCTCGGAAAACGCCTTAAAAGGTATAACCGATACGGGTAAAATAATATTAGGGCAATACGCGTGCCAACGGAAAATACGGATTTCGGAACACTTACATCGAGATCCGGACCCATGGCCGTGTTTCCTTGACTAGGCGAATAGTCCAGAGAAATCGGATCGTACAAGGACGAGGCGTTGCTAAGTCTATGATGCTCCGAAGGTACCTAACAGAGGTGCAATACAGTTATCAATATACTAAACGATACAGCTTACAATAACGTGGCACTCACTTGACTGCTCCTGCGGCTATACTCAGACTTCATACTCCAGTAGTTACTATAGGTGCTCTCTCGTCGTATTATGGTGTCTTGATTGGACGCCATTTTCATGTCGGTTAATCGCTTGTTTAGCTCTTGTATACTAGAATTGCCCACGTGCCCCGGACTGAGATCCGGCACGACCGCCGATAGTTCGCTAGTCGCGAGCTTCAGTCCTACATTCGGACCGAACCTCCGCATTCTCGGGACCATCGGAGCCGAGGTCACCATCCCGACGCCGGATTGCATGTATTCGTAAAACTGCGGGTTTAAATTCACCAATTGAAACCGTCTCGAACCGTGTGATTTTTAAAGTACAAATGGCAGTAACACTCACGTCTGGTTCTTGACCGTCTTCGATCCAATTATCGTCCAACGGGTCTCCGCTGTGGTTACTGTCACTGATGGGTTCGTCGTGATACGTTCTGTGGTTATACGGAACGCTGACGGGGCTGGGTTGTTGGCCAGGAGAATTCGTTTCCTATGGGAAAAAAAAAAAAATAAATAACTTTTTTTCGAACGGGAGTCTTTTAATGATAATTAACGTTTTAAAAATACGCACTTCGGATTTTATGCTCGGACTAGATACGCTAACGGTTTTGGCACTCATCGGCATTTCATCGCTTCTGTACGGTGACGCATCGTCGGCACCCGCACCGTTGTTAGCACCACCACCGCCACCGTTGCCTCCACCGCCACCGTCACCTCCTCCTCCTCCTCCGTGTCCGTTCTCGCCATTGCCTTTATGCCGTTTGTGGGCGTAAAATTCAGCCCCGTGGACCGTCTTGACGTGTTTGCGTAAGGAACTAGGATCCGTGTAACGTTTTGTACAATTTGGGGCTTTGCATATGTACGGTTTCTAAAAACGTACATTATTTTTTTAACGGATTATATTGTTATGTTCTTGCGAATGACGTAAACGTCATGAATCGTAACACAATCTCACCTATGAAATTTTCCAAGCTGAATGCATAAACGTATAAATTAAGCCGTTTTAATATTTTTCAGACAATAAAAATTCTACGGTGTGTATTATACTGTTTTTTCCATAATATTATGTAAACTTACAAACGCATGTGAAAGCACAACGCGAAAGCTACAGTTCGAGCAAACTATTTTTACACGCGGTATTATACACTTACGCGACGGTAAATAAAATCTTAAAAATTCTAACAGTTTATTTAAAATATCAAAACTATGCGCAACAATAATAGTTACCTCGCTGGAGTGTGTACGGTTTTGATGTTTTGCTCTGTCTGAAGCGTTGCTAAAAGCCTTACTGCAACCAGGATGTTCACAAGTATAAGGCTTTTCGCCCGTATGAGATCTGAGGTGAGTTTTTAAGTTTTCTAACCTCGAATAAGCTTTAGCGCAATTTTCAAACTGTAACAAACGAACAGTTTTTGGTACGTTGTATTAGACGGTTACACGGTCGATACTTGCGCAACGCGAATAAATCAAACATTGAGCAGTTAGCTTAAGATCAAGCGTCGTTCTCGAATCGACACGGCGTTAGTGTGTAACACTTGTTTGTGTTTTGAGTTCGAATAGCCAAAGTAAAGTGTTAATCAATTACCGTGCATTTATGAGGCTTCTCGCCGGTATGTCTCCGCATGTGCACGACGAGCATGTATTGCGCTTTGAACGGCTTTTCGTCTCTAGAACAATCCTGCCACTGGCATACGAACGACTTTTTGTTCGCCTGAATGTGATCATTAACAATGTGCTGCAAATCGCAAGAACGCGCACGGTCGTCATTAGAAGATCGCGACGTAAAATTGACATACAAATATATATATACAGGCGTATTGGCGTTGTCGCGCGGATGGGTACATCACACAGCAGTACATAATGATTAGCTCAGAGCAATTATATATTTTAATGAATTCGCTGTCTACACGGCGTGCATTTTGATTGTAAATAGAGGTATTGCGCAAACCGATATTATTCTTACGCCCGTATATTATACATTACGTGTACAGATTACACGCATACCTGCACGAGTAAAGCTTGCGTCTGAAATTCTAAATTACAGTGCTTCCAATGGCAATTGGTCTCGATGAAATCCGGTTCTCCCTTGTCGCAAACGGATTCCGGCGAGTTTTGTTTCGAATCTTCGGGTACGTGCACTTTCGGAGACGACTTTTTTGAACTCGACGCCGACTTTGACTTTGCCCGCTCGTGCTTGGGTTTGCACAAGTCGTTGGCCACCATCTGTCACAAAATCGTACGAACTATTTTATACACGGTCGAAATACGCAATGAGATCAACCGTACAAGCATACGACGAGATCAAAACAAACGTACCTGCCCATTATGTATTATGTGCGAATACAATGGGTATAAAATAAAAACGTTCGTTTTGGGCATAGTTCTGTACGAAATAACCAGGTACATTGTAGACAAAACTAGTACACGTAGATGACTTGTAAGTTGGTGGCTGACAACGGAAAAGATTACGAAAATTATACTTTTTGGTGCGTACTCGTAGAAAAAAATGGGTTAAAAAAATATCAATGTAGGTTGTGTATATAGATGGTTTGGACGTATTACGCGATGTCTGAATGTAATGATAAATCATCGCCATCGAGAAAAAACGATTCTAGGTATCCGAACAGCTGAAAAATTTTCGAAATCATTTGCGACTTTTACCGAATCTGCGTATTACCTATTTCAATAGGATGTAACAGTCTCGGCTAAAGTTATTTTGGAAGTTACGGCGAAAAAAAAAAACGATGTGTCGAAAACGCGTTTACCGCGTATAACTAATGTTTCTGTTTAGTTTCATGTCTGTAACTTTTTCGTAACTGAAAGTTTGGCAAAACGTAGAGCGCATCAGGGATATGAACTTTAAGAAAATGAGTTTTGACTATTAAATTCGGAAAGCGTTATGCGTGTCACAGACAAAAAAATAAAACATTTTTGTAAAACCGCCCCTGTTCACTCATCAACGCCCCGGGCGCCGTGCATTGATCGATGTACAAAAATGTTGAACCTCATTTTCACCCCCTAAGTGGTCGAATTTCGAAAAATCCTTTCTCGGTGCGCCTCTACACTGCTTAAAGGTTCCTCCGTACAAAATTTCAAGTCTCTACACCCAGCGGTCAGGCGTGGTGGGCGTTGATGAGACCTACCGCCGGGTCTAGAGACTCGAAATTCAGCACGGGAGTTCCTTGTTATACCACTGTACGAGGCAGACAAACCCGTAAAAAATGTTTTTCGAAATTCGACCCCAAAAAGCTTTTTTTTAAATTCTTCCCTCGAGGCAGCGAAACAGGGTTTCCGAATTCGCGTGACTCGGGTGTAACTTTGAACAACGTCGGGTCGGCGGACGGCTATATTACAAAACGAGCATTTCGTCGAACACTTTTATATTCGGGACCCGGAGGAGGATGCAGCGCTTACGTGCGAGGTATCTTGAGGCGGCACCGGTAACATGTGCAGGTTGTACGAGGAATGGTGCGCGGCGGACGGCAGGGACGCGGCGCTGTGCCACGGCAGGGCGAATCCGGTGGACCGGAGGAGCTGCTGGACTTGCGGCGACATGACGGCCGGGTGGTGCGGTTGCATGGTGAACGCCAGCGGGTTCAGGTGGCCGTACGAGCCGGACGTGCTGGAACTCCTGGAGCACGAGGCGCCGTACGCCGCGGCGGCCGAGTACAGTGCGCTCGGCGAGGACCGGATCCGTCCATGGAGCTCTAGGTCGGGCGACGGCGACACGGACAGCGCCCGTTTTTTGCCCTGGCGCGAGAAACTCTGCGCCAACGGGCTGCACAGTCCTGAACCTGTTTGTTCGAAAAATAAACGACCGTTTGATATATATATATATAATTAACGCACTCGAATATTCAGCTGACGCGCGTATAATATGACGGCGATGAAAAACTGTAGCGGTACGTCAATGCTCGCAGACGGTACTCGACGATCGGTGTGGCCAAAAATCAATACAGTATTTGGAAAATTCCGTCTCGCTGCTGATCTTATATTGTACGCCGCGAAACTTTGTCCGGAAGAGCGCGAAAAAATATATTATCAACTACATATAATCGTTCCCCTATAAGACACCCCGTGTGTAATCCTCGAAAAGTGTCCTTTCTGGCGGTCAACGTGTCGTCACGTCGTACAACGTAAAATCACGGTAATAATCAGAATGTGTTCTCAGAGTGTGTTCGGTAAATTTTTCTCGATTCGATTCTCACCGATTTATATAACTCTAATACGTGCGCGAGGTTACGAGAAAACGCACGATTCGTGTATACACGTTAAATGTCACGGTAAAAGCCGTAACAGCCGATGCTCCAGAACTCGCGGAGGACTGCACGGCCATAAATTGTAAGGACAACTTTTATCACGCGCACAGAAAAGAGATAAAACGTACGAAAAATAGAGTATAACCCTATGCTCTCGAGTTTACGAGGATATCATTTCGAGAACGAACTGACCAAATCGTATCTATACAAATTTTATTTTTTTGTTGTTGGCCGACTCGACTGAGATCTGCACCCGAGAGGCCGCTATGACCATCGTGTTATTATTATGTTTCACGGCGTTTACGACGCTTTAGCTGCAGGAAGCGAAATGGAACACCGCCCAACTTTCAACACCGTTGATACAGCGTGACGTTCTTCTTCTTCGCACAAATCGAAACTCGTTTGACGATTCGTAACGACGTAATATCATTATAACGTCGTCGCGTTTATTTTATTTTAAATTACTGACTTTTTATATATATATATACGTGTGTAATACTCACTCAGGGAACCGACTGTCGCGAACGACGAACAGATATCCATGCAGTTGAAGCGGAGCGGATGGGGGAAATCGGCTGGATGGGGGTGCGGATGGTGTGGCGGCAGGACGCCACCCGCCCCCCTCCGTGACAACAGGTCACCTGATCCACCGACACCGCAACTGCCGACCAAGCTGTAAACAAGCAGAGCACACGTGGCCGTTATTATATCGTACACGACACATTGGTAAAATCAACACCGACTTCTGGTGCTCACGAACAGATTCCCGTTGAGAATAAACAGCGCTGTCGTGTAACAAGAACACCGAATAAAACCATAAAATTTGCAGGCCCCATAAAACCCGACACAATAATAACACATACCCGGTACGCACGATAAAAAAAGATTGGCCGGCTATTTTGGTAAACATCCGAAAAGACTGTTCGAAACGATGTTAAAAAGTTAGGCGCGATCGTCTCCCGCAGTGAAAAATCGGATCCAAAGTTAAACTTTTTCTCGCCTATAAAAGTGTGCGGATTATCACGTTTCAATCAACACTTCGCTCGGGTTCCGACCCGACCCGTGTGGACGTATTTATTACTGCTGTTTATCGATAACTCTGTTGCCAGACCTTTTGTTGTACACATATATCGTACGGAAAAGAAAAAAAAAAAGTCTTTCTTCGGCCAAACAATCCAGATTCCCGCGGGCGTGACAATTTGTACCGAATTTTTGTGCGCGACGCGTGTACGCAAAAACGCCGAGTAAAAAAAAAAATTTTCGACCGCTGCCAATTCTTATTACGACCGTTGTTGTCGCTGAGAATTTCCAAAAATTCGACGACGCGTTACCTATATTTATGTGTCGTTTTAATAATAATTGTTACCGAACGAAGGGGTGAACTCGATCGGTGATTAAATCGAGATTTAAAAACTACGCGTAAAAACGAAAGTCGAGATGAGTACTTATAGTATGGTGAGTGACGCGGAAAACACTTCTGCTGTTGGGATGATCGCGGCACGATATTACAACGAGTGTAAACGTATCACGCGAAAACACACGTCTTGACTGAAACGGCAGACGGTAACCCGTCGGAATTTTAACGTTTGTCATCGGACAACGAGTGTTGAAAAGAAGCCAATACAATTTTACATCAGAGTCGGGAGATAATATACTATTACCATTGATTAAAAATATACTTAATCAATGCTATTACGCGTCTGACGAACGGATAAAAAAAACGTACAAGGACGGGGACATTGGTTATGCGCCGCGGCTTGTGCCGACAAGAACAGCTGTACGATAACAACAACACAACGTACGGTCGGGTTGAGGCGGTTGCGAGCGGGTGACTTTTCGGGAGTAAAACTATAGTAGTTCACTCTATTCGTGTGCTCTCGCCGCTTTTTATGCCTGGTACAAATATCGAACGTGCGCGTCGACAAACTATAAAAAAAATAAACGTTTCAACAGCCGTTTCCAACTATGGTTTTATCGGAAACCGCAGTTTTGCGTTAAAAAAAAAACAACGAAAAACAACCACCTATATTTAGTTACGATGGCGGGGGTTACACAAACGACGAAAATCGTCAACGGCCCCGTCGAAAAACTGCTGCGCGTCGTCACGATTTCGAGCGGCTGCGGGAATCTCGCGGCATGCGTGCCGCTGCCGGGGCCCGGGTGGTTCGTAAAAACGAAAACGGGACGGGGACGCGCGCGAGGAGGTGACAGCGTTCCGGGGGGAAGAAAGGAAAAAAGAAAACGTGTTCGGTGTTAAACGGACGTGAGACCGCGACGACAAACGGAGAATATATTCCTTACGAACGAACCGCGTCGGGTTGTTGTCCTTTTTTTGTTGAGAGTATTATTTTTATTTTAACGACGCGCGGGCCATGTGCGGCGGCGGCTCGCTGCGTGTAGCCGTTGATTTACGACACTATTTTCAGATGTCGGCGGCTGTACGTCGTCTGTAGAGAAGAACGCTGTGAATACGACGGCGAGGGCACAACGCGTACGTATCATATAAACACGCAACAATAATACAGAATGGTCGATCCTGTGAACTATTTCCGGGAGAGCGTTTTCCTTTTTTTATTTTCTCGCCCGTGTATACGACGACATACGTAACATAATAATTATCCGGTGCCAAGTTTGAACGCGCCGACAAAGTGTACAACGCGCTATACTCGGATCGAATTCGTATAATACACGTTGACAGAGAAATTGTCGTTATTTTGAAGTTTGCATGTACAGTCCGGGATATACGCACAACGCTGCCCGTCTCGTTTATACTGAAGACACGTTTCGTTTTCAGTTTTTCTGAACCCCCACGTATTTGTACGCGGACGGGCTCAATAAAATCAACTTTCGGTCTAACGCGCTCTCGAAGTTTATCAGATTCTTGGCTCTAAAATGCGATGGGTGGTTGAATATGACGCGTTTTCTAGTTTGGAGTATACAACGCGACAAAATAAAAAAAAAAGGGCAAAGTTTGTCGATAACGAACGGATTTCCGGGTGTACACAACCGAGATCGCTGAAAGAGACGCGGCGGCGAAATTTGAAAAAAAGTATTAGGTTCTTTTACGTTAGTTTTTTTTTACAAATACCTGTTAGGTACGACGAGAACACGGATTTTCATTACACCTTGCTATGTCTTTGCTGGTTTATCTTAACGAAACGTGATATTATGTACGTTTAAACGGTTTTAATACGGGTCAATTAAACGAAGAAAGTATACTATAGTAGTCTACGAACTCTCACGGCAGAAATCGTCACACAATCGATGCGCATAATAAACTGTTCGGACACAGAAACGATTGCGCGCGTTGCGTGGCACAATACAGACACGCACTTTTTTTGAAATTGAAATCTTTTCATTCAGACGAATCCAGGATTTTTTCGCTGCGAAAATCGGACGAGTACCCCCCGCGATCGATAACAAAGTTACGGACGATTTTAAATCTACGTTTAGATACGAAACGAAATCGCTACCCCCCTGAAACATTTCGACGTCTTTCCGGTCGTTGCACGGCGGCGTAAAACATACCTCCGCGTACGTCGTAAACTCTTCGTCGCCGTTCGCATAAGAGGTTCGATAAGCTCGTCGTGTAATGTCGCACGACAATATTAAGCGCGTCAAACTTTGTCGGTGTTCGATAATATTGTTGTCGTACACTCGGGTTTTCACGGTGTCAAAATTCGTTTTGTTTCGCTAAAAGACACCGACGCGGTGTACCCAACAGCCGCAATAGTTATTATTGTCGTTATCGCGCGTAAAAAAAGAGTATCAAATTTAAACGCGGCTCAATTCCGCCGGACGGATCTTTCAATTATTCTTACAATCCTTTACAACCGCTGTCCCGAGTTCGTGACCGGTCGTCCCGCGGCGGACGTTGGCTGCAGTTCTATTCCCCCCCGCTAAAACACTGCCGCGCTATTCAGCACGACGCGCGGGTATATAACGTTATAAAACGGTGTTTATTTTATTATTATAATTCCGACGGCTCTTCGCTTTATCTCTCCCCGTCTCTCGTCGTATTATTATTAACATCGTATATTATAATACCTCTCGCTATTTTCCTTTATCCGTTTCGTACCGATACACCACCACCACCGAGAGACGAGACAGCAGCGTGTAAAAATAATAACGCTGCACGGCCCCCGCCGAAACGGGCGTGTATCGCGGACACGGACATGTTAATTAATATTACGCCGCAGAGCTGGTGTGCGCGCGCGCCTCTGCCCGTAAATAATATTGAACAACAATCGGAGGAAAAACAGAGAGAGTAGAGAAGAAGACCCCGGCGAACAGGAGGAGAACAAAACAAAAAAATATGGAGAGAAAAACAGTGCGCCGCCGCCGGACAATAATAATATTGTAACGCGGTGCGATCGGGCGGTTTCGGGCCGACGCGTTCACAATTTGTTTGATCACACAGAAGATAAACATTTCGATAATAATATTATATATAATATGCGCAGTGTGTGCGTGTGTGTGTGTAGGAATGCGACTGACCGTGAATTTCTCAGAACCGACACACAGCGGGACGTTGAATTTTGAATGTTCTTTTTTTTTTTGTATTCCCCGACGACTACTACCTCTGGTTCTCTCCCCTGCGCCACCGTATAGAGAGACTCGTTTTTCTCCACGCCGTATACATATTTTATTATACTCCCTTTTACCGATTGTACGTATGTATATATATGTAGAGAGGTACGAACGAACCCTTGTGTGAATATCACAAAATAAAGAAGAAAAAAAAAATCAGGTGCACCCGTACAACAACGCTATACGAACGTTCCTTTTACACACGAAAAATCTTTGTAGATGCGTCAATCCGACTAAATAACATAATGGGTGGGTACCGACTGGGTAATAAAGATATTGTCGTGTAAATTCATCGCCTTTATTATATTATATTGTTATCACACGACATTTTCAAAAACTGTATACGCGGGTCCGAAAACGATTGGTAAATACGATACAAACTTTTAAAAATTACACACGCACGCACGAAGAACGCCCCCACAAATGAAAATGAAAAAAAACGAAATGTATTTTATCGGCTAGCTTGTCCTCGGATTTAACGCCTAATTTGCAGAGAAGACGGCCGTTATTTTCGGCGTTTAATATTTGCGACGAATCGTGCGTATTGACAAAATAAATAACAGTCATAACTCGTAATGCGTTTTGTTCTCGGACTCGCATTCGGCCCGCAGAGCGAGAAGTAAAAACGGCCATTATAATGTACGAGTACTGTATCGTATTAAATGCTGCAGCGAAAAATTTAAAAAAAATCCCTGGTTTTCGACGCAATTACACAGTTTAGACTGCAGTAGACGTCGCCGATTTTGGACCGGATCCAGGCGTCTTATATATCCGAGGCATTTTATACGGAGCCGAGGGAAATTATCGCGAGAGTCGAAACGTTCGGTGTTCAACTCGGCAAAGACGAATCTTATGTTGTGCCGCATGAACGCAAGAAACTTAAAAATAACTGGAGTGCTGGAGCCGGTCGCGGCCGATGACAAGTAAAACGTACACGGCCGAACATTGTCGCGGGCATTTCACATTTAGGAACACGTAAAAAATTTGAAAAGTGGAAAACCTTTGCCGTTTGAGCGTATACAGTTAACTTATTCGTAAGTTTCTTCTTATACGGTTATTTGTACGAAAATATTATGCTTCGTATTACTCTGTTCTACACACGACGGTCGGACAAAGAAGATTGTGCCGGTTTGTAAGTTGTAAGTGTTCGTTTGGGCGGAACATTATACAGCCAGGATTAATCGTACGAAATACGTAGGAAAAAAAAAATGATAATCATTTATCGACAATTTTTATTCGTATTCACGAATTAAGAAAATGTATACAAATCGTGTTACACACGTTCCGTTTAATTAACCTACATGGGTAGTTAAAACTGAAAGAATATGCTTTTATAGTTTACCAGTTTAGTAATCAATAACGGATGATAAATAACGCACTTTTATTCTCATAAGTTATAACATGAATTTCAGATTTGGCGAGCATCGATAAGACAAGTTTTGTATGGTTTTATGGTTTTTTCTGTTGCTGTTCTAACTGTATAGATACTTATCTGGAAAAATTTTAAAAACTATACTTAACTCAATCATAACTACACCGTAAGACGTGAGTTGTTATTTAAACGAAGCAAAAATACCGCATTGTGGAATACAAATTATTCGTCTTAATTAATTCGAGCCCTCGAAAGAGACTTACGGTGAATGTAATTTACGCATTTAGAATCAGACCGTGGGACTGAAATACGCGTATAAAAGTGTTGTAATTTTAGGGTGTATAAAAAACTGTTGATACGTTTCTGATGATTTATCCAAATTCAACTGAAAACGGCACGAAAGCGACGAGAAATTAAGCAACGAAATAAACATCTCCACCTCCGTGTGTAATTACGGCATTCAGGAAATAATCGAAGAACGATGTTAATTTTAACCGGCAAACCGTTCTCTTAGGTAGTAATTTTGAACACACCGGTCGGTATAGTACGTCAATTGTTGATGAAAAGTATCAAAAAAGGAAACGACACCACTCGCAGGTGCCACGACTCTTCTAGTTTTCAACCGAAAACCATACTTCTTACATCTTAATATATCTTATACAATCAATATTTACCGTGATTACATTATTATTATGCACGTAATACGGACAAATTTAAAGTAAATATCCGAATCGCTCCCCAAAAGTTTGTTCCAGCTGGTTTTTTATCCCGTCGTTTTTAGCGTGTTTCTACGACCTCTCTTGACACACACACTTTCATGCGAATCCGTCCCGTTTCTCCCGCGTACAGAAAAAACTACCCGCGTAGTAGCCAAAAGAATTGAAACGGCTAGTTCTACACCGAGAAAAAAAAAAATGTTTATAAAAATTACCACAGTTCGTTGTAACTAAACTCGGTGTGCCTGAATTACCATTGTTAAAGGTTCGCGAAATTCGGGGTAGGCCGAGAATATTCTCAGGGGCTGCACGGGCACAGCTAAAATTGAATAAAAAAAACCTAAAGGGATTGACATGACGGGGAAAACGTTTTGCAAGGGACGTTTCCAAAGCTCGGAGTACTCTGTCTGGAGTCTATCTGCACACATCTGTTCTGACCCGCTGCCGTACATATTACCCACGTAACGCGCGTTACGACACTTTTCAAACTTTTGCACCAACCTGGCCGCGCATGGTGTTCACCGCAACAGGTGGGCGATCCGCGGCGGCTGCTGCTGCCGGTGTGTTCGCGGAGCCGCGGTGTCGCGCGGCGGATGGACGGAACGCGGGTTTCGCGGCGACTCGATGGTGGCTGACGACGAACGGACAACGGACCGACGACGACGACGACGACTACGCGAAACACGTCTCGCCACAAAACGTAAACGTTGACTGAGGAGGCACCGCCGCCGAGTCAGTGCGCGCGAGGCAACCGCGCGGACCACCCAAGTGCGTGGTGCGTGTGCGTGTGTGTGCGCGCGTGCAGAGTAGGACGGACGACGCGTACCTATTATTATTATTGTTTGTGACGTCACAACAACGGCGCTATAGTAAAAAAAGATTCGATTTTGCCTCTCTTTTTCCGCCGTCTCTTTGGTACGTTATCATATCGCCGCCGCATCGGGAAAACGTTGGTGCGATCGCTGCCGGATATTGATTAAAACGATACGCGCAGAAAACAAAAGTCACGTACGGTAGCGAGTAGAGGGAGAGCTGCAGAGTCCCCGGATACGGTTCGAAACAATTACTACGCGTAGAGAACACTCGGCAGCTCGACGGGCGCGACGCGAAAGCGCTAGTGAGAACGCGTATTTTTTCGACTTTGGAGAAGAAGAGGTGCTCGTTTACTGCGGAGCGCAGGAGAGCAGCAATATTGTAAGAGTTTCGATGCGCTTTGAAGATGTGGCCAGCTGATGTATAAAGGGACCCCACCCCCTCGTAGTGCCCTTGTCCCTCCGACATTTTAACCACTGCCGATCATACACGTTTACGACATTGTTGTATTGTTTACCTGCTGCGTGCGTGTTGTTATAATATCGAACGAGATCCGGGCGTTACACGCGCGAGGAGTCGACCTGGTGAAGCGGCGGAGAAAATGAAATTATCAACGCGGACGAACCAATCGAGAGAGTGACGCAGGATGTGGAGGATCCTCGTAATTCTCTCGGCTCGTTTTTTTTTCTCCTCCTCTCTACACTGTATCCCCCCGTGTCTTTGGCGCAACAAGCGCGCGTTATCGCCATAACACGTAGGTATATTCCACGCGCAATTACCGCCGGGCGTCGTTCATACCCGCGAGTTATTTCCTCCACCCGGTGGTAACAACAACAACAACAACAACAACACGGTAATAATAATATCGTTATTATAAAATACGAATAGGACGTATACTCGCGTCACGATTTTTTATTCGGTCGTCGTCGTCGTTTTTTAATCCACTTTTCTCATTTTACGACCGATGATTACACCCGTGGCCGCGGCGTGTGTAGTTGTAATAACGTGTCTTCACGAAGGCCGCGCCGCGTCGAAGGGGGACGGGCCCGACACGCCGCCGCGGACCGTATCACGCGCGCGGTACAGACGCGCCCCGACCACCGCCATTGCCGCGGCTCGTGAGCGTGTAGTGAGAGATACGACGTCGGGGTCGTCGAACGTGTTCGATTTTCCCGAAAAAAAACTATACGTAGTACACGGGGAGGCGTAGGCGTTCTCTCTTTTTTGCCTCGAGGGGGTCACTCGCGCTGCACAACCATCGCGACGTCTTCATCTAAATTCTTCTACGTACGATGCACGAAAAATATACCGCGATAAATCACCCGTGCTATAGCGGCCGCGGTCTGTGCGCAGCTCGGAACGGGGGCGGACGACGGGGACCCCTCCGGAAACGTTCGGTGCCGCCGCTCTCTCTCGAAATCGGACCGTAACTAAAGTTCCGAAACGAATAAAGGGGGCTCTTTGTTTTCTGTAAGATTTGTCAACACACAGTACCACCGGTCAGCATAATAATACCGTCCGACATCGCAGCGAGTACGATCGAGTACGATTTTTAAGATTAATCGAGTCGTTTTCGTCGTTTTTTTTCTATTGCTCGTCTCAGGGCGAAAAACAGACGTTCAACGGCTCTTTCGCGTTTCGTATTATTATTTTGCCGCGCATAAGCAGCGATCTGTTTTGAAAAAGAACGCCGCGAGTTCAAAATGTTTTTAAACGATTTTCTTTGAGAGGAAAAAATTCGTTACTCGTCCCGCACCGTTTTGTTCCGTCTCTTGTCCGACTCAGTGGTTGTACAATAACGGTTTTATCGTTTGGAACGTAACAACACACGTGTTTATAAAGATCTACGGCCACAGTTTGACCTACGATGTTAACGGTTGAAAAAAATGTTTAGGCGTCGTTAACCTATAAGGGTTGTGAACGGCGACATTTTAACACCGGCCCACGCGCGATTGTATACAACGATATTGTAATTTTATTCAATAACGACGCGTCGTGGTGCCCACGCGGCCGAACGACCAAAACGTCGATGAATCGATCTAATTAAACGGCGAAACGTACGTCTTTCGAGATAAATTATTTTATATCCTACAGGAGAAGACGGTGAAAAAGCCTAACGCCGCTCGGCAAGCGTACGCAGCGCGATGATTTACTGCGACCGCGGGTCGTCGTCGATTTATCACCTCCTCGTGGTCGTTACGCCAACAGGATTATACGTGTTTGCTTTTAAGGTGTACACAACGTCATTATGCATACAACAATGTACAATCTAACGTACCTTCTACCGTATAAACCGAGCTGTGTGAACTTGGTTCGTGTTATGATCGAAGTATTATAACGACGGGTGCGCGATAATTATTATCGTTATACTGTACAAGTAGACCGAGACGGTTCGAACATCAGATGAGAAGAAACTGGAGCGGTAAGAGCGGTTATGAAGATGTACGTTGAAGGACCAACAGAAGAGATGGAATAAATTGAAAAAGATGCGAGGGTTGTTGACGCGGGATGCACGGATGGTCGTGACGAGGAACGGGACGAAGGATGCCGACCCCGGATAGTCGGAAGAAAATCTCTGCACGCATTGAAAAGAATGTTTAAATAATACATTTTATCGCCGCGGATTGAAGTTAACGAGTCAAAAAATTTAAAACGTTTTGTAAAAGTAAAAAAAAAAAAAAAGCTTACGATACAGTTGTTTGTGACTTGATTGAAATTAACTCTTAAGCCAGCCTTGATTATCGTAAATTTTTTTTTTCGACTATAGTAAAAAAATCGTCGAATTTTCGACGAAATTTTTGTGGTTTGACACTTTTATACGGGACGCTTATGGAGGAACTATACTAGTTTAGTCGTTTTCGAGACGTCCTGCGCAGTGTTGAGCGCGGCATTTGGCTATTAAATCGTATAGATTTATTTCTTTAATACATTATACAAACAAACGAGCGCGGGGTCAACGCGTGTGTACATAATATTCAGTACTATATACACGGTTATATTTTCCAGTCTCTTTTCACGTCTGCTGCGCGCGGCACTGATGATGAATAATGGAATCACATAAGTCACTATGTTATATCCGCGGGTACCTCTGGGTCGTTATTTATTATATTGTGTACAATATATATATATCAGGGTGTCTGTGCTAGTTGCGATATTATACGATGTACAGGGTAGCAGACAGACCCGGAGAGAACGATCGCACAATATGTAGTAGGCGATATCTACCGCTTTCTCAATAATCATAATATACATTTTTTTTCATCACACAAATGTAAAAAACGTCCTACGCATTCGATTCGATCGCACAAAAAAATTGGTCAAAAACGTACACAGAACATTCACACACGCTTACATAGTGTTTTAATGAAACTACAACAGTCCAATCATCCGCTGCGAGAGGCGGATGACAGTCGTGTTTTCGAAAAAAAAAAAACGATTACAGAAATCGAACGAGGAAAACACAGCTGGTCGCGGGTAACAAACGTCAACGGTGCAAAAAAAAAAAGACGTGCGCCGAAACGTGTTAAAATAGCAAATAGTTGCACGAAAATGTAATATTTTAAATCTATGTTGTCTTTTTTTTAAAAAAAATCTGACATCTGCAGAGGAAATGTTTTTAAAAAACTTGATAAAACGTAACAAGTATTAAGATATACGTTTTGTACCATATTCATAACACCCCGTATTTTGATTTTTGTACGTAAAACGGTGGTACGCGCGGTAAAAGATACAGAATACGTAACGTGGTCTCATGTGTATATCTGGCGACGTACGAGTCGAACACGTGTATTTTTTTTTAATAATAATTATACTATACGTATTATTACTGTGGTGTATGCGACGGCGCGTTTTTCTACACGACCGCGGTCTTATGCCTACAAAATGAATCGCTACATAATAATAACAATATTACGTTATACACTATAGGTACGCACTGGGAAATAAACTTTTTTTTTCTTGTTTTAAATCGTCCCGAAAGGAAGGAAAAAAAAACGCGCGCGTGATTGGTTTTTAATAGCCAGTCAACAACCGCAGCTGTCAGCGATAATACGCGATATGTATTAAACTACACGTAAAAATAAAAAATTACAAGCGTACGATGAGAACCTCTATCCGCTTAAAATCGTACAAAACAGTGTTCGGACGTTTCGTACTGTCGGGAACGTAATATACGTTAGTATCCCGAAAGTCAAATTAGATATTACACTAGTCGAACATGATTCGGGTAAAAAAAAGAAATATTCACGTATTTTACCGTGTATTTATCACGAAGTATTAACCGGCGTTCGGTGATACCAAACAGTTATTTCAAAAACCTCTTCTCGATCGAGTAGTCAAAACGTGTCGAACCGATTGAGCGACGGCATAAAATAATCGATATCGTATCAGTTTGTGTACAACATAAAATATTGTACCGCGTAAATAGCGAGTACATCCATCCGCAATAGATTTATACTATACCTCCTTGCACCTTACTTGGCGAATGAACGTATGTCGTCTATATACGATTATGCTCCCAAATAAACGCGTTTAACGACGCGTTTTGTAATTTTTCGTAATTCGTAACTGCGATTTAAATCCGTACGTATCAAATTTTTCTCGGTTCTAAACAAAATAAAATATTCTAGACTACACGGATGACAGGTACGCTGCCGTCCGAGGCCAATCAAAACGGACGGACGGTATGTTATTAAATACATTAATAACTTGAGCACAGGTATTATAAATTTTTAGTTATACACACACGTACGATATTCACGTGGTGACACGTCTTTTTTTCGCGCGAATACAAACGCGTCGCCGTCATGCAGCGAAACTCGTAACACGGTATTGTACTCGCGGGATTTTCTTTCAAGAGACGAAATTCAGGCGATTTTTACTATTTGCGTTTAAACCGTTGCACACGGGTGTTTGGGGCTGATCTCTAAACGTTTATTGAGTTTTATTTCTAACAATGTTTGTTCAAATGTTATTAACGAAACAATAGCCACACCTGAAATCAAAGTCTCCGCACGCTGCCCATGTGGTACGGACGAAATTGACTCTGCGGCGAACAGTTTGCGACCGTAGAACCGACGTGTTTTCTTTTACAGAAACGAAGGAAGCTTTCTCCGCGCAAGAGTTTTTCCGGTATGTTTTCGAGGGGGGTCGCGATGAAAAACCGTCTCGAAAAATAAACCGGCTTTTTTACTCCGCGGTAAGAAGAAGAAAAGTTTAAATTACGACTACCGCTGTTGTGCCGTGACGGAGCGTAAAAACAATGCGCGTATAAATTAGCCGGCGTGTTATTCTCTCGCCGCGTAAACGACGACAATAATGCACCACTAATAACGACGACGTAATTTACATAAAATTTCGACGAGTTTGCAGCCCAAACTAATTTTTTACCGTACGTTGTTGTAATACTCGCGTTTGTTTGTTTGTTTGTTGTTTATCGCGGTGCGCGCATTCAAAGCTCGCGGGCTGTTGTCACGCGCTCGTTATTGTCGTGCGACATCGTATACAGGGCGAATCGAAAAACACCACGATTTTGAAGTTTATCGTATCGTCCCAAACGTCGTGGAGCTTCATACTTATTGCGATTGGGGAAAGATTCGTTAGTTTCAGCCGAAAGTCGTTTGTGACGTAAACGCGATGGTCTCGGTTGGTGTCGGTCGAGATGGCGCGACCACAGAAAGCTTTTCGACCGCTGAACGTTGTCGCGAACACGATATTTTAGCGGGAATCGCAGTTTTTAGCGTTCTTTTTTTTCATGATTTTTTAACCGTATTTTCGTACGTTTCGTTCGATAAACATACGCGCTCAAAGTAAACGGTGGTACATCACATTCTCTTAGACTCGCCACAACGTGTGTTACGACGCGGAAAACCTGTACAATCGTTGCTGGACGGAATAATACGTAATTTCAGACTCTTTTACCGCGCGCAGTGACGATGAAATGTCCGAGGAAACAAACGTAATATTCCGGACGCGAGATGAAGTCGTTTGGAAACCGGCCGAAAACGCGAATAATTATCGTTTTCGTGAGCCGCCGCGGTAAACGGCGTTTAATTACGGGGCGAGCGAGCGAAAACCAGTTCCGTTTGGCGGCTTATAATATCGTGTTATACATCGCGATACACACTTTGTAGGTACGACCGAGAGAATTTGTTGATTTTTCACCGTAAATTGTCGAATTTTCAAACAAATCGCGAATAAAAAACAAGAACGGACATTTTAGCGGCGTGTTGTGGTCGTTTCAAAAAAAAATTCAAACCATTATCGCCTTGTTTCCACCGCAGATCGTCGTGTATAATACTCGTACGTACTCCCTTTATAACGAGCTTCGTGAAAAACTTTCAGAAACGTTTCCAATGTTACCCGGACGGGCGCGTGTATTATAGCCGCGTGGTGTAACTTTGCCGATCAAGCAAAACTGCCGCATCGATCGCGATCTCTCGCAAAACGGTTCATGAGCCGCGTGACAGTTTCGTCCGGACGGATTTAAAAAAATTATTTCGTACAGCCGCGATTGTCACTGTAACGACATTATTATGGTGCATCGTATTGTTTCACTCGGAGAAAACATCATTTATTATCGATCACGGGCAATATCGGCGATCGCCGCGCGACCGTACCGTGACGGCGAGATCTGTGTGGAGGACGTCAATTGCTGGCGATCAATTCGTGCCTAACGACGATACAATACCTAACGGTTTGTTTTATCAATCCGAATGTACGTCCGTAATGTGACGCGTATTACGAAACGGGTGAAATATTATACACGATCCGTCGGGTCGATAAAACAACGTTGCCTGGATCACGACGTTATAGAATATCGTCTGTTCCGTAACATACATCATCCCTTTAAACAACAATAACACTACTATGCGCGCGTGCACGTGTGCACATACTTGTGTAGTCAAAGATTTATGTGATTAATCCTGTGCGCGTTGTTTCGTCGTAGTAATATGCTGCGGATGTCGTGCCGCCGAGTATATAGGTATTATTGTCTTTCGTCGGCGCAGGAGGAGGAACACGTGCAAGGTCGCGGGAATATAATATTATACGGGTACACAATGTAATATACAATATTGTATTATAATGAAGCGATCATCCGGGGATGCGTACATAATAATACAAACGTCATTGTTATTATTTATATTATTATCGCATGACGGGTAGTTTTTTCTCGTCGGCAATTTGATATATTGTATTTTTTTACCTTTTCGAAAAAGTTCGAGGGGGCGGCATTTTCGAAAAAATGTACCGCGCAATGTACCTTAAAGTATGGTACAACAGTTCAACGATGGTGTTGTTTCTATGATACTACCGTCACGATACGTCAAGGCGATCACGAACAACGATTTCTTTACCGTTAAAAAAAAAACCGAGACTACAAGTTAATTCCACAAAACTGTCGAGACGAAACGCGCGTTTTGAGTCGACGGCAAAGTGTCGAGAAAAAAAATGGATAATCGCGGATAAGTCCCGGGGCCGGGACGAAGATCTCCGCCGTTTTGTACAGACGCGGCGCGTGTTCCGGGGACGATCCGTTTTCGGCCGCGTCGTCGTCGTCGTACAATTTTCACCGCACGAAAAGTACGGATTTCTGTTGTTGACAGCAGTACTGGTAACCGCGTGTAAAAATAAAAGCACCACAATAGGCACATCTACTACTACGCGTGACGGCGCACCTCTATTTACAATAATGACATAATACTACACAATCCACACGATCGTAATATACATAGAGTGCAGGTACCGCTGAGCCGGAGACCGGATTCAGTTGTTATTTATTTATTATATAGATATAGAGTCGTCCGCGTGAGCGTACGGTTTTTTTTATCTTACGGACGTTTATTATACGCTTACTCCAGCCGTTTTCCCCCGCACATTATTATTATATAGACGCTGCAGGTCTCGTTGGCATTCGACTGACGACGACGACCACTGTACATATAATGTATTATATTATGTTGTACACATATAATATGCCCGAGCGTAATAAAAATATAAGAGGACGACGGTATTGTTGTCTTCTCCCGCCGCGGCGGACCGGCTGACGGTGCGCGCGCACTCCTACATACCTCTCTCTGTACGCGCACATCTTTCTCGTTCGCCCGAACCGTTCTCTCGAGTCCTAACACGAACGTACAACGATATAACCCCACGGCCGTATCGACAATAAAACACGCGGTTGTTGTGCGTTGTGATTTACTACTATCGTCGTTGTGTTCGGAGGCGAAAGAAAGTCCTCGGGCTCAAAACACGTCGAAATCGATGTGGACGTTGAAAAAATAAATAGAACACGCGGAACGTTTGGACCCCGATTCGCCACCCCCCCGGTTGTGTGCGTGTTACAGCGCGAGAAAGAGCGTGTGTTTTTTTTAAAAAAGAGCGCAACACATGATACGCGTTAACGTGTTTATGAAATTTTATTTATAAAAAAAAAGAGGCAGGCGCAAAAGGGCCGTCCAACGAATTTTTCGTCAGATTCGTATTCACGTGTTCGCCGCATTATCGCGGTGCGTGTGGAAAAAAAAGAAGAGAAAACGTCGTCGTTACAGTGTTTAGCACGCGCACATCCCTGCAGTGTGCACGCGCACAGCCCTGCATACGCCTCTAAATACTTGTTCACGCACAAGAGCGCGTACCTGTACATAAATACAATAATAACAACGTGATTATATTACGCGCATTCGTGCGCAGATTGGTCTTGGCATCCCTGCACAGGGAATGCGTGCACCGTGCGATGTATAGAATTATATTCAGTCACACAATGGCCGGCTATACATATTATGCTCCTTCGACGTATTTTATACACACAATAAATACCAGAAATCCTTATTGTGTTGTGTACGGACGGCTTGTGCGTTGGACGGGCTCGTGTGGACGCTGCGTGCGTGCGTGGAGTGCTCGACAGGGGAAAAAAAAAAAAAAATTACAATGAAGAACACAAAAGGCAGAGGCTTATGTGCATACGTCTGCGCGTACCGGTTCTCGTATTTTCGGGTTTTTTTCTTCTCTCCGTACGCCCGCGCCGGGTACCCGCGCGCTTTCATCCTTGACTAAGCGCTTTTAACGATTTTCGCCGGCTTCGGAAAAAGGATATTCCGGTCCAGCGGTAATCGTGAAACAATTTTTTTCCGGTAACGTACACGTGAAAATATATCCGCATGTACACAAATATAAAACGCGTACCTAACGTGTGCTGGCTGGTACGTTTAGCAGCACAATATTATATTACAAGTGTTTACTGCGGAACAACTGTAATATTATACAGACGAATACAACGCTAGCTGCAGCACAGTCTCGGCCTGGCACTGACCGCAGACGACTTAGCGCACGGTTTACAACGTTCCAATTTTTTCATTTTTCGACAAATGTTGCGTTGTTTAGGGTGGAAGAAAACAAAAAATCGCGGATAAGTAGCCGGACCTCTGCGGACAAATGTTTCCGTATACGCATACAGATACTGGAAACGTGTACTGCGCAGCTCTAACTAGGTACCGTACCCTGCAGATCCGTTGTAATAACGCGCCGATACGGTCCGACGTACGAGAATGCAAATTCAACCCGCTGATTACACGTATTACGATGAAACGATATTGTTACGCGCCCGTTTATACCTATTATTATACTGTGTACGAACGGGAGATGAAATTTAATACTGTACAACTACGGAAAATGCGGGTCTTATCGGTTGCCTGATGGTCGGATGAAGAGATCGCACGCTGCATGACGCGCGAGAACAGCCTGGTCGATCACCTGTTGAATACAATTGTATACGGCGAGTGTATAATATGCACAAGTATGTTTTACATCTCGCCTGTATATAGAATACAATACGGTTTTACGAAAAAACGGGGGATAACGTGCGTAATAAACGGAATATTATATCGTCCGTTCCGGATTTAGGTGAGAAGTGTAAATGAGTTTTTTATTCCGTCTCCGCTGCTGTTTGTACCACGTACGATCGAGCTTTCCGCCGCGGAAACGAACCGCGATCAAACCGTATACAAAAGCTAATAATATAATGACGATAATGGGAAAAAAAAAACTACGACGGATCTTCGTCCGCGGATAACTGGTTCCTAATAAATCTGTCAAACTCGTATTATAGCGTTTAGCGTACATTATTCTCGTTCCGAACCCGTTTGTTTATTTATCGTTTTTCTCTGTATATTTTTATTTACACACGTACGTTTTTTTTTTTACGGACGCCGCGGACAATGCACAAAGACCTATTAGCGAGCTTATTATTATTGTTATAATAATATCTTATTGTCTCTTGATACGGTAGGTTTTTTTTTCCACCATTTTTTTTTTTAAATTCTACTGCTGCAGCACAGAAAACACGCGGAATGCGTGTTGCGGCGGTCGGGAAGACTTTATAAGCCCCGACCGACTTCTTGAACGCGGCGCGTCGCGGTCGTCGCGATCCCGGGCCGAACGCCGCGGCGACGAGCAGGGTCGATATCGTGTCCTCCACCCGTCGTCACACGACTCGATATCCACACAGCTTACCAGGGTGTAAACGTAAAAATGAACATAATAACGATGACGTTACGAGTATAAAATGATGATGATAAAACGAAACGGTTAAATTTTGATTTTTTTTTAATACACAATTCATACACTATTCCGCCCGTCGCGCGTGACAACTATACGTATATATTATCGCAGTGTACATACCGCGATGAATTGGTGACGCGTCACGAGGAGAACTTGCAGGAAAAAAATATCGGAAATATCGTTATAGTTTGTGCAGCCGTTTTTCGGGCCATTAATGTTGACACTACCATTCGAGGGCCACTGCGCCGTCGTCGAGTGTGTACTATGTGTGTGCAGGGCGGAGTCGGACGATGTGTGTGTTTCACCGCAATCCGTCCGCCGTGTGTACCTGAGCCCAATTAAACACACGTGTGGTACACCCACGAGCAATTATTGTCGAGACACTTTGCGGCGCAGGTACGTAGTAACACCGCAGGGGTGAGTAATAAATAAATAATAAACGTGCACGGGGTAGATAACGTATCGACGGACCGAATCTCGTGAAACGCATTGTAACGTTTATACGATATTGCTACGACAGCCGTTCGTCGTAACAGTTATAACGACTGTTGTGTTTGAACGTCGCAGTGTGCTTAAAGTGGAGAAAAAAAACAGCGGGGTCGTAGTTCTACGGTTTTCGGGCGTTTTGCGCGACAAAAAGTGTACTCTAAAGGTAGGTACACACACGTAGAGGAAATCCTCAAGGCTTGGACTGCGCAGTCCAAACCTTGAGGATTTCCTCTACGTGTATATAGGGTCAGCCTTGAGGCCCATGTCGGCCCGCACAAAAATCCTTTTCGAAATTTCAAAAGAAAAAACAGCGCGGGCCGGACTGTAAAAGTTAAAAGTGACTGTTAAAAGTTATCATTAAAGTACATCGAAACAAATAAAATCCTCGATTAATTCCCGCGCGTGTGGCTGCGAGGCATTTCCTCGAGGATTTGTACTCGAGGATTTCCTCTACGTGTGTACCTACCTTAACAACGATTGTTCGCGACGAGCGCACAGGTTGTCCCGTCCACTCGGCTCAAATTTTTTGTTTGTGGATCGGCGCCTCCGATCCGATTTCACGGGTTTACGTTAAAACAACATACACTGCTTTGCAGTCGTTTTAACTTTTGACGATTTTCTGATTTATCTGTGCACATTACGGACTTTTACGGAGCGAAAATTTCCGAAAACGATGTTTCTCACACGTTCGGATGGATTTAACGAATCGCGGTGCGTGTGAAATCGGCTTCGACATTCTCGCGCGTGTTTACAGATTGTTTTCCGTACAAAACCATCGTATACTGTCGCGATTCGTGCGGTGAAACGTTTTTTTTTAAAATCATAGAATTTGTCGTAAACGGTAAACATCGTCGTCGTCATCGCGGTCCGCGGACGACTCCTGTAAAAGCTACGGAAACGACTTTAGACGACGGTTTATTTAAAAAATTAGATTTTCAAAAGTAACAGACGGTCGGCAATACACTACATTACACGTATTATCATATCGTACGCGATGTATCCTTTGTTGTTTTTTCTTCTGTTCATTTTGCGCTGCACCCGACGTTCGGAGGAATTATTTTTTTTTATTAGTCTCGTCAACGTTCGCGAAACGCATTGTGTATTACGTTCACGTACGGCCAGGTACGACGACGACGCATCGGTTTCATTATAAACGAGCCAATTAGCCGAATCCGGTTTGTCTGTTCGGCGGGTCCTCCCTGTGGTTCGTAAGGAAACTAGTTTTGTATTTTTTTTTTCGGCCCGTGTACACACACACACACGCCGTATATCGGTTTTTATGACTTTATTTATTTCGAAATTGGCCTCGGGTGCGGATTAGCCGTTTTGTGTGTGTGTTTATAGGGCCGTGATTTAACGCGTTCCGATCGTGAGGCGTGCGCGCGTTTACTACAAATAACGCCGCCGCCGCCGCCGCCGCAGAATTATACCGGCGGCGAAGGGAAAATAAGTAATTATGTTTTCCGAAATTTTCGGCCGGATAAAACGGCATGGTTAAAACAAACTGGTTTCTTCTTTTATCCACCTCGCCGCATCCCGTCCGTCTCGATTATTATTATTATTATCGTTGTTGTATGGAGAAACAACAGTTTTTCTTCTTTTTTTTTTTTTTCAGGCTATTGCGTGTGTGATATTGACGGCATAATAATGTTCGGTGGAACCGCCTATTTTCTTCTATACGCGTGTAATATCGTTGTACCGAAAGCGGCCACCATAAAATACGACACGCCGCAGCACAGCGTGCACCGCGGGCAACACTCTATACACCTAAATTATATTATTATTATTATGTTTGTCTACCGAACGTTTTTATCACGAATACGATAATTTTATCGTTTAAACGGAACCGTTTCGCGGATACCGTGGTGAGCGAAACGTTAGTAGTAACAATTTTTGTCCGTCCGGCTTTGGATAGAGATCTGGAAAAAGTGGCCGACTTTATTAGCAGCACCGCCTTTATCGTCTATTGCAGTTTAGAGAAAAGATCAGATAGCGTATTAAACATGCACACACTTTCTTCAATTCCAGACCCGGGTATTGCCGTTAAAAAACACATTATGTGCAATGCGGCAGTCCTGTATTTATATAAGACCTGCGTACACAGTCCGTATACATTTGGGACATATACGCACGCGGGCGGCAACATCCTCATTGCGCTCAATTGGGTATCCATTTAGTCGAATAATTGAAATTAATAAAGACTTAGCGGTGGCCGCGGTCCCGTGATTTGTCTTTCTTTTGTTGTCCGTTGACGACAATAATTGGCGAAAAGGAATAATAATAATTACTACCGTCGCGACAGCAGTACTGTTCGTACTGTGTGTACCGACGTGTAGTCCGCCGCTACGAAATCGTGTGTACCGGACGGCAAAGCGGCGGACACGAAAAGAAGTCGCGAGAAGATTCGCGCGAAAGGGTCGAGGAGAAAGCGTGTGCGTTGATATTTTTGAAATAACCGTGTACAGGACTGTACTGCAGTTACATGGGTTTGTTTCGTGCACGGCCTTTACACGCCTCGTAATCTTTTCGTCGACTCGCTGTAAAAAAAAGGAAAAAAAAACCTCGCGAATTCTTCACGAATCCGGAAAAATTGAAAACGGTGAAGGGATCGAGCCTCGGAAATTGGTGATGTCCGTCGTCGGGTGAGAGAGAACGGTCCTGCCGGTGCGATGTCTGGGTGCCGGCGAGCAGCTTTTTTTTTTCAGCCTTTTTTTCGATCGCCAACAAGCATTTGAGGTTCTCGCAAAGGGTTACAACGAGAATACCTACGTATTGTCAATGCGGACTTGTACGATAAAAAGTTTTCATACCCATACAACACATACCGCGCCACCAATTAAGACTATCGTACACAGGTCGTCCGCAGCTCTACGAAACGGTCCCGTGATCCAGCAAGCTCGCGATCGGAGGACGGAAAAAAGAAAAAAAAGTTTCGACGCTGTGTGTGCAAACGTTAATTATTAATTTAATAATTTATACACCTTTGTACAACAATAATAATAATATTATCGTCGTCGCGGCACAATATAATGTACAACATAATATGATACGCACGCGCAGATTAAACGCCAATTTTCCCACGCGCGTAGCAGAGAATATTTGTACGGCGCGAAAAAAAAAACAAACGGACGTAGAAAAAAAAAAACGTCGCGCGACACGGATATTTCGACTGCGTATTCGAAATATGTTTGTACGCAATAACGATAATAATAGATTATATACATTATCGCGCGTTTATTTTTTTCTTTATAAAACATAACGTGCGTGTTGTTTTTTTGTAATTTTTACAAGAAAAAATACCATTACACCGCCGGTCGTACAAGGTATATGTATGCGCGGGCAACAACATTCCAGCGTCGTGTCTTCTCCGCAGAGGCGTGAATTCTTTTGAAAAATCTCTTTACCCACATAAGTCGTCGTTATAGGTGCCTATGTATACACACCGGAGTTGTGTACGTATCGAACTGCTACAAGAACATATAATCATTTCATCACGCCCTTTCGATACCGGACAGTGGCGATCAAACGGGTGCATAGGTGTCCCCCCGTGATTTTTTCAGATTTTGATCGTGCACCGTGAATAATTTGTACCGATTTTTACAAAGATAAGACGTTTCGGATTCTGAGCGACGAGCGATGCGTTTTGTTCTCGTTTCTCCGTCAACAGGAGGAACGTTCGGAGTCATTTATAGTCAGTGTGTCCCCGCCGGTTCGAGTTTGTGATAAAGTTTACGGGTAGAAGCTCGCTCCTTCCAATCGTTACAGTGAATACCACATAAGAGTTACGATTTTGGCTTGGAATTCTATTTTACTTGAAGCATTTTTCGATATTTTGATTGTTTTCCGAGTTGCGTGCCGAAAACGACAAAAATGGCGCCAGATCCGGCGTTGTTATTAAAGTGATCCGGAAAGTTATTGAAGCAAAGTAGACGATAACTTGAGAAATTTTTCAAAGTTTGCTCAGTTTTAACGTTGTACTCGTAAAAACAGAAAAAATATTTATTTATAGCAATAGTTCTTTTTTTTTTGCAAGTCCTTCTAATTTTCTTAATTCGCGTACTAGAATAATAAAAAGAAAAAAAATTTACAAACGACGTCACAAATTTAAACGATTTCGATTCCATTCGTGTAATACGAATATCGTAATATTAAAAGTAAGCGGTTTTCGAAAATTCGTGAAATTTCGGCGCTGTTTATTTGACAGAAACTTTGATTTTCAGACTTGAAACTAAAACACGAGAATTTATTTTTGTACACGGGTAGTCAAAAACGTGATTAGCGAAAAATGATTTATAAGAATACTTCTTTGATTTACTGCCGAGCTCGATCAGAATTAAATTATTAATAAGCAATGATTCATGCATCCCGTTTGTTATTTATAGCTTTGCTGCTGTCAGTGTACTGCAAAGCGTATGTGTATACACCAACCGTTTCCACAGCTCACACAACACTGTATAATAATTTTTCTCCGATTTTTAATAATGTTTTTGAATCATAATAAAATATTATAATGTTTGAAAAAAAAAAATCCTTTTCGTTTGACCGCCGCCACCGATATATATATATCCCGCAGTGCTTGGTTCGGGGGTTTCGGCTACGTATGTTCGATTATTTTGGCGCATTCCAATCCGGTGCACACTTAACAGTCTGTCGGCACACTGTCGATAACAAATTAAATTTTTCATTCAAACGCGTCTCTTAAACACCTCTCGCGAGCTGTGCAAAACTATCGGCAATGCATATAAAACAATACTGCGCACGTACGATGTTGCACCACACTGACTTGTGTGCTATAACGATATTACACTTAGTAAATATGCCGAAACCGATTTTGTGGTAGGAATTCCGGTTGTAATTGATTATATTTTTCGGCAAACTCTATAATATTCGATACGTTGTTAAAATTTCTCGTGGCCGGTAGTGGCGCTGCGACTAGTAGAGACGACGTGTTGACGATTTCTAAAAATATTTCGTCCCACCGCGTGTCCTTTATACGTCTTTATTTTACAGATTATCGCGATGAAGTTTGCTGTGCCACACGAATCCAATCGAAGTGTAATTCGGGTTTTTTTTCGCATCAAAAACACCGTTTATGTTGCCCGTGTGAATTTGTTTTTACTACGATCGTCCAAACGTTTTCGCTGAAGCGCTCGAGAGAGTGACGAAAATTGTTTTAAACAAGACGGCCGAGTTACCTAACGGTAAAATATTCGTAATTGAACGACGATAGCTGTTATCGGTTGAATTTTATGCGGCGCGTGCAGTCGTTCTAAAGGCAGTCCTTATTCGTCGTACAAACTGCAGTACAGAACGAAACGCGAAAATAGGGCCGATAAACGATTGACGATTAATCAACGACCTAAAAGACTGGAAAAAAAAAAATTAAAAAAATAGTCGAGTTATCATTCATAACACGATTACAAACACGCGACCTTCGAGTCGCACGTGAGCGAGTGGCTTTTCATAATTATTATTATGACGTTGTCTCCGCGCGGTTTGAATGTTTTGTCGTAGGCGGGCAGATTGCGGTGTTTTTTTGGTGTGCATACGACGTATAGAAAAACAAAATAAACTACCTGTGTCATATATATATCGTATGGTAAACGGTTTCGTGAATGATTTTTAATGAAACCCGTTCGCGCAAAACAAAGACAAAAAATATTAGCGCGTGGACCGCTTGATTCTGCGATTCAGTTTTAAAATATTGTGCATCGTTCGGCCGACAACGTACCAACCAACGCTGGTGTGCCGAAACAGAAAAAATATAGAAACCGTATGTCACCGTCGATTGAAAGAACATTTTGCTCTACTGTTTATACGATCAGAACACGGATGACCGTGAATCACGGTGAAAAATAACGGATACAAAATTTTTTTCCTTCAATTTTTTTTTTCCGTTTTTAAACGAATCGTCGTTGCATGTTATACCGTCGACCGTTGCGATGTTTTGAACATTTTCAACGATTCACAAACGGTTTTGCCGCGATATTTTTCACGAGAACAGTGTGCGGTGGCATCTTTTTGAGTCGAATATTTAAATACATACATCATCACTCCATATCGGAAACCGGAGTATATATGCATGTCTGATAATATGGTCGATTAAAAACGAAAAACAAAACATTCCTGTTCTTCGGTTCTCTCGGCACGCTATTTGCGAGCTTGTTTCGAACAAGTTTAACGTACGTGTGTACTTGAATATTGACCAGTGGCAAACACACACACACGGTTAGGGGTTTAACCCCCCGAAATATTATGTACTTTCAAACTCGAATTTTGAGCGGCACGATTGACGTTCACGGCAAATTCGTGTTGAAATTTTAAACCGTAAGCAGTTCCACGACACGACTTTGTTGTTGTTTTGTAAAACGTGACGCTTAAAAAATAATACGAAAATCCGATTTTTAGACTTTCTCTGACCCTCCATTCAATTTTATCAATTTTTTCCCCGCGTTCGCCCGTACACGGGATACCGGAGGAATACGATATCCGCGTCGTCGTCGTGGAAAAAATAGAAAAAACTCGCCCGCGTTCGAAAAAAGAAGTTCCGCCCGTGTTTTGATTGCGAACAAACCGTTTTAATCGTTATCCGTATATCGCGATTTCGTTTTTAATTTTTTTTCCCCGCCTCGCAAACGTTCTCGGTAAAAACGCATGGGAACCGCCGCGTTCGTACGTTGTATATTCCGTCTTCATCAGCGTTTTGACACCTTCTCTCTTCTCTTAATTTTTTTTTCCCCCAGCGTACACAATATTATTATACCCGTAACGTTACGGCGGCGGTTTTATTTGATTGCGCGTGTCCGTGTAATTTTTTTATATTTTGCCGAAGTCGCGTTTTTCCGGCGAGCGAGCATTCGAAACGACATAAACGACAAAGAGCCTTAATAGCACGAATATGTTACGGTGTTAAAGTGTTATGTTCGCGAGAAGACCGTTTCACACGTTTCTGTGGTTTTTCTACGTTTTTTTTTTTTCGTTGCCAGACACCGGTGACTGCGAGACGCGCTCAAAACCGATTGCCCGTACCCGCGCAGCAATATAACAATATTTACGCGTTGTGGAACTGCAACATATTTTACAACTGTACGCGCTGCACTTTTGACGTGTTTATGGGGGTTTTCTTTTCGAGGTGGTTCTTTTCTCTTCCGCCCGCTAAGGAGGCGTTAAGATTTACAACACGTCGGCGAGACGTCGTCGTTATCATACGTTGCATATTATAACCGCAACAATACCAGCTGTACTATATTGTACGTATGTATAGACTTTGCGGACGGTCGTGCGTGCAACGGATCGAATTTTCACGGTCATACGACGCGTTTATTGACTGCAGAGCAGTTATTGTTATTTTGACGCGTTTATTGTCGTGAAGACCAGATATTCTGGTAGAGAATCGCGACGACGTTAGGACGACGTGCGAAAACGCGTAAAAAGTATCGAGAGTGCGCGAACGTCGTAGTAATATCATACGACGTACCGGTTGACCGAGAGAAATAAAATGCAAAATATTATATAATTTTCCATGAATACCCCGGTGGATTCAACAAACGCGCATCATTGCGCAGACGAAACGGGGAAAAAAGTACGCGGATATTTTGCGCCCGTCCACGAGGAAAACCCGCAAGCGGACCGCGGTGGTCGTGTACGTACAGCTGTCGGCGCGAACGAAATCGCGTTCATTTTTCTACACGTCCGACCCGCGTTGGTCCGTGTCAACGAGGAAAAAAAAAACGGGAATATTTCAAGCCGAATTCGTATCCTGTGTTCGAGACGCGTGTTTTTCTTAAATTCGATCGCCTCTGAGCGTTTTACTAGATACCAACGATATGAACTTAACGTGAACGCTTCCTACGAGCTCCTCGGGCCCGCCACCGTGTATAACTTTCAAATTTTTCCGTTTCGTTGGCCCACCACCCTGTTTGTATTATCAATATGGTACGGGTATCGTTATTATTATACGCAACGTCGGTAAGCGGCGGGTACCTGTGCGGTATGGGATGGTGGAACGCGCCCATGGTGGACGACGCGGACGGGCTGGACGTGGCCGTCGGTATCAGGCTGGGGTTCCAGATGCTGCACGATCCCCTGGCGTCCGGCTGCGCGGACGGCGGCGGCGGCAGCGGGGCCGCGGCGGCGGCGGCGGCGGCGGCGGCGGCCGACATCGGGAACTGCAGGGACAGCGGCCGCCCGATCGCGTAGTCGAACGGGTTCGGGTACAGCATGCTCGTCTCCCTGCAGTCAGGCATCGCGGTGGTACCGGCCGCGGCGGCGGTGCAGCAGCAGCAGCGGCGGCGGCTGCAGCGGTCGGCGGGGTGGTACGGGGACGCGGTGGCCGCCGCCCGGACGGCTGGACGCCGCTGATGGCCGCTCGACGGCCATGCACACAGTGTCGTCGTTGTCGCGGTCCTCGTCGCCGCCGGTGCGACGGGCGCGGTCGAGTTGGTCCGTATTACAGCAGCGGGTACCTGACGTAAAAAAGAATATACAATAAAAAAAATATTGTTATTAAAAGTGTGTGTGTAGGAGCGATTTTCAGAGAAGACGCGCGAGTTTTGTCAAGAAAACGCGTCGGCGTTCTTTTATTTCCTATTCTTTTTGTCCAAAAAAAAAAGTCCATCGTCAACCGACACGCGATAGTACAATGCGCGGTAGGTAGGTATAAGTCTCGTGGTCTTTATTCTGTGGCACAACGTTATACGACTTTAAATTACACGCCGAAAATCGTGTGTTGTTGTTATATCGCCGGTGGACGTCGGTTTTGACAACGTCGTCTGTAGGAATACTAGCTGTCTACCCTAATCTAAAAATTGATTTTTTTATTTTTTTTTCAATTCACCTAGTTCAACGCGTTAAAATGACTGACCAAAAAAATAAATCCATAAGTTCCCCGGACAATTGGTACACTGCTCAATACACGCTGCGAGTATGATCACAGCGCGTATATTATACTCGTGTTCTTTTACGACGGTTTCTAACTCGTTTTAGAACTGTTACGATAATCGCGTGCGAACATGATGTAACGGATGAAAAAGCATTCGTAAAAAATCATGTTCGGAGAATGCGACATCCGTATACCGCGAGTCGGTTCATATCGAAAACGATTCTCGTCGAGTCTTAAAACGCCGTTTTAGGCGATCGGTGTACAGAAGAAAACTTTAAAAACTGTTTCAAACCCTTCGTTTCTTTCTGTTTTATTCTTCGCTACATCACTTTTGCAAAAAAATTACCTGACGTTGCAGTAATCCCCGCAGCTATAACGTCGGTTAGGCGTATAACACAGCAGTATGATGCCTAATGTGATATTGCTTATGTCACAAAATAACGTTGGAAGACCGAGACTGGAACGGTAAAAAGTCGAAAGCTCCTCCGTTTCCGGAGACGAATGTCGGCATTTTTTGTTTTGCGGAACGGTCGTAAAATAAAATTTGTGATTACTACACGAACGCTCTGTATCTGTACAGAACTTAATATTGTAATTTACAAAAGCAGTATACCGGTGGACTCCTAGACCGTTATACGCAGCCGTCTCTTTATTTTCTCGTACCGTCTCGGAGCCGTCTTCGATTGTGTTTTTTTTTTTCATTTATTTATTCCGAACGACAACGACAATGAGCGAGCGCGTCGTCCTGCCTGCAAGGATTGGTTCGTGTTCTCGTATTAAAACAATAATTATTGTACAATACATCGTTATTTACAGTACGAGTTATGTATGTGCTAAAGTGTAGTTTTCTTTTGTTTCGATGGCGCACAGTCGCGAAATTCCCATATGCGCAGCAGCAATATAATTACAATTCGTACACGCGTAATCACAATAAAATGCAATCAGTGTGCGGATGAAAAATCGAACGAAAAATCGATGCGAAACGAACACACGAGTGTTACGATGCTAGGAGGTTAGTGGCTCCGTGTACTAAAGCACGATCACAATACAATAATTTTAAAATAAACTAAGAAAAACTATGGGTACGGGGTGACGGAGTGGCGACTAAACGCGCTTTGGACGGGTCGCCGGTTCGGAACGGTTCAAACGTGTTATTCTAACGATCGAAAAAGAAGATTTTTCGAAAATTTCTACACTTAAACACTACTATCAAAATCGCTCGTATCCGAACCCTATTTTGAATGGTGTGTAAAAGTTTCAGCTCGTATCCCGATCGTCGTTATGGCTACGTCGATACGTCAAAAACACGTCGTTCGCCGTAATCTGCAACGTATGCTCCCCCTCGGTCGAAAGTGACTTTCAATTTTTAACTTTCAAATTTGAGACCCCTTAGATCAGTGTACACAGACAGAGTTCGTTAGAGGTCGTTAGCGTTCCCCTGTTCCCTGTTGTTGGCAGAAAAAGAAAAAATCACTGTAAAACGCAATAGCTTTGCGGGTTGGCCGCTTTCTTCGCGAGTTTTAAAACACGCGTGTCTCGTATTTTCGTAAAACGTTGAGTGTTATTAAAAATTCTTCGGTAAATTGTGCGCGCATGAGCGAAACCGTATAATACACAACGCGTTAAAAAACAAAACAGTCGATTTTCGTTATAATTCGAGCTGTTGATCTCGGAACATCGAAACGGCCGTACGTCTCGTGTGGCTACGCGTTCGATTATTGGGGCAAAATAGCTAAAAAAATCAAGTTTTTGTGCCGGTTATATACTGCACCCTGCACCCCAGAGCAAATTTGAATGTACGCCACTGAAAATCACGGTGATGATGTACGTTTTTTTCCCAACAAGTCGTAATAGCGTGTGTGATATTTTGTTTTTTAAACGTATCATTATAATTACGCGTACACGATATCACGTCGGTGGCTCTCGGCGTGCACAACGCGATGTGTTATTATCGTAATCCGCCTATAATTTTCGACGTGCCTAGTACGATTGTGTTTTATACACACGCGGTGGGTGTTTTTTTTCTTTTTTTCATCCCGGGCTAGATCACCGCGCCAACGTCTTCGTAATGATAATAATGATGAACAAAAAAACAAAAAACCGGGATCAAATCATAAACGAGCGGTTTTCTATAGTAAGGTGGTACACGCGTTACGGCAAGAATTACCAGCGGACGACGAAAATGGTTCGAAAGTTTCGAAAAGCGTGTGTAAAATACGTGTCGAAAATTTCAAGACTGCGATCATTTTTGAAATCTCGGTCGAAATATTACCGTACACGCGATTTCAACGAAACCTTCTGATACTACGTCGTTAAAAATCTCAGATCTCGACATCGCCGCGGGTGGATCGAAAAGTCGTGCGATTTTCATCCAGACTTTGGGCGTGGAGTGACGTACTCGACTGGTGTTTGAATTTCAAAACTCGACCCGTTGGCGAGTGAAAAACGCCAAAACCTAAAAACCGCCATAAATAGCCCGTAAAGTTCGAATTTTTGTAGTCACGTCGTTTTCTAAAACTGCAAGACTCCTCGACGCTCGAAATCACGACGCGTTACCGACGAAACGCCGTTTTTGCGCAATTTTCCCGTCGCGTAAAAGAAAACTGTCGAGAAAACCGAGTACCGGCCGACGGTCCGATCCGCTAACAGAAAACGTGCCGGCCGTGGATAACGTAGACGCGTTCGTATAGAAATGTTGTCGACGGTATGAAAAAAAAAATAATAGAAACAAACACCGTCGGAAAACCGCTAGCTTCACAGCTCCGCTCAGAATCTAACGACAATAACGATAGTCGTTATAACAACGGCCTGCCCGGTCGGGGAGAGAGCGATCTCGAGCGGCGTCTCTCCGCTCGTCGTCGTGACTATCGTCGTGAGCGCAAGGCAGTTCGTTGCACCGTCGCTCTGCCGTTGTTGTTGATGCGTACAACAATAATATATTATGTTATAATATATACACACAGAAACAGACACACAACAGAAACACACACGAGAACAGAGGATATATATATATAGGCCCGAGTACAGATGGAAGAAAATATTATACGAGAATAGCCGTTAATAAAGACATTAGCGCACGCCGTCGCGGCCCCACATATACAGCGTGATCGTTTTGATCGTTATTTTGACGTATCTTTTGCACCGATCGTATATATAACAGAAAAAACCAATCGCAGCGTAAAGAACAACGCACAATACGTGTTTTTTTAATTCATACCAACTACTTAAAAACGATACGTTTGGACTCACAACAGAATGAAAAGGCTTTAAAAAAAAATCGAGTTTAACGACTTTGATATTAGTTATGGGTTTTTTAATCGGAAAAAAAGTTTGTTGGGACAGATTCTGCGCTCCGTGTTTATAAAACGCCATAAAACGAAATCGTATTTGTTCGCACCCAACAACGCGTCGTCGCCCGACGTTTTACATATTTTTTGTGTTTTTTTAATTACACTGCGTTTCTCTCTCAAATCATCGAAAATCAGAACCAGTTTAACGTCAAGACCTGCAACTTGACTTTCAAATGAACATTTCGCAATGATTTAAAGTTCATTTCGAATGTTTGGCTAGTAAAAAAAAAATGGAATTCGAAATGTGTTCAAACGGTGTTTTTTTTAGGCCTTTTTGTGTGTATACGCCGCATATTTTTAGAACTCGCAGTTTTCTGTACATCGTTAGAAGCTCTATATAGAGGTCCATATGCAAATTTGCCCTTCTAAATGTATTCTAAAACCTAGGTATACTTTATACGCGATAATTCTATTTTCCTCATAAGTAAAATAACATCAATTTATAAGAAACAAACGTGTTTTCAATCGTTATTTGTTCCGCTATTGTTTTTAACTGCAGCCAGTGCACCAGATGTTGTTAGGAAGGAATAATTTTTTTTCTTTGATTGTTATACTTACATTAAAAAAAAAAAAAATGTTAACAAATACTAAACAACTGTTAAATAGTGTTTTCGTATACTACTAGATACGCGTAAAAAAACTTTTGAGAGCACCTACCAATTTAAGACCGCGAACGAACTTTGTGAGCGTTTCAACGGCTCTCTGCGAAACTCGTGCTTCGTTTTAAAATAATTTGTCGAATTCAATAGTTCGGGAAAATTTGGGATAACTCACAATTGGATCTCGCAGCGTGTACGATGAAACGAGTGTAAGATATTATTATATCAGCGTTGATCAACTATAAAAATTACAATTTTCTTTTTTTTATCCTTCAATTGGTTATTGTTGTTTATACTTGCGGTCAGCTCGTCAAATTTAAATGAATATATATTATTACTACTGGTTAAAATTTCCAACTACTGACGGTTTCACGGTATTGTTATCCAGTTTAAAACAATAATGATTTTGATTGTTTATACTCGTACGCGCATCGCACGTCATGGTAACATAATATTCCCGATCCTAATAGTATATTTTACAACACTATCGAAGTAATAATATTATTTGAGTGTAAAATGGAAAGTAGCGCGTATGATTACTACAACAGTGTCTATTTTTTTTTTTTTTCCACTAAATTATACGGATATAAATAACAGAGAACGCCTGTCGAAAGCGACGAAAGTTTTAAAACCTATTCGCGTTTATACAACGTTCGAACAACAAGTTAACATGGTTTTTTTTCATCGTCTGCGACCGTTTGACTATAGATTTGTAAAAGCGTTATTCTCCTGGTCAACAGGGGAAAGACGTTTTCCGAGGATTTCAAAATTATTCATTCCTTTTTCTTCGCCTTCCTCCAAACCGTTCGGGGTCTATCATGTCCTCGTAAATCTAACATTTTGAATTGTTTTTTTTTTTCCTCTTTTCCGTCTACTTCTAGCTTTTCCTTCGTTTTCATAACGGCCCCTCAGTTTCCCCTATAAGCGTGCACACGCCCAAACCGTCTATATTCCACTCCCGTCTTGTCCGCCGCACTGTTGGCGCGACACCGACGGCTAAAATTAAGAGAATTATAAACAAGGCCGAAATTAAACGTGGCTGTTGTTTATTTCCCAGAAAGCATCGCGATGCGGCTATCCGCTTTTTCTTCCGTTAAGCATATACACGTCAAGCGAACGATTGTAAAAAAATTTCCTGAACGAAACGAAACCGTCAAATTCATTTTCCGGTCAAGAGACCCGCCCTGTATACACGCGCACTTGCTATAGACCTTGAACACGCTCTCGTCGTAATGTGTACAAACGCTCAGCTTCCACTCTCTGGCCGTCTCTCGTTTTTTCTCTACAGCATACGCGAGTGTAGAGCTGTTTTTTTTGTTTTTTTTTCTCACCACCCTAATTTGTTTTGATTATTACGATTATTACGGTATCGTGCGGTATTGTACCTGGGTAAATCGTATCGTCGACACACGCGGAAGCGCGCGTACTTGAGAAAATAAAAATCGACATTGTACAACCCCGCTCTTGAAACCGAATTGATCGACGTTGCAAGAAAAATCTAACAACTACACACATGGTCGTTGGTATAGAAAACATGGTCGAGTGTATTTGATAATAAATATTAGTAGATACGAATAGCCGTGAGAAGTTAGAGAACGCGTACTCGAGCGTATATTTTTATGTTATTATTTCTCTACTACGAAAAATATTCGGTAAGTATTACATTATATTCGATCGTCGGTTCGCGTTTTCCCAGCGGTAAATCCGGGTTAATGAGAATTTAATCGAAATTTGTAGCGTACGTGACTACCATTTTCGTAATGTCAAACCGCCGCAACAACGTGCACGCCATTCATGACGTTAATAATTTCAATGCTATTGCGTCGAACCAAACTCGTGGCGAGCAAATTCAAAGTGAAACAGAGGTATTTTATTGTATATTTTACACGTGTATACAATCGGTATTCGATTCGATAAGAAACGTATTTTTCGACTGATGGCAAACCACGCTTCCCAAAATGCATTCGTACGACGAACTCGATATCGCGACGTTTTAGTCAACGCTCGAAACGATATTAAAAGGATGATCCCTTCAATTTTTTTTTTCCCCGCTCAAACGGACTGTTTACCCGTTACGACGATAAAAAAAATTATTGTAAAAAAAAATGTTTATTCGTTTTTTACGCGGTTTAAAAATTAGTTCTTTCCCACCGATTTAAAAGTTTGGTACGAGTTAGGGGTGTGTAACTTTTAAACGTACACGTTGCTGCTCGGTACACACTGTCGTCGGCTAGTTTTTAAAGATCGATTTTTTTTATTTAATATCGTTTAAAAAAATCTACCTCGTCGTTGAAAATCAAATTTCGCGAATACTTTTTTCAAGAATCAACAAAAAACTCGATAATCATTTTTCAAAACAAAAATTAGCCGATCGTTTCGTATTCGTGTAGGAACACTAAGCTCCTGGCGGATATACCTCCTTTACACACGGTCACAAACGTTCCTCAGCCGACCGCAAACGGGAGCGGCGTCGTTTGCCCCTCGGAACACCGTGTTTGTTTAAAATGTAAACGATTTTTCTTTTCCTAACGTAAAATTTCACAACATTTCTCAGCAAACAGACGACGCGCCGTTTGTGTGTCGTGTTTCGGCGATCCAAACGATCAAAAACAACGATCGAACGCGGTATTTTTGACCCGACAGCCGGACGTTATTATTATTATATGGATCTCTTAAAAGTACTTAATAATACGGCTACATTACAGCGCGGCGCATACCGGCTGCGGGCGAGTTTCGCGAAATTTTCGTCCGCAACGAACATCGTACGAACGTGTTTCTGTCGTTTTTTTTTTTTTTTGGTGCCGACGAAAGTCAAACGCGTTTAATGGCGGCGAAAAAAAGAAATACAAAAATTTAAAAACCGACCGCTGCTAAATCGCGGGCGCGAAAAGCCGCTCCGACCGAATACAGTCGAACACACGAATTCCGTCTATAATCACGCGTGTTCACGGCGCGCAAACGGT
>CM029360.1:25622156-25833504 GCA_017140985.1 Hormaphis cornu
CGCAGTTCGAAAGAATTATGTTGCAGCCGTGAGCCTGGCAGTTGATGACTTTTTGAGTGAACGAAATTTTTTTTTTTAACGAAATATAGTACCGAATTTCGACGTAGAAATCAGCGTGTACGTATCGGTAAGGAGTAATTCTCTTTCAAACGATAATCATTTCCATTCGGGTGTGGCAGCAAGCTATGAACCTAAAATTTACGAAACGGAATCTACAACAGTTAAAACCCGAACGCGCTTTTCAACGAATTTAACGTTCAATCCGCTCGTGTACGATGTTTAACTTTTTACGAGGTTCTCATATTTTTGCGCGCACTCGTCCACTCGAATCGTTTGTGTACAAAGCGATAAAAACAATAATCCCATTAATATCCTGCGGCGTGTCGAAAATAGGTTTTGTACGAATCAAATCGTCTACAAACAAGTCCAAGATATAAATAATAAAATGAGATTACGGTCGAAGATTATCGCGGGTCGACGGAGATTAAGTGGTTATAGTCGTCGTTGAAAATTTCCTCTCCGTAACCATCAAAAAATAAAAAACCTAACTATATGTTCGTGTAAATTTTAGCTCAATTAAAATTGACGGTTTCTATTTTAAATACGTATACATTATAAACCTAATATTTAATAACACTGAAAAAAAAAGTATACGTTACATATATAACACTCGGAATAGGTACAATTTTTAAAAGTTTTTTTTTTTTTTTTAAATAATTGTTTCTGTAAGATGTTTTTTTGCAAATTAAAACGTCGTCGTCATAAAAAATTATTGTTCGACGAATAAAAGTTTAATAGTTTTTTTTTTATGTACTATCAGTCAACAACATCAATAAAAAACGATCTCGAGGCGCAGTAATATATTTTTAGAAGTCGTGCCCGAGGATTCCTCACGGTGACAAAGCCATAATTATAGCGTATAATATAAAATGTTTTAAACAATAAAAAAAAGTATAAAATAAAGTATGTTACATTCCAAAAGACGCGTCTCGTTTATTTGATATTCAGATTACGATCTGAGCCACCGATAAAAAATATTTGGTTCTAAAACGTTTGTTTCCACTTACAAAGAAATTCGGGTTACTTTATTTTCGTGGTTGTTGTTGATTCAGTGAAATGTTATCAGTATTTAAATCAAACCGAACGCGTTTATAATGCACTTACCGGGCATACGGGTAGGCAATATGATTTATAACTTTCACGGAGCGCGCACCGAAAAAACGTGTAAGCATATTAAAGGCATTGTAAAAATATTTTATTTTCTCGTAAACAGTATAAAAAATAGAAGCATTGACATGAGTTATGTACGCGGCCGTGAATAATTCATTCTCTTTAGTCGAGTAGTAGGTATTATCACCTGTAGGAAGAAGAAAATATTACAAGTTATACAGATGTATGAGATAACTTTAACTCAAAGTAGTTCTAGTTCAATTTTCGGTCCATAACTATTGTGTATATTCGTACGTTTAAAGATTATTTTATAGTTTTAGTTCGTAAAAAAGGTATTTTATAGGTGTGCCTCAAATTCGTTTATAACACCTTTATACGTACTAGTAAAAAACACATCCATCTTAGGATCGAACGAAAACAAACGTAAGTACCTGTTTTAAAATCATTCTTTGTGTATTTTGTCGAATACGTTGTTTGTAATTGACTTTTAAAACAAAGATTTTATTATAATATGTACGGTAAAATCTGCTGCGTGTTCGTGACTCGTGAGTTTTGCGACGTGTCTCGTTCGACAAAACGCTGTAACTTTTGGAAGGGCCGTACCATCAACTATAATTTTTTCGGACGAATTAATTTAAAAGACAAACAGAGAACGTATCAAAAAAAAACGACTGATGTTATGCAGCTTATGTTTTGCATTCCAGTTGTACGATAGGTACCGTAGAAGAATATTATTATTCTTAGAAAATCTGTCGGACGTCAAAAAGATGTCCCTTCTTTAGTCTCCTACCGAGTGAAAAATTCAACTATTCATCTATAGTTTTTAACAGACATTACGGTGTTGTAACTAGAGATCGTGCTTTTTTCGCAACGATATCTGTCGGGTACGGTAGGACAATAAATCTTCGTGTGTGTATCGTGATAGGTAATCAAACGCAATAATCATTATTATGATTGCCAGGGCTGAGATTTTACGGCCATTTGCGTACATATTTTCTGTGAACTCCTCAGCGGAACAGAATTCGATTCACGCGGCATCGATCGTTTTCGATTCTGAGCGTCAGCGACGCAGACGTATCCCCCGGTTTTTTTGTTGAGCTATTGTTTCGCGATTGTTTCTGTCTATAAGCGCCATATTTTTAGGTGATGTCGCTCGTTTGCGCAATCGCTATACAAAATCCCAGCCCGATTCAGTTCCGAAATCAAGTTACGCTCTTGTAAATTATGTTTAAAATACATATATATTGTATAACATTACGCGTAGACGGATCCACCGCGTTCTCTCGTTTCGTCTGTAAATAAAACCGTGTCGCGTATAAAATTGATACACTCGAGCGCGCGTACTTACACGCGATAAATTACGGAAATAACGTATTATATAGTTTCTTTCGAATTGATTTACAGCGTTAATTTCCATTAATAATGGCACGGCATCGAGCGGCGGAGACCACGGTATAATAATTATGGGTACGCGCGTCCGCGTAAATCACTCGGATTAATTCAGCCCCCGCGCACGTGAAACGTGTGTGTAGTCGCGACGGTTTTATCTCAGTTTATAATATTATGCGTATAAAAAAAAAAGATGATACTTTGGTATGTCCTTCGAAAACCGCGACAAAATGTTCCGTTGAATAATGCAACACATATGTTATTGTTTTTATACTAAAGTACTATATTATTGTACGAAACACGCGGTGTGATCACGTCGCGCGGTAGCCGGTAAACCGGTGGTGTTATTTTAATTACGTCTCCGGTGGATTACTCGTAAAATTTTTTCTTTCAATTCACCCCTAATGGAAAAACATGGTGGACGTGTCGCGCGATACACACGATTTATGGGCTCTATTTATACGTATTATAATAATAATAATGTATTGCTCGCGTATGTGTAGTAGCGCGGCGCAAAGAGCGTACAATATAATACTTATTTATGCGCGCGCGCAAAAACCACCGGCCCATAATTGGACGAGAAGAAGAAATAAAACTTGTGAGCGTCTGCACGGGTTCGGTGAATTTGCATTTTAAATAAACTTCGACGGTCGTTTTGCTCGCAGAAACCGCCGCGTATAATGACATCCGTCTTATATTTTTAAAAACGCGTCTTTTTATTACACGTACGCACATTTTCTTCTGTCACTGCTCCTGATCCGGCGGACAGACGCGAAAATCTGTGCGCCCCCCCGAGAGCGGCTTTCCCCCAAACGTGTGCGTCTCAGTGTTGCGCCGAAACATAGGAAAATACAGAACTCGGTCGATCGTTTCGCCATCACCGTTTCTGTATTCTGTACGAACGACCGAACAACCGATTGTGACGAATAAAACGGGCGGAACAATAATTTTTTTTTTTCGTCTTGGTAAACCTGGTCGTACACGCCGGCTTTCGAAGATTTCGTTTTGCGATTATCTTTTTAAAGACATTTTTTTTTCGATAATTACGCGTCCGATCTTGAGCGCGGCATAAAATCCCGGACGGTTCTTATAATAAAGTTGCGTCCGATCCCCGCGTCGATTACGCGCTGACGATCGCCGCACCGTGACAACGCGTATACGTTATTATTATTATAACGATAATTAAGCGTCCGTCGGTATTTTTTCAATAATGTTTTTTTTTTTTTTTTTCGCACACCAATACAAAACAATGGTGAATAGGTTTTTGCATTTTTATTATAATAACAACGCACACGAGCAGACAACTCGGTTTATTATTAGGTATATATTGGCGTCGTGCACGGGGACGACATAAAAATAAAATCATCTCCCCGGCGCGCGCGCGCGTGTCGCAGAGTGGTAAACGATGTTTCTCTCGCCGAGATTTTTATCGTGTCGGACACGTTTTTCTGCATCGAGCACTTTACGGGCACATTTATGCGCGTTTGTTATCTGTTTCTCGATGATCACGTGCAAACCAGCTTATTTTATTTTTTTGCGACGACTTTTCTCCGACGCGTCGTCCGTTTTCTTCCTTTTGCGGTTTCGCGCGCGCCCGTCTCCTCCGCCCCGGACCGTATCGACGTCATCGCGCTCGTGCGGTTCAGCGCCCATCGCGTACACCGTATCGTATTGTGACGATAACGCGTTTCTGTTTGAAAATTCAGTTTCTGTATTGAAATTGTTTTTCCCCACGAAAATAGTGTTGTTTCAAAACGTCGTACGAACTTACGAAAAATTCGATGCGCGGAATCGCTAGTGTTTTCATAAATTGTAAATATATACGTACGTAGACAGGAGAAACCGTAATTCGTACGTATGTGGTCATCTTTACGCGTATTTTACGTTACGCCAAACGCTCTGTATGAATACGTTTAACTAGCGACCGATACGTTGAAATTTTTCAAATGTATTCCGCGAGATCGCTACGTACGAGAGAGCAGACGCGTTTTTAGCTTAGAGGGTGTCCGGGAAGGAGAGAAAAAAAAATAAGAGAAAAAATAAAAAACTCAAAGATTGAAATGTTGATAGCGTGCAGGACTGGCTTAGGTACTAACTGAATTGAGAAGAGGAAAAATTCGCTTGAAACCAAGCAAATGAAAACCGTTCGTTCTTCTGTTAAACATAACCGAGTTAAGCGCACAAGTGAAGGCAGGGAAAAAGCTGAACGGTAAAGAAAACGTTATTCTACAGATCTAAAGGTATATATAAGTCATTTACTCACTTTGCCTAAAGGACCTCTAAATCAATCACGTTTTGATGACTGTTCTTCAGAGCGATCATTTTAGTGTGCGTTAAAACAAATCGAAAATTATTCGCGATCGAGAATGACCGATAAACGCCTCTAAACAGTACGGCCATTTTAAACATCGACTGTTGAAGCAGACGTTACAAAAAATTTAGAACAATACGATGACGATTTTAATGATCATATTAAATGAGTTTTTGTTTTTTCAGACGTCATAAAACGCCCAATCTATATTATTATTGACTTATGTGGTTAGTAAAATGAATGATAAACATAAAAAAAAAAAAAAACTCAATGTTTTACTTTTGGTTGCCACTTGATAACCACGAAGAAAAAAAAAATTAGAAATAAACTTTCAACGATGATACTATAAAAAGTTGGATTAATGCAATACGATTTTCAACCGAACGAGTTGAAAACAAAAGTAGTGAACTATAGTTAAAAAAATAATTGACTTTTTATCTTAACTTTCGAACCATAGTTCCACCATTCGATCTATACTGTTATATCGGCCGGCGAGATCGCGAAAAAACTGCTGTCGTCACGTGTCGGTCGTCGGAAATCGTGGAATATATTAATTTAAGTGCGCGGTTCGAGTGGAATGCGTGACGACAAAATTCGGAACGTGTCACGAGTAAAACACGAACAAAACGATTTGCCGATACCGATAAATTACTATTGTGTGAGTTGAAATTTTTCAACACACAATCGTCGCCAATGTCGGACGATTTTGAACGTAATGGAAAAGAAAACGCGCGCATTTTTTCTAACATCGAGTGCTGCAGTTCGATTCGCCGTAGAAACAAAAAAAAATGGTTTATCGGGTAACTGATTTGACTTGTTCAAAAGACAAAAAGAAAATATCACATAATGTATCAATACACACGAACCAGTGTATCAATCCATTACAAGAAACTTCTGCGCCTGAATCTCATTTGTTCAATAGACGCGGTCATGACCTGTCTGATATATAAGTTGATTTTGTGTAAGTATTCGTTGTAACTTGTAGGTGCGTTGTATAGTATGCATTCACTATCCGAGATCTGTAATGTAACACGCACACAGACCCAATCATATTGTTTTGTGTGTTTTGAACTCTATTAATTGAATGACTGCGTCAATAATTATTGTTAAAATAATAATAATAATAGTAGGTAACACAATAATCTATACAGCGATCGAATTTGCCTCGCGTATCCTTTCGGCGAGTGACAGAGAAAACGCATTGACGAAAATCCAATCATCTCTTTGTTGTTATGATAGTACACGCGGATCATTCTACCTAGTCAATGCCCTCCCTGTGTGTGAAATCAATTTTTATTTATTTTTTCTATCCTATCCGACCGATCCCGATGCACGTATGTTAATTTATTAATAATAAAATGATTTGAACTCTTATCGGTACATCCTACGGATCTAGCTGGTGTGGGTGATTTGTAACGAATTTTAAAAAATCTAATCGAAAAAAATGAATACAACTGTTTACTTTTGAAAGCGTTGCAAGTCGTATTGGTTTTAAGGAGTTTGTGGAACCGTATGTATTGAAAGTAGGCGTCTTGTATGTGTTATGCGTTCCAGAATTCCGATCAGTGACGCAGCTATAGGATGGTTAGGGGTGATAATCACAAGCCCCAAATTTGAGATCAATTTTCGTGAACTTCTCGAAAAATCGTGCAATATTTGCGCAATACCGTCCCCTAACAACGCCGAAAATAAAAACTGCAGTTGCACCGCACTGACTCGGATTCAATTGAATACAAACTATTCGTATAGCTTTAAGCCCCTTAAAACTCGGTACGACGTCTTGTAACGTTGTCTGACGTAAATTGAATTCGATCAACTTATCACATCACTCTTTTTCAATTTTAAACAACTGTAGGAAGTCAAAGAAATAGCGCGCGGTATCGGTTTCCATTGAAGTTTTGAACTTTAATTTTTGTGTTTTCCGTACAAAACTCGCTAAACACGCCAATTTTTTTAAAATCGTCTCGAATAACATCTATAGTTCAAATCGAATTCCCTAAATAGTCTGTGCCGTAAAGGCAATCGATCGACATTTGCTACGCGAAAACAATCGGCGATGTTTTCGTAGTTTTCTGCGTACCAACTCAGAAGTTAATCAAAGTTTAAAAAAATGTTTCAGATATATTGAAATCAAAATCACAATATTTTCGGTGATATTCAACGGTAAAGCCACGTGTAAAAACAATCATGTCGAAATTGTAAACGTTTTCCCTTTAGAATGGTCAAAAAGAATTTTGGTTTTTCTAGCCATAACTCAAAAACATAAAAACGATTTGAAATAAAGCCCCGAGATAACGCGTACAAGCCAAATCCTCGTTTCCAAACTAGTGTACCGACATTTTCCGATTGGACCCGTCAAAGCAGACAGTAAAACACCGTCGTCGTCCTCCCGCAGGGTCATGTGTGCCGCTCTCCACAAATATTATCAGAAAAAGGTTATTATTATTATGTTTTTTTTTTCTCAGCCACATTTCGCTGTCGTTTATTCTGTTTCGCTACTACCTACTACTCCGCGGGGCCGTAAGAGACGCGACATTCTCGTCCGCCCACGCGAGATGCAATACGCGTTTATATCAATTTCCACCGTAATATAAACGTATTAAAAACTCACGTATTATACGACACCACGTGTTTTGTGGCAAACGGTTTTTTTTTTTTACACACACGACATATTTTTATGCACAATACGTTTCGGATTGAACGAGAGAAAACACGTCGTCGGTCCACCTCATGCGGCGCGGCATCCACCGTACGAAACGTGTTGCGTAAAAACTGCGCGCACATAAAACATAATGGCGTTCGTAAATTATTGTGAAAGATAAGCCGATTTCCTGGGAAATACGGTCGTCGTCGGGCCGTTTAATATATTGTGTACACCGAGAGTACGCGTTATTATAAAATATTATTATACTTGCGCCGCGGCAAAAGAATCTTGTCGGTATTGTACGGGCATTATTATTATTATTATCAGTCGTAAAATCGCCGGATAGCTGCGCCGCAAGCACAAGATGGGGATGATGACGGGCGAGTGAAACGTTTACAATCGTTTTGGGATACGACGCCTCGAACGATTATTATATTACCGTCGAAACATTTCGACGATAATTATTGGAATTTTTAAAAACAAAAAAAACTCGGAAACCGCTCACTCGGACCGCTCTTTGCGCATCGTCTTCGTAGCTGTCTCTGTCCAAGTTTTTCCGCCACGTGGAATTCAACACACGTCAATCCACATAACCGAAACACGTCTGCAAATCACTCTTTTACAAGTTATCTGCGCCGGGAACTTACGGGACAAACGTGTTTGCTCATAAGTTTTTTCGAATGCCTAGGAGACGGTGGAGTGTATTGACGCGTGGGACGAAATGTATTTAAAAGCCAATAACGGTGCTTATGAGTTCCTAAACCAGCTAGTAGTATACCGCTCTAAATGCACACGATTGTACTGTTTTTCGATACTCGGAGGCGTTCTTTCTATTTTGTATAATCACAAATTTGAAGTTTCCATACTGAAAATTTGACGAATATTTACACGCGCCTATAACTTTCCGAGTAGGAGGTATTCGTCCAGAATCATTAAAATTGTGCACAAAAATCCTCTTAAGCCATGCAAAACGTTTCGTGTTGGTTTATCATCGGTCATCTTTCCCCCGGGGCTCGGAGTAAGTTGACTAGTTTTTTAAAACGATTTCAACTCAAACGTTATTTTACTATATATGCTGAATGGTCACTTTCCTGTAATAAGATGTTGAAAAATTCGAATGACCTGTTTGAAATTAACGATTTTCACACCTATTTGTTTACCTACCTGTTGGCCTGTACGGACACACTAAAATAGTAAAGTATCGCTTAAAAGAGCTACTTAATAAAACGTATAGCAAGTTATTGACCTTTCTATAATTTTTTTGACGTGAAATTTTTTTACACAACCGTCCAATGCTTGTATTTTTGATTACGTATTTCGTCTACCGAAACACCACACATCCTGAAGGAAAAAACGATTTGGGAACACGTGGCTACCAAGTGTGACCAAAACTACACGGGGGGGCACCTATAGAAAAAGACGATATTTTACGCGACCGCCATACCCCGGCCGATTTAAAAGCCCTGACCTCGATACGACCGCAGTTAAACGCGACCTTGTTGCACAATATGCATTATAAAATGTTAAATAAAATGGACTGGATTACGACGAGATTCTGTGGGATCACGTCTGGTCCGTAAAATTGTCACGAGAAATCTTTCCACCCGTATATATTATAATCGCTGGTTAAAATTCCAGTGAAAGAATAATAAACATAAATCGAACGTGGAGCACATGCGTACCGACGTGCCATATGATCTAATTGAGACGATGTTGGATTTTTTTTTTTTGGCATATTATGACACTGGTTTTGATTTTCAGTGACCAGTATTTTGAGAAAACAGCAAATTTCGTCTTGGATCTGTTGTTTTATTGATTTTTTACTGCACTTTTCTCAAGATGATTTCCATTTTGGTCTCGAACGAACGAACGCGAGCGTCGTATAATATATGGCGTGCGGCGATACGACCACCGTGGGCTCGGAAATAACTCTATTACATATTATTATATTCGTAAGTATTTTGTTCAATAATACTATCAGTACGTCCACTGTTTATTCTTCTTAAAGAAGAAACTTACGTTTTCAATTATTTCCCAACATTTAACTTTCTAAAAAATACCTACAGTATCTTTTTATTATTGTTTTATCATTACGACGAAGTTGATAGTTGTTTAGAAATTTTAATTTTTGTTTGAAAATGTCTATATCAATGCTATTTAGTTTAAAGAAGTGACGATAATGCGGTCATTAACGAATGAAATAAAAAACTAATAAAATGTAGATGCCCGTGTAAATATACAAATTCAGATGCCTTTTATAATATCGTTTGACTGTTGTGCGATGAGAATTTTCGGGACCAATAACGATAATACGTAATTAGCATTATCTAAGATAGAAACGTTAGTTGTTTATGAATGAAAAAGATATACCTCTTTGAATAATCAAGCGTAACTACGACACGAAAATAAATTCAAAGTAATTACGATAAACCTACAACCGGACTGACTGCATCTTAAAAACGACAAATATATAATGTGGAGACTTAAACGACCATAACAATTAGTTTACTGTAACTGGAATATGATATTTATACGCACACCATTTTCAAGGAAATGGTTTTTTTTTTTTTTTTTTACAGTCGTACGGATAGCCACACTTATATTTTTATTTAAGTGCTTCAACGAGATAAATAATATGTAAACGCGTTTTATTACTACCACAGTGGTCGGTTAAAATATGTTTATATTAATTGCGTACGCCACTCTAAATTTTTATACTACCTACACAACATTGCTTTCAATTCATTTCATCCGAATCGTATACAAATTGATAAAACGTGTTTTTCATTCAATCACCCGAAATCAGTTACCCATCGTCTTGTTTTTAAATCAAATTTTTTCATGATAATTATCGTGTGCGCGTTGATGATACGGCCGATTGCGGTATTTAGTGTTTGTCATGATGTACGGAACGAGTGGTAAGATTTGTCTATAACGATGTAACACGTCAATGCTAATGTATTTTTCTAACAATATCGTTACGATTTTTTAGTACCTGCATTATGGAACTCTTGAGTATACGGTATAACTGTTCGTTACGGGGTACAATTAATTCCTATTTACTGAAAAACGACTGACGAACGAATTTCACCCAGTTTTAAAATCGGTTGATCGATGGGCACAAGATTGTTGTCGAAAATGAGAATACTATTGAATCTGCAAATGGTAGTCAAATCAATTTTTTTGTTTTGGATGGATGGTTTGTTCATATTAATTAGTGATTTTTATGGAAAAGCGATGTTGAGATTTTTTAAAAATTATTTTAAAAAATCGACCGAGGAAGAGAGGAAACGTTACAGTATATCGAAAAAACTTCTTCGTCGCACTGGTTTTTACGTCGCGAATGTTGTACGGTCTCAACGGTTCTATAAAACAATAGGGTTATACTTGTTTAATTTTCATTCTGAAAACGGTTCTGAACTCGTCTATAATGTTTCGTTTTTAAAGAAATAAATAATGAAAATCGAAATGTTGAATTCAAACGGCCATAAGCTGATGAAAACATATTTGCAAAACCGTCTTATAAAAACAGTGTTTATAGGTTCTCGTCTTTAGTATTCGACTTATCAGCGTTGACACGAAGGCAACCGAAAACATCCGCACAATCGTGGAAATAGAAAATTGTGTTTTCAAACCAAAAACGTATTAGCGTGACCAGGACCGTATTACCGCTTAGGCTGTGTAGGCTAAAGCCTAGGGCGGCAAATTTTGAAGGGCGGCAAATTTTTTTTTTGAGAGTTTTTACGTATCACTTACAGAAGTAAAATATCAATACCTATGAAAATTAGGCGGTAAATTCATTTCAGCCTATGGGCGGCAAAAACCTTAATCCGGCGTTGAGCGTGACCCGAAATACATTTATACTAAGTGGCGTATTTTAGCCCTCCCCGGCTGATAGGGGCGATTCCCCCCCGATAGATTTTTTTTCATACCTGTTCTGTTTAACATAATTAAAATTAGGGGTTTTTAAAATCGAATTATACGTCAATAAAAATGAACTCTCAAATACGCCACTGTTTATACGGTTAAAATAACGATTTAGTGCGCCCAGTCGTCGTGACGATGTAATCACGAGTTTAGAACCGAACTTATCATAACGACGAACAGTCGTTAACAGTCGCCTTTTTTTATTTCGACACTATAACACCATAGTTGCGCGGTTTAACACGAACCTCATGCTCAAAACGTACATATAATATATTTACGTACTTTGAAATCGGATGAGAATAGTTTCGAAACACTGCATGTGCACATTATTGTACAAAGCGAACGGAGAAACTGTCGTCCGTCCGTCCGTCTCAACCGCCGCGATGGACGACCCCGATAACGCGTACCGTTGAAAACGCGGTGTTTTAAGAAACGAAAAAAAAAATACTTCGGCCCTACCAGACTGCGCACAGTATATGTGCACACTCTCGAATAATAAACACCGCGAGTTGTGTGAAAAAAAATAAAAAACAAATAAACAACGCCGTCGATAATATCGTAATATGCGGGTTTTTTTTTTTTCTTATTTTAATTGGAGGGCTCATAATAACAACATCGTATAAGGATCGTACGTACGTACGCGTCTGTGCCGGAATAAAAATTCGAGCCGCGAGACATCGACGGCCAAAAAGGTGATGGTGGTAGAGCGATAAAATAAAAACGATTTATCGCGCGTGTGTAAAAAAATCCGTTTGCGTTTTATAAATCACTTAAAAACCGGGATGCGGACGAGGGGGACTAATTGGACGAGTATAATACAGCGTTATAATATAATATTACGTTATTTTCGGTCGCATCTCGACGATCGGATAAAAATCTACCAAAAATCTCGTACGGATATCACACGGTGCGACGAATCATTTAAAACGCGATTTAGTTGTACGTATATTGCGACGGACTGACGTGTCATTATAATTTTTTTTTTTTTTTTTCCCGCCCCGTTTATATAATGTGACTTGTAGGATTTATCGACGGGTTCCGACGCGTACACACACACGCTTACTATACGTACTTAACGACGATTTAAACTCTTGTGTTTTTTTTAAGTAAACAATTTTTTTCCAACGTCCGTTTATCCGACTCGATTCATTCGCACGCTTTTCGCACACGCGTTGCTAATAACCGTCGCGAATCCTAAGAGGACAATCGTGCACTAGCTGTTTGGTGGTCAAACCGGGGCTTAACGTCTTAGATCCGATTTCGGCTAAAAAAAAAATAGCGCGTGTACGGTTTTCGTTCTTCTCGTCCTCGTTTTGGTTTATTCGTCATAATTGACTCATGAAAGTATAATTTTGGAAACAAGTATACCGTGTCGTAAGTTTAAAAAACGCTCCGAACGACTCGACGTTTTCACGGATCAACCGTAGGAAACCGCAGAGCGAGATCGGAACGATTTTTTTGTCGGCCGGTACCGATTATATCGAAACATTTTACAATCGTTTTACTATAGCTTCCATAATCTACGTATAATGTACGTATATCACTCGCACCGTCCGCGAAGTACTGATCCGCTCGAGCACTCGTGCAGACCTAACGCGCCCCGAAAATCGCTGATTTTTTATTTTTTGTAAACGAATCTCTACATTTTTATCCGGGCAAAACTGTTTTAATACACGCGTTTAGTTATTTCGTATTATCGGAGAGTACTATGTTTTTCCGCATTTTTCGATACTTAAGCCCCTCGGCGCCTACACGCCGTGTCCCTCGCAGGTCGAAAACCACCGCTCTTTATATAGGAATATCCGCCGACGAGACAGCGGCGAATCGAGTACGTATTGTATTGCATATTATTCGTCTGCGAGTTTACCCGCGTGGCCGTTTCTCCGCGAACAATCCAAAAAGTTTACGTTTCAGTGACGTTTTTGAATCGAGTGACACGCGTTCAATATACGGCTAGACCGAACGAGGGGACGATTCTTCCGATTCGCCCCGTTATTGGATTTATTGGCTCCATTGTGTACACCACACGAACAAACAATATACATATATATATAGTATTCCATGCGGGTTTGCGGTTGACAATCCCCGAATAGCCGCCGAATAATTCGGTAATGTATAATATTGTACAAACGAACCACGGGAAAATTGAAACATACGATGATAAATCCGTTTGTAAGTACGTATAGTCGTGTATAACGAACAGTGACAAAGTGTATGTTCCGTTGTAAGTAGCGCAGGGTTTATATTATGTACAGTGTTTGAAGTTTGTTTCACAAAATCGTGAAACATAAAGTTTCTTTTAATGTTATGGCCGATATACTTTATATGTCATGAAATTTTCAAACACTACGCGCATTGTAATATGTATATGACGATCCTGCGGGACCCGGGATGAAATCGGTTGAGTACCGCATTCGAGCTGTTAAAATCAATGTTGAATATATTCGAACGTGACCGTCGGTCGGTTTTTTTTTTTTTTGATACACAACGAAACTGTAAAGTTAAAAATTTTCAAAATGTAGGAATCGAACCGCATTTTATTTTCGTAATATTAAAAGCGGCACACGGCACTTGACTAAATTGTAGCTGAAACTTATTAAATCCCGTCATCGCGTTGTGCAAAAATTGAACGGTAACTTTGTAACTATATTTTATATATCTACAAAAGTGTTTTACACTGTGATATATACTGCAATTTTTTTTTTTTTTGGTTACTGCTGCGATCGATTGGGTTCTTGTGGAAATCAGTATTTTTATTGTGAGGCGAGTTAAATTTCACGCCGAACGTTTAAACTAAGATTAAAACCAGCGAACCCAGTGGGGAAAAAAAAAACCTTGTTTTGACTCGAAAAGAACCCTCGTGGCACTATTGTGAAGATCTTAACTCGCTAATCGCACAAGTGTATTCACAATATGTTGCTGGTTAGTGGTCACGCATAAAATGTAGGTACCGAACGGTTCGGTATGAAAGACACACGATTCAAACAGTGTAAAAAAACATACTATACGGGATTAAGGTTAGATACGTATTTACAGACGAACGTACGTAATATATTACAACAATACGATATAAATTATAGTCGCTGTCACAAAGCAGTAGTCAACGGGTGGCAACAATATTGTGTTTCCAAATATGATAGACGTTGTTAAAATCTGTACGGTTACAATGAACAATAATTTTTTTTTTTTGTTAAAACAGGTTTATAATTTGTGCTCCTCGTATAAATATCTTCCGTCGGTTTGCCTCCTAAATAGAGCGATCGGTCGGCAAATTCAAAAAAAAAAAAAATAGAAAACACGTTTTACACATAACATTATACCTACACACGACATTTTATGTATTATGTATATGGTATTGTAAGTTTTTTTCAGACAAAATCCGTTTGAAATATTTCAATCAATCGTATTATCTTAAATCTTCGCACGGCCTATAACGGCGGCAAAATCAGCCACGTATAATCAGTCGCACACATCTCGGTCGGACTGTAAAAAAAAGCCATTCGTATGGATAAAGAATTTCGTTGTTTTTTACTAACCCGTAGTCTTGCAGATAATAATCTTATAGAGACGAAATTATACATAAATATAATTCGCGTTACCGCGTCGACGTAGTATTTTATATCGTGTTGTACGACTGAAATGTTATTCCTATCTCGTACTAACACACGTTACGCGAAAGTGAAAAATGCTTGAAACACCTTTGATGTTACTCTTGTCGGTATTTGTGTTTCGCGTGCGATGTGAACAAGCTCGACTCCGAACCAGCTGGTGGCCGGTGTTTTCGACCGGCATTTTGATCGACCTTTAGGGGTTTTCAGTAATTTTTCACCTCGTGTGGAAGAAGGAAACGTTTACGCCTTTTCGAACCGCCGTTATTACGCGTCTACCCAATGTAATACACAGTTTGTAAAGCGTATCGTCGTACACCTAAACGGGATTTATGACGCGCGCCGTTTGTCGGAAAACACAATACGAGTTTAAACAAATCGAGCAACATCGCCAAGATCAATGTCGACGAATCAAACCGAACGATCCGTCCAGAAAAACAGAACTCTCGTTTAATCCATTTCCGTGGCAATTTTTTTATATTTATAAAGTTCAGTTTTATCAGAACTATTCGCGTTAACATCGCGTACGAAACCATCACGGTGTTGTTGCGTTCCGCGGGTACACGCCTGCTCTACAGTGATACAAGAGTAAATTTTCTTTTTTTCTCGACTGTACAACAAACGCTTGAAATTGAAACGTTGTGTTTCAAGACCGTCGACGAGCGCGTCACGTTCCGAAACCGACAATGTACGGATAATTTATGGCCCACGAGCCTCGTTTTTTCCTCGACGCTATATGGACGTTGTGAAAGACAATTCGCGTTGTCTCTGCGGTTCACCGGGAACATCGTCCCGCACACAGGCGAACGCTGTCCGACGCTGTTTTTTCTGGCCCTTTTTTTTTTTTGCGTTTCAAAATGTTTTGCCGAAATGTGGCCCCGCGATCGGCGTCCGCGACGTTTGACCCGAAACGTTTGCGCGCGCGCGTTCCTCGAGGTCTTTATCGGCGTCGAGCAAAACACAGTGCGTTCGGGTCAGGCAAACGCGTCGGAACGTCGAACGTGACGGGCGGCATTTTTTTTTTTTAAAAACTTTTTGCCGCGCCCGTGTTTCTTTTTATCTCTTTTTATCTCGTTCTCACTGACCCGCGGCACGACGATGCTCCTTTATTCCGGTCACGCGGTCTAATCTGCCACACATGTCGGCCGCATAACGTTACGACCAGCTATATTATTATTATACCGGTGGTATGGTACGCACGACAATGGTATTATCACATTATAGTCGCTCGTACACAACTCGGCCGTTGTTGTAACGTGCTCGGGGTATGGCCGCCGACGACTTTATACGGTAACCTGTATACGGTGTATAACGACATCACCGTGCACGTCTGCAGACGAACGCTCGACGGTTATCGAACAGACATCGAACGGCCGTTTTCTCCTCTCTTTCCTTGCTTTTGGCCGCCACGCGGAGCGCGAGTTCAAGACGTTCTCGACGACCGCAAGAGAACAGAAAAACAGAAATACGGCGTACTGGACGACACCGGAGGACCGCGAAATCGACGCGAGGAAACGTCGGAAACGGTGATACGCGTTCAAAGCGCGATTCTTCGGTTAAAAAGTGACACGTGTGTAAGGTGCTGGACGTGGGTAATCGAATGAGCGGCGATATTTTTTTCGAACATCAACAAAAAAAAGTCGATCGGTCGGTCAGTGCTGGGTCGGTATAAGCGGATCCGAATGTACTCACACAAACGCTAGCTTAATACGCGAACCCGTCCACAACACACGCTACATAACAATGGATCAAAGATGGACTCGATGGGAAACGATCGTAGATGAGTAAACGGCGGATAGCGTAACAGCGCCGGCACAACGAGAACCGTTTCGCAAAGATAACAAATTAAAATATAATTTATAGAAAAAAATATGTATACTATTTCTGATTGATTAATTTTCTTTTGATTTAAAGTGCTCACGTGCACGCTGCGGGATAAGGTGTGTTTGACTTAAGGGATTTATCTGGACACGAATCATTCATACGGTTAAAATGACGCGTGTCGTCTCTTGATTTGACTCGATCGGTTCGAACGAATCGCTTCACATTTTTATCATCCAAAATCTTTACATATTTTATTTTTATTCGGTTAAAGTTTTGGTTTTTTCCATGCGCTCAGAATCTAAAAAACATTACTCTATTTTAAAAAACCACACGTGCATCGTTTTGTGGAACGCGGGTGATCGGCGTGTCGTACGCGCATTTGTTTTTGAAGACTCGTGTTCCAAACACCTCTTATGTACATAACGCATAGATTAAGTAAAATTTATTCTGCGACTTCATGATTTCAACACACTTTTTTTAGCCCGCTACTCTTAACAGAAGAGAATTAGATTAACTTGAGGTAATTAAGTTTATTTTTCGTTGGGCTTCCGGAACTGAGGCGAAACGATGAGTGTCGCGTGGAGCGAAAATAAATTCAAGATATTATAGTATGTTACCACGTTAATACGAAATAATAAAAGTGTTGGAATGAATTAATTGTTATTCCCGTGTAACGTCGATCGGAAACGACACCGCGATTCGTTTTAAACGTATTTTGGAGGAATCGAAAATCCGAAATAGGCTATTTATCGTAGCTTGCGTTCTGCAGTTGTCGTGAAAAAATAACCGTATTTTCGACGCAACGATCCGGTTGTACACGTCATCATTATCCATTCTAAAAAATCGAATTGAACATTTTACTCGATTCATTCCCTCAAAGTGATGTTCCGCAAGCCTCGGAAATTTAATGTTCAAATGCCTGTAGAGTAATTTTGGTAACCAGACCGGTAAAAAAAAACCACGGTGTAATACTCAATTTTATTGGTCGTTCAAAAACGGTACGTATAAGATACGCACAAAAAGTCACCGACGAATTAAAGATCGTTAAAACTATCGTATAAAACGAAAGAACCGCGGTAAAAACAAAAAACAAAATCGAAATAAAAAGACAATCGTGACACACGAAGAAGTTATAATTTTTTTTTTCGCGTGCGCTTTATCGTTTTGAAACGTAATTTTTTTTTACAAACACGCGTCGTGCAAAAATGCGGTAGGTATCCTTTTATATTGTTTTCGCCCCGACCGTCCGTATCGTTATCGTCCGTATCGTCTAAAAACCAAAAAACGCCGCATCCGCGTCATCGCTGGAAGAATGTAACAAACGAATGCCTCGATCGGAATTTTCAACAAATCGTTGCAGAGTAATATATACAACTTATTGCGTTTGATTGCGTATTATTATTTCTTTCGGCGTAATTACTATAACAGTATTACGACGTGTGTCGTCGTCGACTGGACGTCGAGGCACACGGACTTGAAACAATAACAGTTTATAATTTAAAATACTAACTAACTACATATAATAAAACACACTAGCCGGGTCGCCACGCCTCCGAACGGCTCGCGGTCCAACCTCCGGCCGGTTCGGTCTATCATCGGTCCGGAGAAAATTCCTCCGCCGCATAGACGCGCCGGATAGTGCGGCCCAACCTCTACGCACGATATTACACGTTCGATCGAGAAATTATTATCGGCAAACGAGCCGAAAAATGCTGTACACATGGAATCGCATCTATCATCGCGTACGTATCTGTCCGTAAGTCGTCCCTGGACTCGTCCAGCTCCTATACGAAACGGCAGGACTGATTTTTACACGAGATTTCGTGCGCGCGATCCGAAATTCCACTTTCGAGGCTCGTCGCAAACCCGATAGTTTCATCGTTATGTGCGGCATGTAGTCGTGTTTATTTGACTAGTTGAATTAACGTTCCGTTTCTACGGCGGAGAAAAGATTTTTCAACCCTCGAGAACGTCAAAACGATGGAGATGAAAAACATAAAAATCGTACCGCTGAAACAACACGAAGTTTGCTCCGCGTAGTCTCGTATTATTCTCGCTAAGAAAAGGTTTCAATGATTTGAGTTTTTTCGTCATACTATTCAACACAGTTTGTACACTCGCACGAGACAGCCGGTCGACAGGTTTTGTTTTTTTGAACAGTCCGTCTGGTCAGCTATAGTGTATGTCATACGAAATGACTTTGGAAAAATACCCTTGAGTTTATACTAGTATTTTCAGAATGACAGCGCACCGCTTTACCTATTTTTTTATACAAGTCCGCGATCACCGAGGTAATCGTTTAACTGTCAGGGTTTTCAAACACCAAAAACGCATATAAAACATTATAAAACACCTAATAGTAAAATATTTTACAACGGAATTTCAATCGTCAACAGCGTGAACTTTGTGCAGTTTTTTCCGCCTGCGTCCGGTGCGTTCTCGTCCTGAAAACGGTACACACAATCGGTGTAATGTATAGTGCTTAACGTCCTTGGAAAATTCACTGATACGACGGGTGGGCCCCTTGGAGTGCAAATCGGATTGGTAAAAATTTGAAACCGATCAAAACATTAGAAAAAAACAATTCATGAGGAAATAATATAGCACATGTCGCTTAAATCTCACCTTACGGCGTTTCCTTACAATACCTACACAACAGTTTTTAATATTTCAACGATTTTTTTTTCCAACAGCTTATCTGTTCATTTGCTTTTCGATATTGTCCACGTAAATTTAACGAAATTTTCAATTTTTCAGTATAAAATACAAATATATAATTTAACACAACAATTACCTATGAATAACCTGAGTAATTTTTTTTTTTTTTCGTTTCTTCTACTCCTGAAAATTCTCCGATTTTTAAAGCCGATATCTTTTCTGATAGACTTGTGCACTCGGTTGAAGCTTTTTTCAAAATTTTTTTTCATCAATAACATTTTAGATTCTATAACCTCGCAGCGAGGAATGTGTCTTACAAGGTTTGTTTTCTGAAAACTTATTCAAGAATAGAAGAAACTCTCAATTGGTTATTTTATGTAAACTATCTTTTAAAAGATACAGCCCGGGATGATACTGTTATTCAAGCTTTTTCCTTTTTCAACATTTTGATTACACACTGTTCTTGTTACAAAAACGAATAAGTCAAATCACGTAATAATACAAATGAAGTTAAATTTCCATTTACTTTTTAACTCTTAAAGTTAATTACTTAAGACTTGCAAAACATCAAGATTGAAATTCCGTGTATGGAAACTCTACATTGTTTGTATTATTTAAAAATATTTCGGGCCTAATATTATCGTGGCACACCCTGCAAGACCTTTATTTCATACATATCCATGGACGTTTTTACGGGGTAAATAAGGGAGACATGAGTCCCCCACGAACTTTTAGATTATTAGATTTTAACGAGTACAAAAAAGTTAGGTTTTTGATTCTAGTGATCCTATCGCCGCGGTTAAAGCTTTATATAAGATTTCGACTATTACCTATTTGAAATAGGTATGATTTAAAAACGAAAAGTCAACATTTTCAAAATTCGTCCGATCGATTGAAAATGTTAGAAAGGTTATAAACGATTTCGCGTGTAAAATAGGAGCCGATTCTGATCGGTTCAATTTTCGAACGGTCTACGAAACTTTGAAATTCGTTGATTCCGCAGTTAAACATAGGTAATGTGTAAAGCTTAGATTTTTGAAGCTTTAACGGGATCTAAAAAACACATGTATATTTAACTACAATAAAGTGATTGAACATTTTCGGTATAAATAGGTATTGTCGATTTCGGTTTGTCATGATTATATTTTCTACGTGTGTTAGTTGTGTGTTTTGTTATAATCGCTCCGAAAAAACGTTCAAGTTAAATGGAAATCGGAACCCGTTAAGATTTATTTTGTATGAAAAGTAGTAGACCGTAATGTGAAATAAATGTTTACCCTTTTTACGAGGTTATTCGTTTGCAGAATTATCGTAATGCGTTTGTATAATATTATGCTATAAATATTGGAATGACGAAAGCGCATGATTTAAAAATCTTGTCTTCGGATCTCGGGCGCGCACCGCGCTATCGCCGTGCCACATATAATATAAATTTTAATACAATATACACATAATATGAGACTTAAGCGCATGTACATAGGTAATAAAATACCATACAAAACGGTCAGGTCAATAGTCTTTCGGTGTACGAATTATCGCTTAAAACTGGTAACGTATCGCGTGCATAGGAATCGATAAAAAATTAAATACAGCTGGAACGATTATAGGGTTAGGTGTTAATTTTACCTGGAGAATTTTCGATACACCAACAAAGTGCGCCTGGACCTTTTTGTTTTTTACTCGTATCTACCGTACGCCAAATCATTCGCTAAATAATCATTTTGTTTGTATCCGCATTCGATCCGGTAACAATGTACAGAACACACAACACGTATATTATAATATATCAGTTGTCGCCACGGATTTCTATACGATATTTACGTTTTCACGTAGGCATATTGTGATGCAGCAAACAAAAACCATGATTGATTGTTAAACGATTTCGTAACGATTCGCGTAATTGTTACGTTTCTATGTAAACTTCGTCCGTATAATAGGGACGAACTTACGTGGGGCGCACATTATAAAACATGTCTTTGATTTTATCAATTCTTTCTCTTACGCACAGTGCTGAATTCGTTGAAAGTGCACGAAATGGTAAAAATTTTCGTTTTTTTTTTTTCGATGACAAGCTTGTTACAGAGCGTCGGTTTCGATCGAATCGGGCGAACGCTGTAGATTGAGAACATTGTTGAAATTGGATCGGCATCCCCGTGCGCATTTGTTGCCGCGAAATTACAGCGAAATTAAACATTTCCGATCAACACTGTACAGTGTTGTTTGCGAATCTCCTTGTTCGTTTTTCGGTGTCTTTATACGGGTGTTTTTGCTCGTTATAGGTTCGGTACCGAACGGATCGTGTGAAATTATAGGGAAACGTCGTAGAGTTGTTTTCGGTATTCGTCGAGCTTCGATCGTTAACATCGAGATAAACTGCAGTATCGTCTTACAGCCCGTGTACAACAACTGCACTCGACGGGACAACACTTCCGCGAATGAAAGTAATCAAACGACGAGATGATTGCCGCGGTTCTATAACGTAATGTGTGTTGTACACTAAACACTGTAGGAGAACTCTGTTTTTTTGTTTCGGTTCAAACGAGTTCAATTGCAAACCGTCTTTGAGGGAACAAAAAAACCACCGATCGAAAAACGTTCGCCGCGTGCACTGGCAAAACTGCAGTTTTACATAATAATAGTGTCGTACATTTTTACACGTTTTAAAACGTTTAAACTCGTACATATCGTCGACATTGACATCTCAATCGTATTTTATACCCGTACAATATCGATATGGTAAGGGTGTCACCGATACGCTCTGTCCGCGGCGTCGTAAATGGAAAAACGATGTTGTAAATTTTTCAACCTCTCCGCGAGTAGGTATAAAACGAGCTCTCGCGGAGACGGTATTTTATCACCCGCTGCCAGCGTACATCACAATCGCATCGCGACGTGTTGAAGAAAAAAAGAAGAAAAAGAAGAAAATATAAGGTATAAATACGCATAATATCGGTCGGGTACCTCATCAAAAAATCCCCCCGGATACTTCACGACGATATCGTGCGTTGGTCGAACCGACAAAGAACCCGGCCGTCTCTGCGCGTGTACAGCCCGCGGCCGGCATCTCCTCTCTCAACGCGCGACGACGATTTGACGCCACCGTCTCCCGGTGTGGACGCGCGCGCGATGAAAATAAAACGTAAAACAATACTATATAATCTCTCTCTAATAATAATACGTTATAATAAAATGAGTTTTTTTTTTTGCTCTGCGTTGTTTATATTACATTTTTCGAAAACGAAAAATAACCAGTTGTTCCAGTGTTGTAAAATAATATTATCGTCACCGCGATATTGTCAGCGTTGTCGTTTTTCGCGTGGCTTTTCGCGTGCGCAGTTCGATCAGCTCATTCGTGTGTGAGGATCGATTTTTCAACCGGGAAACATTTTTTTTTTATTTAACTTTAACTCGGAATAATAATGACGTGATGATGAACGGTAATAATGATGAGAAAAATTAGGTTTGATAATTATTGTTTTAATTCATACGAATAAAAAAGAAAAATTCGTCGTTGTTATATGGTAGTGTAGTGATTGGAATTGATAGTAAAAAACAAAAACAACCGGAAGTATTAAAGGTCTGTTTATAATTCGTTTGTTCTCTTCAGTCCTGTTCGTATTGGCTAGATGTTAATTTATTTTTATTCCACGATTAGTTCTGCAGCGACTCTTATAACGATTCTATTTCTTCAGCTTATCTCCTCGAACACGCGTATGAGACGTTACGTTCTAAACGCTTTATAATGTATTCGGTGTACTTGAAATAATGAGCGGCTTCATTTCGAAATCATCACTTTAGGTGCAACGCCAAAGATCGTTATCATTACGATTGTGTCCTAAAGGCATCTCATTATCAATTTTCTACGCCGTGTACCTACGAAGCTTAGTTTAGCTTGAATTACGAATGCGCGTTTAGGCGAAACGTTGCGTCCCGCTATTAAAATATATATATATACGAAACTAAACACGATCATACACTGCATGTGTCCCACGCATACAACGTCGTATAAAATCGTAATAACGAAATCCAACAATTTGCGGAATACTCAGCTGTTTACTAATCGATCGTAAAATCGATTAGAATGTTTCAGCGGATGTATAATATAGCAAAAGTTATTTAGTCTGTTTTTACACTGTACCGAGTTGTGTATTCAGAAGAAGCGTTGAATGGCGATCATAAGAGACCCTCAACAGTTGAACGAATGAAAACATTGTAATCTTTCATCACTTGTCTTGTTCCAATAACGTGTTCACGCCGAGGTTGAAAAAACTTAAAACAAAAAGAAGGTTTTCCATTTTTACCTGTTTTTCACCCCTTTTAAGAGCTACATTTTGGAAAATTCCTTCCGAGTGGGTCTCATCTACATGGTAAAACAAAATTACTAATCAAATTTTATACAAATATATACGTAGTTTCAGCTGTTCCGGGTCGAAGATAACGAGTCGGTCAGAACATGTTATTTTATGGTGTACTTGAATAAAATATTCTTGAATATTATACGTGTAATTGTGTTTATTGGTTTTTACACAGTTTATACCGAGAATTCGGGTTCGACGTGATGACACGAGGATCGCGTATTTATGTAATGTTTTTAATACGAAAGGAGCTTGAAAATTATTACAGGTATACTTATAATCACACATCGACCGAGTCTTATTACGTGTTAAAAAATACAAGTTTTATCTGGTTAAACTGTATTATAGCGGGTAAACTAATCTGTGCTGAGGGTTCAATATAGTTCGGACAATTTTTACACATCAAATAGGCATAAATTGTCGATACCTAACTACACGTTATACTACTGTATAATCCCAATGCCGACTTTTTTCACGTTATTATTTAACTGAGAGCGAGCTCAGTTACCTATCTACGTTCTGGTAAAAACCGTGTTTGACGAAAAATGTACTTAGAATATTATTAAAAAAATACATAGGAAATTTTTTTTTCGACCTTTCATAACGTATCAAAAAAAACTTAGTACATGGATATTTGAAAACGACGTGGAATAATTTTTATAACGATGTCCAGTTTAATAGCCGTGTTGACGACGGGAATTCCGCCATTATTATACGGCGCACAACTCGGAAAATAATCGAAGTATCAAAAAGTGCTTCAAACCAAATTAAACGCTGAAATCTCGACTTTTGCGTGGTATTTGACGGAGCACTCTTTCTACCCATAAACGTCATAAGCTTCAACCAAAGTACCACCCCGGAGTCCCGGATACCTATATCATTACTGAAAATCTGAGAAGTCCTCTTGTGCTGAAATTTGTTGACAGAGAAAAAAAAACTCGCTGACCCTCGGAATCTAAAAATGGTGAAAAGAAAAAAATTAGTTTACGAATCATAATAAATTTTCGACCTAATTTTAACTTTAAATGTCTTCATCGCATTGACCGCGTGCGAATATCAATCGTACCCGTAAACTATTTTACTATAATAAGCACCTTGGTGCTAAACCGAAGTGCCAGGAACATAGTTATAACCTAATAGTATTATTACGATCTGATTTGTGAAACTCGAATTCGGCACGTCGAAGATCAAAATATTACGATTATCTCAGGCCGACAATAATTAGCGTGCGTCATTCCAACACGCGTATACGCCAACACGTTTTCCAGACACGCGGTCTACAAAACACGGATAAACAGCGTATAGTTAATTAGAAAAGAGACATTACACTGACACGGCATTTCGTTTAACGGTACTCGTCCGTCCAAACGAGTTTAGAACCGTTTTAACACGTTCTGTAAGTAAGTCTCGGCGGTACATTTATCGCGTTGTAAAATAAATAAATAAGCCGAATACGAGATCGCGCGGTACCGAAACAAAACGCTCGGGGTGTTCGTCCGATAATGGGTCGAATGTATTACAATTATAACAGGGGCGCGCACTGTAAGCGTTGCTTACACTTTAAATCAAAAGAAAAATGATCAATCAAAAACGTGTAAGATAATTGAGCGCAGCGAGCGAGCGAAGCAAGTGAGCGAAGCTCTTATGCTTCACTTTGCCATTCGTTCCTAAGTTAACTCCTCCTAAACGGCTTTACCGATCTTGACCAAACTTGGCATGTTTGAACAGTTTAACAGTGGGAAGGTTTATGAAAAATAAAATTTGAAATCGAAGTTACCACGGAGGAATAATCACCGAAGAAAAAACTTTTTCAAGAATAATTCAGCGGTTCTTGGGTCGATGGCCTTAATACTTGCCACAGTGATAGAAAAGTTCGCGCTGCGTAGAACAAATGGTCGATGTCCATGATCGGACATACCACGGAGGAATAATCACCAAAAAACCTGATTCCCATTGACTTCCATTGAAAATTGTAAAATCTCGCGCTATCTCAATGAAAACATGGAATAATAGAATTTCATATAGTTCTATGCTGGCAAACACCCTTGCAGTTGTTCATAGAACATCGCCATATTATTTAGCAATTTTTAAGTTCAAAACCAATTTCAAGGACTCTGCAATGGTTCTATGGGAACAGTGAAAGATATTGTGTATGGACCTAGATCATCAGATAGTTACATCGATGATCTTCCAATGTGTGTGTTAGTGGAATTCGACAACTACGTTGGACCATCTATATACAATGGACTGATTCCTGTAATTCCACAGACAGTAGGCTTCCGAAAAGGCACTACTGCTTGTACTCGCAAACAGTTCCCACTCCAACTCGCTTATGGAATCACCGTGCATAAATCTCAAGGAATAACCGTTGAGAGAGCTGTGGTTGACATTGGTGACAAAGAATTTTCACTTGGGCTAACATACGTCGCACTTTCAAGAGTTAAAACAATAGAAGGACTACGTATCGACCCTTTGTTCCCAAGTGACAGACTATTGAAGAGTATCAATCTGAACTTTGCGTTCCCAGTGAAGAGACGAGAACTGGCCAGGTTGCGTTCCTTGATTCAATAAAAGTTTTACACTTCGATTCTGCTATTTGAAATATTTTTACTATATCACTATATTTCTCGTTAAAAAAATTCCATCAAAACGGCCCTTTTTAGGGCCACTAAACTGTTTCCGAAAAAAGAATAGTGATACGCTGCGCTCAATATTGCATGCAAGTATCCGCATGTATTTCCTAGTAATATATTTTTTATAAATTATATTTAAATTTATTATCTTAGTGGTAGTGGTTATCTTTGTGCTGGTATTGCTGTCCGCCGTTGTTTACTTATCTACGATTATTCACCATCGGTCTATTTTCGATCTATCACATCAAAGTGCGCCGTTAATCTGAAATCGCTTGACCGTTGTCGCGCTGTATGGCCTGGTGTTATGGATGGGGTCGCGTAGAGTTTCTAAGCACATTTGAATCCGCTTACACGACCCAGCACTTGACCGACGATCGTATACTTCTCTTTTATTTTCCCGTCAACCGCCCAACACTCCGAACCACACGGTCGGTCTCATCACACTTTTGTGAGAAACTTACCTTTTAGCCTCATCAGAATTTTTCGATCACATCCACCTATAGTTGTCACGATACCGTTTAATTATTTTTATTAATCGCACGCACATTTTCCGAATTCACAAAACGTTCGTTGACCACATGGAAATTTTGTTTGTATGAACGTACATGTATTAAAACGCACAAATCAATATTGTCGCGTGATTTTAAGAGAAAAAAAAATTCGATCGTACGCTTCTCGCAGCGTCGTAATAGGTATGTTGTGTCCACCGCGTCGTTCGCTGTACCCGTTTGTCGTATTATACGTAAAGAAAGAACAAAACACTGCGGGCGTACGAGAACAAGAGCCATAAATCATGTCCAACGTCTGAAGCGAAATGCGAGTTATAATGCCATACCATTATTAATATTAATACACTCGGTTCCAACAGAGCTCGGATCGTGTGCCGGATTAATACAAGTCCCACGTATTCGTTTTCATCCCTGTGCTCGTTCGTTCGGAATCTTTATAACGTAATAAAATTATGTTATAACGCCCTCGGTTACGACCTGCACGATACTTCGCGCTCGTCGGTATAGCAGATATCTTAAAAATTATAGAGTGTTCGAGGCGGGTATCTTCTAAATTCTAAAACGACACTATAGACGAGCTCTTGGGGGGTTTTTTTTTCACCTGAATTGAAAACATTGAAGAAAAAAAATTTTTACACAAATGAAACGTGTTGTTATTTCTATGAAACCATTTTTTTCGTGTGTTTTTAAGCGAATAAACAGTAGAAGTAAACATAGCGCGTTCTGTCTGTACGTGAAAAATATCAAAACATTTAAATAATAATAATAATTACTCGTTTTACGTACGGACGGAAAACTGATAAACGAAAAGCATGGATTATGATGGTTTTTTTTTTTTCAATTTGTACAAGTAGTAATCTTTCAATTTAAATATTAACCGATTTTCGTGACGAGCACCTGAAACAAATGTCAAAAACATCTTTTACAGTTTGGTTGACTGATTTTTAAAATAATTTATTGACAATTTGTGAGAACATCATATATCGTATTATATAGGAGATCGAGTAGTACCTAACTGATAGTCGGAAGTGCGAAAATAATGAAAAAAAGCCAAGTAGTTATTTTTAGTTTCACAGTTTTATATTTTGTAGATTCGTATAGAAAAAAAAAAATCATGACCAAAATAATTTATTCTTACGGCGTCATATTTTAACAGTCAAATATTTAATCTTCGTTTCTAGCCTCACCAAAGTCGATGTAGGTATAACGATGATTCAGTGGAATATCTCTATTTTACCGGATCGATTGTGAAATCTGCGTACGATTCAGAACTCTATAAAAATCGTTTAAATCTTTATACACTCTCTTACAGTGCGTTAAAAATTTCGCAATTTATTTAAATGTGAATTCGCGGTTTATCATTCAATTATTAATGTGTACTGGGTATGAAGATATGGTCGCAGTTTAATTCCTACGTAAAACGATACCGATTAATGTGGCGACGTCTACATTAAGTTCTGGAAACCAGAATATTTTTATAGTCGTGTAAACTGTAAAATATTTCGATTTTATAGCATTTTTATACACGAATTTCCACAATTTGTCAACAAAAATTAAATTGACCGTAAAATTAAAATATTTTAATTTCGTTATTTTATGATTATTTAAATTTTCTTCTATAAAGTTGGTTTTTTTTTAGCACCGGAACATGTGGCGTTACGTTCGCTGCACGCGGTATTAAATATGTTGATTATATCATTTAGTTTCCAGCGTTTAATCACCATTATTCACACAAACCGCTATATCATAGTTCGTGGTCATTTAACTCGCTTTGTCAGTAAAACCAATGCTCCACCGACTTATACCAGGCCATTTTTCAGTAGATATCTGCTGACTCTCTCTCCTTTGAAAATAGTTTTAGGTAGGATATGTTTGGTAAAAATTGATTTGCTGTACAAGAAGTTTTGTGGGATTTTTTTAAATTTAAAGCTTTTTGAAAGACGCATAACATACGATAGCTCAATAGCTGGGTACAAACTCGGTGGGCCGGGAAACTATGTCCTTTTAAATTTACTTAACACTTGCTCAACAAAAAAGACAAAGTTCTCAACAGTAGTCAGTACACACCAAAATAACAAACAAACTATTGGCCCAATAATGTTTGTTTTATGTTAAAAGGGCGTTATATGGTTCCTTTAAATTAAAAATTACAATATTCCCTTATACTTTGTCAACTTAATTTAAAGGTAACATTGAATATAAATTAAAAATTTGGTAAAATAAATTCTATGAAAATTCACTTCGTGCGGTGTACCAAACTCGTGTTTTTTTTTTATTAATATTCAAAACATTCAATAAAATCATTAAAAACTATTATGCCCCACGATCGAGCCGCAACGAGATGTACATTTTACGCCGTTGACACTAGACAGCAACACTGCAGGTCCGCAGAAACACTGGTTAATATTGTAGTAACGACCGATTTACAAAGCAAATGCAGACGTATATTTAAACACACACGTATATATTTTGATGGATTAACAGCTCTTTACGAATGATGTTTTTCGAGATCGTAATTAATATAATTAAGAAAATGTAGTAAAATGAATCGTTGATAAGAATTTACCATATGGTTATAGGATATACACAACAAATGAATAGCTAAAACAACATAAACATGCGTTTTAAAAGTGTGACTGTTAATTAAATGACAAAAACAATTAAAACAATAAAAGCAACATTTTCTGACTAAAAAAAAAAACAATTCTAATATTGTTATATGTATATATTATTTATAGTTACAAACAAATACCATGAATACCTACTATGATAGTATAGGATATAAATTTTAAACTTGTATTGAACTTATTACAATAAAAATTAATACATTACCGATTCCCATAAACAAATAAATATGTATAAACATTTACAAAAAATAAATTATTTTTTGATAAAAAGATAAAGTTAAATCAGATTAATGTTAAAAAAATTTAATGATTTAGTAAATTTTTTTTAAGTAATTGTGTATCATTTCAGAAAACTTGAGTCAACAGTGTACCCACTACAGATAAAGACGGTAATGAAAATACAAAAATGATTTTTGAAAATACCCTCATTTCAATGTCTTTAACTTATTTATTTGGATTGAAAAAATATATCTTGCGAAACCAAATAAAGTTAAGATAAACTGATTGACATCATTAAGTTTTGGCTCGGGACAAGAGCAGAAAAATTCAGAGAAATTTCTTGGCTCATCGAGATCAACGAAAATGCCGATTTTCAAGAGTTGATCATTCATAACGTTTTTATACGAATCCTTATTAACGGTTTTTTTTTCGCGTACTTTTTCAAAAAACGAACTCGTGACTTTTTGTATATTTAATATGGTACTCTGGAAATATTCGGGAAAAATTTGATCTAAAGTATCGAAAACTTTTACGATCCCATAAAATTCTTTAGACATGGATTCATTCACGACATCAATATTGTTCAATATATTTAATAATGTATTGAATTCATAATACAATCCAGCAATGACAAATTTTAAACTAAAATCAATATACGCGTACAAATAAAAAGGGTTTATTAGAGTGGATGAGATACTTTTCTTTATTTCACTAAGTCTCTTTTTTTTACCAAGCCATTTAAATTTCACTATTTTGTCATACATCACCGTAGCTCTGTACAAATTCACTAGGTAATCTAGTTGATCCATGTTATAAAAATCTATTATTTCTTTTATCGAACCTACACTGTACGTAGTATCTATCTTGTCGTCCGTAATGACTTTGCCATTATTTAATTTAGCTATATCGGTTAAGATGTTTTTCGTTGTATTTTCTTTATCAAATAGCGATGTTCCCAATTGATCAAAATTCGAATTGTTGAATAGTAGAAAATTATACTGTGGGGGATTGCAGTAGTTGAGCGCGTACTCATTTAACATGGTAATAATTACGTGAATAAGCCGTTTGAGATCGTAATAATTTTCTATGCTTTTGAAATTTACACTTACAATGTTGATTAACGGAAAAACGGACAAAATTATATTAAATTGGATGGGATTAAAATAATATATGGATAATTCCTTTAAAAACTCTCCAACTTTCATAATTATTTGCTTGCTCTTTTTAAAAAAAAACCCGTTATCTCTTCTATCTTCGCGGAGAGCGAAATTTAAGCAAAAATTAGATTCTAAACATGATAAGTACAAATTTGTGACAAGTCTGCAACCCAAATCGTTTTGATTCCCATCTTTTATAATGGTTTCCTTTAAACGCGCCGAGTCTTTAATAAATGCATTTTTTTGGGGGGTTTTCTTAACAAGCGAGTAGTATGCGTTATTATCATTGCACAAGAATCCAATGGTATAAATAAAACATTTAATATCATTAATCATTTTTACAATTTGTCCGGTAGATAAAATTTCATTTGAATCGGTTTCGTAAACGATGTCTTGAAGGGAATCTATATACGTAAATATCGCTCTAAAACGAATTCTATTTTGAACAATCATCTTTTCGGGAGCCTTCTCTTCGGTAGACTTCACTTCAGAAGACTTGTCTCCAGAAGACTGTACTCCGTGAGTATTGTTTTCAGCAGACTCTGGATCAGGAAGCTTGTCTCCAGTAGACTGTCCTCCATTAGGAATGTTTTCAGCAGACTGTAGTTCAGGGGGCTTCTCTTCAGAAGACTGTTTTTTAAGAGTATTAATTTCTAAAAGGGATTTCTCATCAAAAGTCTCCGTTTCGGGAGACTTGTTTTTATCGTGAACCAAAATCAAACTGTCGAAACAGGCATTTAAATCACTCGCGAAGTTTTCATTAACGAAAAGAATGTAAGAACGTAATTCTCGAATCGCTTCGACAAATTCGCGACTAAACGTTTGAAAATGATTGTAACTATCCATTGATCTCTCGAAAAGTATTTTCATGACTGTATCTAAAAATTGTCTTTTGTACTTGTAATCCAACTGAGGGTCGTACGATGTCTTTATGTCCCTTAAAAATTCTGCGGCATTTATTTCGTCGCCATCATTTTGTTTCCACCTTACCTTATCTAGTTCCCCGGAAATAACGTCTGAAGACGACAGCCAATTTTCCGACGGACAATGCGTGTTCGATTCCAACTTGATCGGTTCGATGTGTTTCAAAAACGTGGCTATCCCGTCGTCGTTGTCGTTCAAATCGTCCGAGGAAAATGGAGACGAATCGCCGTTGTCGTAAAATGACCGCGGGAGTTCGCAGTTGAACGCCTCGAAGATTCGGATCGAGTTGATCGTTTCGAGCATCGTTCCGACGATCGCCACGTCCGATTGATCTTTCCGCGCGGCTTTTATCAAACCGATTTTCAAATTCAACGCGAACAATCGGCCCAACAAATACCGGTCGAAAGACGCGTCGTCCCTGAACGCGTTCGCGAAATTGTACAAGACGACAACGAACCGTTCGGTTTTGGCCAAAACGCGGTCCAAGTCTGCCACTAGGTCCACGTAGTTCTCGCGGAACAGATGATCGTTCGCGGCAAACGAATTCGACACGGACACCGGAAAACGTCTGGCGATCTTGAACAACTCGTTCCGCGTCCAGGTGGCGAATTTGCAGTTGACGAACGTGTACAGGTCGGACAGCGTCTCGTCGTCTTCGTTTTCGGTCCCGTCCGAGTTTGGCTCGTCGTACTTTACGTACACCGTGCCGTACTCGTTTTCGTCGATCGTCACTCGTCTGCTCGTCGTTTCGTCTATCCGTTGGGATTTCACGTGGCCGTTCTTTACGTGATCGCGCAGATCCGACAACGAGACCGAAAGAACCCCACTCCCAATCGGTAAAGCGATGGCGAGGAACGCGGACAGGCACAAAACGTACCGCGATTTTCCGTTTAGCGACCGCATTCCGACGACGTGTACGGTTTGCGTGATTGAACTGCGTGTTTTTCGTCGAAATCTCGAATATTGTCTTGGCTCGGCTTTAAAGACAAAAACAAAACTTTGACGTTGTTACCGTGATCCTGTTGTTCGAAGCGTTGCAGGTCGACCTACTTCGGACGATAACGACAATAACCGTTTCTGACTCGTTTTTTGTCGCCGACATTTTGCTCGATCGAAAACACGCGGTGTTATTGTGCGAATATTACGAAAACGAGTTGTTTGATACTATATGAATCGTCCGAGTATGAAAAAAACATACTTAAAGAAAAACTATATAGGTCCTTAATGTAATTTAATGTATCGAATAATTTGATTTTGATATATTTAGTACAAATTACGTAGTCTATGATGAGAATGAGTGTTGTGTAAAACAAAAAAAAAAACTCTGTTTGTTAAAACTGTAAACATTTTATTTTTTCAATCTCCTGGAAAGCTTGTACACGAACTCTTTTTTAGATCTTGTGTGCATCGAAGAATGTGTTTTGATTTGGTATACCAACCATTTGGTACATACGCAGCTTAACGGACCATTCAGGTGCCATCACAAACGTTTTCCATAATCTTCTCAGAAATTATATGACACGTCTATCCGAGCACCTTCTTGAAGTATTTTTATGTCCTTCATGGCAGAGTCCATCATCTCGTTTTACATGTGCTGGAGATCTTTTACCACTAATTTCTGCAACTAGTGATTTATGCCCTCCCCATACATTTTTCTTAATACTTATCTCTCGAAGTTAACTTGTACAGTTTCCCTTGGTACCCGTTTACCAAGTTTCACACTCTTATGTTAAAATCGGCCTTAGGTAAGTAGAGTATATTTTGTTCGTTGCCCGTGAAAAACGTCCATCAAAATGTACATTTTTGTAGTATTTAGTATAATATTAGTACGCATAAAAAACACTTTGTCGACAGTCAATTCAATTAGTATTAGTATCTCTGCTTACGATCGGGCTGTTGCTGCGTTCCTAAAAAATTGTTTTGCTTCGCTCCAAAGACAAAAACAACATTTTGATGTTTTGTTCGACTATGCCGTCGCCAAAGGCGTTGTTTTGAAGAGATACGCAGGTCGACCTACTTGTGACGATAACAACAGCTTCTGGCTTGTTTTTGTAGCCATCATTTTGTCTGTACACCGTAAAAGTTCAACGATGAGACGTCAAGGTGCGTAAGAAAAAAAAATTCCACGAACATTCACTTCATGCGGTGTATTTATACGGTGAAAAACCCAGTCGATCGAGTAAAATTCAATACGTTCAATAAAATCATTAAATACCGAATAAAATCTAAGTTTTTCTCTTATTGATACAAGAGACTATTGTTTACTAGCGTTACTATATCTGGCACACTGAGTGTCCAACGGATTTTACCACGAAGCGTCCATCTGGACGTCGGCATTGTATGCTTTTATAAAAAAATGACATGTCCGTGTAAATCGTGTTTAAAAATTCGCGTCCCTATAATAATCTTGAAAATCCACCGATCGCGGCACGACGCTGCCCCAGTTACAAAAGCTCTCTGGTTTCGTCATACCGTATTTTCATTAAACAATATAGTGTCGTATTAGTCATTGTGCGTCCCAAGAACCGTCTCGTTTATGTAGGGTTCGAATCGTGCGTCGTATTGGTCAATTAAAAAGCTCGTGAACGTATTGTTATTTTTATATTCGAGTATAATAGAATGTCTAGTACGACTAAATCCCACGATCGAGGAGCAAACGAGATTTACGCCGTAGACCGCAGCACAGCTCCTCGGAACACTCGTTAATATCGTAGTAACGACCGATTTACAAAGCGGTATATAGCTGTTGTTTTAAGTGTATTGTACACGTATTATTTATGTATTAACTCTAAACGAACAGTGTGTTTCGAGATTGTAATTAATTATAAAACGCGTTACGGAATAACGTTCTACAGCACGTTATGATTTAACGGAGAACGTAATATTATAAACACGATAAAGCAGTACACGCGAAGGTTCTCGAGGGTTTCGTAGATGTTTCGTCGTCGAGGAAAAATCAAAATTACACTCACGGTTAAAAAGTCATTCAACACGCTCAGCCTCACGATCGCCTCCTACTGACCGTGCCGCGGTTCTGGTGAATCTGCAAGCGCGTTATTATGTTTAAAATCAAAAACGTCGATTTATAAACGGTAAAAAAAACTTGTTCGCGAGCGTGTTTGAGCGAAAAAGTGTACGTATAATTATGTCGTCACGTTTAACGACGAAATGTGACCGTGAAATGCACTAAAGCTTCGTGAAGTCGTGACAATTTTATAACCCGGTCGATGCGAAAGACAAAATCGATGTGTTAAAATTCCGTTTCGTACTCCGCTTTGCTGAAATACACAACAAAATCGAAAATGTTTAAACATAATATATAAAATTTTAGAATTACAATAAAACAAAGTGTAACAGACTGGTTACAGCAACGTTTTAAAACCGCGGTGCTTTCTACTATACGAACAAACGTTAGAGATTTAATTTTATGTGCAGATCAAACTAAAATAAGAAGCTTAAGTCACATATTTTGTATTGACTTGCCGCAATTTTTTTTTTTTTTTCTAAGATACGGTTTTCCACGTGGTCAGAATGGGTCTTATTGATCATGAAGATAGGAGGCGAATCGTTGTATGTTTTAGAACGACAGTTTGTATTTTGAGCGGAAAGAATACACCAGAGTAGCGAGATTCACAAGCCAAAAAGTCAGCTACAATAGATATAAAATTTAGTGATGTTTCACAATTTTTTCAATTGAGAGACTACACATAACTGATTCATATAATTGGTCGCTAAGCCCAAAAAAAGTGACTTCTTTCAACACCATTCAATATTCACTAACGAAAAAAAAAAAAAAAAGCAACGAGTATAAGCTGCACAGTTGTGTTTGGCAATCACTTGTTTGCTACTATAATTATTGGTACCTATATAATAATTCCTATAAATAAAATACAAACATATCACGTGAATAAAGAAAAATAATAATACAAAATTAATTCGAACAATCGATATTAATATGTACCACCTATAGCGTTATAGAATATAGAACAACGAGCGGAAAACAAATTTACATTTCAACCACTTAAACGCTTCGTGTTTGCAGACGGCAGTTAGTTGATAAGGTATCGTTCTAAAACAAACATTTATTCAGATGCTGTTTAAAACAAATATTTGATTTGACCGTTTCAAGTATACAAGATCTCAATTATTGAGTATCTATTTAAACGGCAAACAGTGTACATATTGTACACTGATAAACATTACGTAGGTACTACCAATTTTTTTTTTTAATTAAATTAGGTAGTAATGATTAACGATACGGCTATAATAATATAATATTGCATTTTAACGAATGAATAATCAAATTTTAAGTCTAAAAAAAAGTTATGATTCAATCACGCGATTGACATTTTCAAATTCAGTAGCACCAGTAATGTTTTTTTTTTGTATCGTTAGCGAATGATATAATAGATTTGTCTCACGAAAAAACTACTCGCAAAATTTTAAATCTTTAATCCAAAGTACTATTTTAGTTGTTTTAGTTAACTATCATTAATAGATTTAGTCAAAATTTAGCTATCTTTAGTACACAAACAATTGTTATTAATTTCATAAAGCGTTTTATTCATATCGGCCAAATTTTAAGTATAACGTAGTCGATTACATTTCGGACGGGATACAAAACAACCGATCAAACGAATTCTTTTGAGATTCGACTTGAACACGGACAGAAGACCGCGCGAATGCACCGATAAGAGAATAGGTACATTTTACAGCTAAAACAATTTTTGATCCGAACATTTTCGCAAATTTTCCCATCATCTGGTGTGGTTTTGAACCATGAGTTTCATACATTTCCGTCCCAATATCGTACGAAAAAATATAACGTAAATATTCGCGTGTAGTAAAAATCGAATTCGCTGTAATCAACTTCAGAATGTACACAAAATGAAAAAAAAAAAACGGTTTGTTTAAAATAAAATAACTATACGTCGTATACAGTGCTCATAGTAATTTAACGAAACAAAATTTTGAACTCTACGCGACTAGTTGACAAGAACAATATCCACACTGGAATCGATATTGAAACATGATGGCGAGCAGTCGGTCGAAATAATCATCAAAGATGGGCGGTCGATTCGTCATGCATAGTTTTGAGTTCTCAAAAATGCTGTTAATAACGTTTTATTAACATATTTCGTTAATAATAACGAAATATGTTCAAGGAAAATCACCAAATAAATGTGGTTTGCTAATAGCAAAAACTGGTTTAACAAAGGGTACCAGTGTTGTCACACTCGACGTTTTTTTATCCGCGCATAATATTTCTCAATATTATACTTTCGGCAAATGTTCGTACCCTGCGCATGCTCGATCGCTATTACTAATAACTACGTAATAAAGCATTTATATTTGAAATTGTTTCTGTTCAATCGAATACATCTATTTGCGAGTGGCTCGTAAATAACAATATTTACAATAAACGTTATGATGTTATATGCGTGTACCCTTAATACGTATGTAAATTATTATTGCACACTGACAATACCGTAATAATTATCGTGTACGTGTTATGTCATAAAAACGTACATTCGTGTTCATTGGACAGCGATTTGTGATTGGTCGCAACTTGCATTTTTTTTTGAACTACTTCCAACAACAGGACCGTTACCGTTATTTATGGTTCATGAACGTGTACGCACTTTCTAACATTCTAAAATGTTTCATTGAATCGAGCAACAAAAATTATAGATTTAACGAGGAGTTTTCGAATTTTGCGAAATTTGCCTAATTTACGAACACTTAAAACTTTCGGGGTACCGTGATTTATATTTTGTACGATTTAAAACGAGTTCCAACATATGGAAAACGCTATGGGGGAAAAAAAAGCGACCTCGCAATATGAAGATATAGCCGTGTTCTCGACTGCGTCATTGCCGAAAAATTTTCACATCACGTTTAGGAAATGTGTATACATCTCTTTCATCCGGATTACCTACTCAATTTTTCCAAAAAAAAAAGCCGCCAAATAACATCAAAAGTTGAGAAAACTCCCTCTGCACCGATCAAAAACAACTGTACATACACGCCGCAATGATGTACAACTTACAATTTTTAGTTAATTCGTATCGACAATGTTTTTTTTGTCCACCCTGTTTCCGATGTACAACCGATTGTTGTGACGCTTGACTCGACCGAACTTGACTGCGTACACAAACGGACCCTTCACGACGATTCATCGGCGGAATATTCTCCTCGTCGGATGCTGCATTTTTCTTTTTTTCGTGTAAAAAGTTAAAAATTTTCACGCGGTCGTGTTGATGAGCTCGGGGTCGTGAACTCCGTACGGGTTATCGTAACACGAGCGTCGTTCATTGTCACAACTGTTTTAAAACGTTTAGTTTTCGCAATAATGTTTCTCCGCCTCGAGTTCGGGTTGTTCCGACGCAAACATATATATCATCGACCGACAGTTGTCCCGCGTTTCTGACGATCCGTGTACGACGTATCCCCACAGGTGTATATATAACTAGGTATATTCTCCATAACCGTGAGCGGTTTCCTCTGACGATCCTTGTTCGTGCCGCAGTACGTCGGTCTATAAAACAGCGTCCGCGATGTGTCCGCAGCATTGTGCTCGTCGGTGGTAGCCCGCGTTCACGTCGCATCAGACGCGATAACATCTTTGACGACCGCTCTCACGACAGACGCGTTCAAGAGGGAAGAATTCGGACGCTGTTTCGTACACCGTACATCAAGTACATCGACGACGCCGCCGCGGTCCTGTTCGCCGAACCCTTCGCCGCTTTCTCGCCCCCCGGACAGACGTCGCCCGCCCCAGGGAGCCACGGGTTGTGACACCGCGCGAGGACCGCCTGACTCGACGTGATGTGGCGGCGTGTGCGGAATGATATTACATAAATGTATGTCTTTATGTCCCTTAAAAATTCTGCGGCATAAGACCCCGTAAAAGGGCACCGCCGCAAAGTGGTCGGCTGAAATTGGATAAAAAGGTGGTCAAAAATATTTAACGAGTGTTTTATACACGTTTGTTCGTTGGACGAGGATGTTATTGTTTCTTAAAATATTTTCGTGGTGTAGTTGGTTATGTTTTGTTCAATCTATAGCTTCTGCTTGACCGTCGTCCACAGTACTGATGTCGTAGTGACATCCGAGTGACACGGTATAACACTGCGGTTTTCTAGGCATTTTTAAAGAGCCAGCTACGACGCAACCGCCAAGTCTGATCCAACGACGTACGCGGACAGAAGAGATTTAGGAATCTTCATCGAATCGTACACTGTGTGTGTATAGTTGGTGACGATATAAGTTAAAAACGTGAGGTTCCAAAACACTCAAAGATACGCACAACCCGTCGGTGTAACGTTTGATTTGATAAAAACTTCTACGCAGTCGTAACTGTTAACGCAAACAATATGACATTATATTGTACACACACACGCGAAAAAATCGTGCATCGAGAGATGAATTTTTATAAATAATCGGTTTGAATTTTTTTTTTTTTCGATATTAATCGATGCGCGTGTAAAAACGTTTACCATATTTCTACCTCGTTCTTCTACAAGCGCCCAGTGGAAATTCGTGGAAAAAAAAAACCCCCCGTGAAACATTATTGTCACAAGTGTTGTTCGTTTTCGGCCACCTTTATTCAATTATTTTGGACCACCGCGCCCCGGGGGGTAACGCGCCGCAAGGTGCTGTGCAGCGACAGATCCGCCGGTATAAATGCCTTTTTTTTCCATACATTTATTTCGACGCTCCCGAAAAGAGCGCGGCGTTTCTGACGTCCGACGTGTGTACATCGCAGTAGAATAATACAGAAACTGACAAATTTCGGGACGCGTTTGTGGCCGAACAGCGTGTGGAAGCGTACAATATATAGTGTAATGGTGTATGGTGTATAATACTCGCGCAGAGACGTAAAATCGTACCCGTTTTCGTACAAAAGATGTCGGGTTTCACGAGGACGCGCAGATCGAAGAAACTCGGTAGGACAGCTCGGGAACGGCGATCACGTCGTGATTTCAAACAAACTGAGCGCACGGGACGATCGTTTAAAATTTTAGAAACGGTTTCAATATGGCTGACAAACGCTATATTGTGTCGGAAACCGAAACTCTTCGCGACGCTAATTTATCCAAAGTTTCACTCGCACGGTTCGTCGGTAGAGTGTTGACTTTTTCGATTATACGTATAATACTGGAAAAACTGCTTCGACTTAAATACCGAGCCAATCACAGTAATCAGCTATATATCTTTAGATGTATTCAACTACTTACCGGAAAAAAATCAGAACGTTTCTGTTTGACCTGCGATCGTTTCGCTATTCTCAGAATCTCGCGAAGATCGCGTTAACCATTGTTTTTTGATTTGTTTCGCGTGATTTTCAACGAGGTTATATACAAACAAACGTACCTATGAATTCACTTAACCGTTAAGACTTTAAGTTAAGTAAAGAGTAAAAAAAAAAAATCGAGCCTGCAGATAATTCAATCGCTAAACTCTGATTCTACGGTTAATAACCATTCATTATGTTTATTTAACATCGAATTAAACACACTTTTATGTGGACGTTGATGTTATTAATTACACTAATGTGTTGGTGAAAATAAAAAATTGTTTTTTTGTTGTCGTTCGAATTGACTTTTGGCTGATGGTTCGAGTTCGTGTCGAATCGAAAACAGTAAACAACACGAGCGGACCACTGCGACGAATGCATAAAGAATTCGGTGAGACACACTCGGTGCAGACTGCAGCTGCCGTGTTGTAGGCGATCCGATTTAAGTGCTTTATCTCATGATCGTATAATCGAATATAAGTACACAACAAAACATTTTGCACCAATTTCAGCACCTATTCGAAGAATTATATTACAATCGTGTTTTCTACTTCTCCGCGGGAGGCTTCATCCCTTCACAGACCTGCAAAAGATCAATACATCAAATCGGACGGGATTTTCACAATTGGCTTCGAAACATCTGCAGCGAATATTTTGTTCGTTTTATACTCCTAAAATATAATGTAATACGTTTTTTTTTCTTTTAAGTACACGTTTACAGCCAACATGTATACTCGCGGTAAATTTTATTTCAGCCGATTTTGTTTGGAAAAACTAGCAATACCGAAAAAGTGAAACTAAAATAAATGTGAAGGAATAGAAAATGTGCTGTATTTCTTTAGATCCAATAAGTTTCCGGTGAAGCATGTGGAGTTGTAGGAGTAGTTGTTATAAATGTTGGCATGATGCGATACCGTCGTCCGTATAATTTGTATGACGATGTAGCAATAACAGCTAAAACGAAAAATTGTGTGTAACATTAAACACGAATACCGACAATGTATTCATTATGTGAACTGCCGAAAACGATTTTCCAAACTGTATAAAGTTTTTTTTATGACAATTTTTTTTTTTTACAAACGATTGACGGAAGTTAAGTATTGCCAATAATAGGTAAGTACTTTGTACACGGATTACTTTAGTTTGTCATTCGTTGATATGATTCGTGTACGCTGAATGAAAAATGAAAACCAAGTCAATACACGTATTATAGTGTAGTTTTAAACATAAAAATGCAACGATATCTACATCTGACTGTATATCGCTCAGGTATTTGTACCGCTGTTATACATCGCTATAATATTATGTTGATTTGGTACATCATATTTTCATATAACAGCTGCTGCGATTCGTTAAATATTGCTCGAGTTCGTTCGGATTGTAATAATTGATGTTACCTACATTATACGCTTATATTAATTTATGGGTTTCATATCCGACCATAATTATTTATGATTTTGAAAGTAGAAAAAACTCAAAACAAGTTTTTAGCTCTATATCTTTTCTTCCATTTCGTATTCCGATTGCATCTTTAATACGTCAATTTACGCGTTCGTATATTATGACGTAGGTATTACTATAATGATTATAATAACAGCTGTATCGGTATCAATTATAACTCGTAAATAATACTTAAAAGTAAATATTGTTATGCACCATTCGGTTCTTTTTTTTTTTTTTTATAATTTCAAACATAAAGGTTTAAAAATTTAATTTTAAAATAATATACAACACGACGCGTTGAACCGTATCTGGGTGTATATTCATTTTATGTATTGATTATGAACTGCCAACATGATTATTATACACCGACGGACCGCGGGGGGATCATGTCAATTGAAGAGAAAAAAAAATTTATAAACAATTATGGATACTCACAGTCATATATATCATTATTAAACTGATTTATCTTTGTTTATTTAGTATAGACATGTGTACATATATCACAATACCTGTTATAAATGTACGTATGCTAAAAAAACTTTAATTATATTCTCAAGTTTATAAATAAACTAATAATTATGCGGGTAAATTATTTTTTTGATTCTCTAGTAAGTTAGTATTATAGTATTATATGTTAGTTTATTCTTAATCGATTAATTTGTTCGTACTTTATGGTTATGGCTGCTGTTATCGTACGGTTTATTGCGTTGAAACAAAGTTATAAATATAGAATAGAAATCGGCGTGGAAAAAAAAAACAGAATTTACTACGTGCCAAACACGAGCTTCAAACGTTACAAGAAAAAGATAACATAATTAGTTATACTTGAAAAAATTAATCATTTCAAAGTATGAAATGTTTATAGCAATCTATACGTGATACACAAATTATAAACATGGTGGTCACAGCACTCATGTTGAAAAGAATCCAAATATTTTTCTTCTTCTTCTTCTGCGTATCATGACGTGCCGCATAACAACTCGAAAACATTTTAAAAATGTCCTTTTATTTTTTTTATGTGATGCACTACTCGTATAATAATTTTTGTGTCTCGACCAAACCAACAAAACATATTGTTCGACGATTTTTTTTTTTTTATATATAAAACTCATTTTAAAATATATTAAAAAAAGTTTGTTTTTTAGACGTAGAATCTATAAACGGTATTTTTATATCTCAGAAGATATTATTGCTTAGATAACTATTTGATCTTAATTTGTTAAAATCTACAATATAATTAACGGTATAAATAATAAATTTAAACAAGTAAAAGAATTTAAATTGCAGCCACGGATGAGCTAACCATCTCCAACACCCTGTAGACGCAGATGACGCGGACACCATCTCAATCGAGCTAAAAAAATTTTAAAAAACTCCGACCTGTACGATTTAATTTCGCAAATTTAATCGAATTTAGTACGTAGCAGAGACAAGACAGCATAACTCGGCAACAACCGTAATTTATCGTGACTATAATGGCCTTAAGTGTTGTCGATGTGTTTGAAAAAAAAAAAAATTTATAATCACACCAACTGTAAGTCGTATACCCGTATAGTGCGCGTACCTCAACGTTTTAGATATCCGGACTAAACGGATATATACGTAATAACAAATAATTATAATAAAATATGTACAACACATTGTATATTTATTCCGAGAAACTATATACTATTGAGTAGGTTACATTTATAGTCACATTGTTTTGCAAAATAATCCGATTAATAATACAAATAATACAATTGATATACGAGAAGAAGTGTGTAAAAAAAATGACGAAATACGCTACCATCGATCGATACTTATTGGAAAAAAAGTCTTTGTCGGATTTTTTTTTTTTTGTATCGTTATTCATTTATCGGAATGCACACGAAACAAAACTTCATTATGGTTTTCATTACTTCTGTCCCGTAGGTTTGGCGAGCGCAAAACTTGTTTTGTACTTTACGGTTTGCGCTCGACAGCTGAGCGTGGGCTTAAACCAGCGACCGTTCGATATTTTACAACTGTCCCGCGGGAAACGAGCGTTTGGCGCGCATTAATTATATACAATATATATTATTTCAGATGGTTTTAAAATCTGAACGTTTGTCTTTTTGACTAAAATCGTTTATTGTAATAATAATAATATCGTATTAGGCGGCGCATAACTCGAAATAAATGAAATTTTTTGTTTTAGCGTTTCCGTACAACTCGCTCGTCTGAACTTTTAGCCTTGAAAAGACTGTGTTATACAAGTACGGTACTTCGACGATACCCGCGAAGAGTTTATGTTTACACTTCGATTGGTGTAGACTGTACTATGTTTATCGTCTCAAATTCATCAGAGTAAAACGTGTAAATTTTGAGCGTGGCTGTTCATCCTCGAGTGTTTTTTTAAATAATAACGGTACTGAATGATTTTTGAAAGTACAGGTGATATTGTTCTTATTAGCGTTTCCACTCGAATTTGTATTATACGTAGTTATGAATTCGAACGGTGGATTGATATGGTGTTCACCAAGTCGCAGCCGTATAAACGGGTACCAATTGTACGGTAATATTTTTCGTACGAGGACCGTCGCGGACGTCAAACTCGAAAAGTAAACTTTTGAACGAGTCGATTTCTCTTTCGGCAAAACTGCAGTTAAACGACTCGTTTCACGTACGAAATTGTTTATATTTTCTATTCGGAGCGCCCCGCCAAAAACGATTTCGATCGATTCGGGTGAATAATTCAACGTCGTGATCAGCAACATTCGTTTGTCGCGCGAGTTTATACCGCCGAATATTCTTTCTTAGATAACCGCCGTGTCTGCCAAACGAGATATTTTTTACGGCGTTTTGACAACGCGGCGACCCGACGACCACGAACTCGACCCACCGACTTTACTTACGATACAAACCCGTATCAACTCTTAGCGAACGATCAGCGAATCGTTCTTGCAGAGGTCGTACATTTTTTGTTTTCATTCAGGCAGTTCGAGTAACCCACCGACTCTGCCCGATCGTCCCAGTGGTCGGCATAAAACTAGGCGGGTTCGTGGACGTTTTATACGACAATAATATTATCGTTTACGCAAATCGGTATTAACGACCCCGTTGTGCTACCTTTTCGTGACGCGAGAACCTGTCCCGGAAAGACGACGAGGCCTAGTCATCCTGACCGACACACTCGCGGCGGCGGCAGCTGTACAACCGTGTGTTACTCGCGCGCGCGAGACCGGGAGCCGCTCGACGATAACGTTGGTAAAAATAATTATAATATACAACGCGTCGGAGGAGCCGCGCGTGGGACGGACGACGACGAAAAAAGGTGAAGGGGAGACGAAACGGCTTTTGGTTTCTTGTACAGCCACAGTATTCTTTCAATACGATTTTTTCCTCTCGTCGACGACGTTCTATACTGCTCTGCGCGTACAGCCGGTTTTTTTTTTCATACTGCGCGTGAAAAAAAAACCTCTCTCCATCTCTCTTCATCTCCATCATCTCTCTATTATCTCTTTTTACCGCGGCCGGGATAAAGACGTGCGTCCGCCGCGGCAGCATAATACGTACGTACAATGATGATGAGGCGGTCTCGGTTCTCGGCCAATGGCTGCGACCCGCGCCCCGGGGCTTTGCGCACACCTCGCCGCGCTGGATGAGCAGGAGGAAAGAAGGAAAAAAAAACGTCGTCCACGATATCACGTAGAGAGAGACGTACGCATAACGAAACAACCGGCAAACCGGTGTATCGGAGACACGCGGGGAGAGGGGAAAAAAAGAAAGGATCACAGTGAAAAAAAAAAAGAGAAGATCCGACGAGTGGGCGATGACGAGTGGCGCGCGCGGTGGCGACCGAAGCGCGGACAGAGGTGAGCGCGCGGGAATAACAAACAAAAAGGATATTTTATTATTATGTTGTAACGCGCGGTAGGCGCTCGACGCGGATATTATTGTGTTTATACATCGATACAAACGGTTCACATTCGCAATTGTTCGCATTCAAACGCGATGAGACCTATATCGATTTCGTATTACGTTTAATTACGAACGCTGAATATCGCTGTATCGTCGTTGCGTATAAGACGTGTGCATTCCGTAAGCGAGTTATTATGGCCATGGCGGTAAAATTAGCAACCGGGGGTCAACAATTATCGTACAAACGGTTAGTTAACGTCGGTACCGCTATATTTTCTATGGTCTCCGGCGAGAGAGATTTTTTGACCGTCATCCGAGGCAGGAAAAATAAAAACTTTGTAATGTTTTTTTTTGTACGTAATAACTTGAAACGAAATCTGAGTTTATCGCGTAAACAAACCCCGTCGCGTGTTATGGATAATCTTCACCGTCACGTCACATTCATGTTTTTAAGATCCATACGGGTCGAATGCGCCCGAATGGACGCTGGACGTATCGTTTTGATTGAAAACCCGAGTTATCGTCGTCGATCGGTTTTTCGCGCGCGCCGGTCGATGTGGGAAAAAAAAATAGCGTTTTGTACAACTAACTGGACGCAGTAATCGTTATTGCTTGGTCGATTACACCTACGTAATCGGAACAGCACGGACAACTCCCGCAAAATGTCAGAGTTTAAACGGAACGACTATATCGCACACCCAGAAGAATACTGGCACAACTAAAAAACTATCATTTTTCAGGAGAAGCAAAATAAAGTTTTGTCATTCTTGCCTCGCTAATGTAAAGCTGAAAACCTTGATTGGCTGCCACGCGGGAACTAGACGAGATAGGAGTACGGGAGTTCAACACAGGTCCGCAGAATGTCTTTGCGGTCTAGAATAGTGGCATAACTCAAAAATGACAATTTTTTAGTTGTGCCAGTATTCTTCTGGGTGTGCGATATGTATAACGCGTCTGGAGCGCGCGATTTTTTTAACGAAAATAACTTTCGACAACAAGAGCGCACTTTTTCCACGTGTGTGTAACGCTGATCGTAAAAACGTCGTACAAACGTCGTATTGAAAAAGCGATAAACGACGCTCGTACGTCGCGTAAAATAACAACGATATTGTTATCACGGTCCCGTTTGGAAGGCACGTACGACGATGCGAGGAGCAGCACGCCTTTTGTGCTCAATTTCCGACGATAATAAATTGTTCGATAATCACACATTGTTATAAGTTATTGTGACACACAATAATGTCCGTAAAAAAATAATAGTGGCACCAAACGCGCGTCGCCGATCCTCGAGCCGGGGCACTCTTCTTCATACGACAAAGACGATTTTTCATTCAAATCACACGCGCGCGCGCGTATTATATAACAACAATAATAATAATGACATATTATTATTATGTATTTTTTCCGAAGAGACATTTTTTAACAAGATAATACACGCACAATAAACCGTATAAAATTAATACCTACGTGTTACTACTATACTGCTGCCGCAGTGCACGTCGCGTATTCAAATTATCATAATAACCCGTTGTTTAATTCGTCTTGATTGTTCAATTTCTCGGTTGTGTGTTTTTAAACTCGTATTTATTTTTTTTGTTGTTTTTCCGGAGTGAACAAACGCCGATACACGAAAAACGTTTTATGTGTGCTCAAAAAAAAAAAACACCACGCTATGACGCGTCCTTTCATCCGTTCCTTCGAGAACACGAAAATTCTTACACCTAACATGGTCACTCCTTCCATAGTCAATAGTGACCGTTTTACTTTGTTTGTAATAAACACGTAAATGCTACGATCTCTGTACGCACCGATCGGAGTTGAAATTGTACAATTTAACGGAAAATTGTACGTTTAAAACGCACGAGCCTAAAGGAATCTTACCTAGTATTATAAATTGCCCGCAAATAAAACAAAATAACTGTGGGAGGGTGACTAAAAATCCTGCAGAACAGTATCGTGTTTGTAGGTAGTGTTTGAATCATTGACGATCACGTTCGAGTATCTTGAAAACATTTTTTTGTTCTCTACGTTTTTACGGTACAGCGGTGGATAAAAAAATGTAAATTACTTATGAGCCGAGTCGTCAGCTATATGTGTATAATATATGATAATATAGTGTTTGTGATAGTTTATTACATCGTGTATCTTAACGTGTAACGAGTTCGTTTGTTGTTGTTTTTTTTTCATCTAAATTTACGTGTCGTGTAATACGAACAAAAGCAGTAGAAACGCGTTTTTCCCAAAAATCTTATCTTGAACTACTGGCGGTATCCTACATACACGACGTACGTAACAGTGTTTTATTTATTATGTACGATGCAAATGATTAAATTAACTGTTGTAAATAAAATAATATAAACGAAAAAAATATGTGTTTATTATTTCGTTTCGTGGCTTTAACATGGACAAGAAATAAAATAAGTGCACAATCTTAAAAGTTAACTCATGTGAAGAAATGTTTGGTGTGTAAATGGTTATTACAGTATGAAAACAGATCCGGTTAGCCTACTCAACGCTAGTTGTCATAAGTGGAAAGGTAAAAATAAATGTAAAGCTGAGAATTTTAGTAACAAAAAAAATAAATTTAAAAATCATTACCACTAATGATTTCACGTTCTCACAAACAAACATTAAGGTACCTTCACACTATATTATTATGGTAACTGTGCGCACTAGACGCGCAGTATTTTTATAAAGTGAAGAGTTTGTACAATCTTATGTACACTCGCTGAACAAAAGAAAACGGATCACAAAGGGTGGGTAGATGATTTGGTGGTTTTCACATAATCGCGAATCAAAAACAATTTATCACTTCGAACACGACGTCTTCATTGTCAAGTTTAACATTGGGTCATGATTGTAAATCCGTCTCACTGTAAAGGTGAAATATTTGACTCGAATCACCGCCGACGTGTAAATTCCCTCGTCAGTAAAACTGTACGACAATGGCTTTGCCTAAGAGCAGCGAAAATAAACAAGACATAGGTCCTCGTGTATTATGACGAATAGAAGACTTTTTAAATGTATCGTACATTTTGAGACTTTTTATTGTTCTATAGTCGTCTACTGTCCAGATATTGTAATTACACGATTGAAATAAGTATACTACGACTGTATTAAACGATGACGTAAGTACCTAGATGTGTTAGGTTAGTGCTCATAGCTTTATCCACGTTTTTTGTTTCCTTTTGAATCATACGGAAAATACATTTCTCGCTACGCTCAGAATGTAAAATTAAACGTGCAATATTTGATATTATACCTACTCGTGTACAATGTTACTCACTTATACAACTAAAACATATTATTAATTTAAAGATAATTGTATAAAGTATCTTTTATTCTGCGTAGAGTCTAGACGGGTAGTGTGTTTTAAAGTCGTAAACAAAGAAACATACCTAACTCGTTTGTTTGTATAAAAAAAAACAAACTTAATGATTTTCAAGACGTAGATTCTGAACGTATAGTGAAAAGTCGTTACAAGAACGTTCGTATTTTCAATTATTTCAAATTTTCAAATCGGTTGATAGGGCGGGCTATTCCGGGGTCGCTTATACTTTTCCCGAACTGTAGCTGCGTCTTGGTGCGGCAAGCACTCTGCGTCCCTCGTGATTTTATACAGGGAACGCAACTATACCTGTATAATATTAACAGCGGCGTTTCTATAATTTTTTTTCGATTCGAAGGAAGTTACGAGACGGTCTGCAGTGATTATTGTCATTTATTGTTATAAACTGCGGAGACGATTGGAAGACGGCCGATATCTCTGTCGGCTGGACAAACGTTGCCGTTGTACATAAATAACGTTTGTGCGCAACAGTAATATCGCGCCAAAGGTGGCATTAATAACTGTAGTTGAAAAGTCAATCATTTTCGTTGTTCACTTGTTCAGTTGAAAGTGTTATTGCGTGAATTCAACTCTTCATTACTGTTATTGTTGCACCAAAGTTACACCTACGTATGTTTGTTTTAACCGAAACTGTTTATTTTCATAGTCGAAAACACTGTTATAGATAATAATTTTGCAAAAAAAAAAAACCTTTTTTCAATTTCGTCTCGGCTTATCCAGCAAATGTTTTCACTGACACGTGGATACGAGACGTGCTCGGAACACGCGTGTGTGCTCATTGTGTATCGCCTGTACGATATAGATTTCGGATCGTTTTACACGAAAATCCGGGGGAAAAAAAAACAACGAAAAAAAATAATAATAACCGTCGCCGCCGCCGAGACGTCAGTTCGTCTGCAGCGCGTCGCCTTCGGGTGGTGGTGTTGGCGGCGGCGGCGGCGGTGATTCGCGAGGGGAAAAACTTGACGTGATTATTAGGGCGACGACGACGTGCGGTAAATGGGTTTTTTTTTTTTTTACGACGTGCACGAGCTGGCAAAATCGTAAGCGCGTTAAAAAACAAAAAAATAAACAAACAAAAAACGCGCACGAACCCGTCGTCGTCGGTTCTTTTTAGATTCTGCAGAGCGTGCCGAAGAACCTGTAAGTACCTCACACGAAAATGTGTTTTTTTTACCACTATACGTAGTCGCGCGATGACTTCTCCGAACGGTTCACCGATTTTTTTAGTCTATCACTACAAGCTCACACTCAGAATCGTTATTTTCGCGAGCGATTTTTGATTGATTACAGATTTAGTGTACACCTTCTGTACAAACCTTCCAAAACAGTGACCCACAACATCGAACTACCCACGCGACCTGTATAGAGTGATTCCGGCTTTTTTATGTTTATTTTTTCTTGCGTCTGCATCTAAACGTGAATAAACTACGGTTCTTCGCCGACAGCTCTTTCCCGAGGAATAAACTAAACGACGATAAAAACTACACCGGTCGTAAAGTGGTTTTACAATGAACCAATTTACCTTGGCTTTCTATACAGTTAGAGACTATTGTACAATTTATAACTTCTGTATACTACGGCGTATCAATAATTGAAAATCGTATTGGTACACGCGAACGTTCAGAAATATCTTCTTAAAATTGTAACGCGTTTCAGGTGAATCAAACCAATCGAAAGTATACCCTGAACAGGGTTCGAAGAGTTCACACGAAGCTATTGCGAATCATCAAAACATAATTTTGAAATCGCCTTTTTCAGTGTAAACTCGATAATTCTTTTAAAATGTTCAAAGTAATCGCAGTTTTAGAAATACTATAGAATACAGTTCGGACGTGATCGTCAACTGCAATCGTTTTGAATCTTTAAGAATATTCAAGTGTTTATTTTTTTTTCTACACTTTGTCTGTTGACGACCTGCCGGTGACCTGGCCGGACTTGGCGACCTGATCACTTTGCGACCTCGCGACGAGTCCGTTTTGAATCTGCCAAGTTTGGTTTTGATCGAACAGTGAAAAAAACACTGTCGCCGTAATCAATAGCTGTAGGTAAATTAATGACTGACGTTTTCAAACAAAACCGTAAAAATACTACGCCGATCCGTGGCGATTTTCGTACACAGTTTTTGTCTATTCGACCGAACAATGCGGATTGCGCGGAGACTATAAAACACGATTGTCCGATCTCGGTATTTTTTTCTTCTTATTGCGATGAATAGCTGCGTGTAATCGTCTTTGGGCTGACGGATTTTACGTGCAGCAGATGTTTGGGGGTGGTGTTTGAATACTACAAATTAATTTTTTTTTCAAATTTGTTACCTTCAATGTATGAAAACGAAAGTATATCAACTCGAACAACTGACGTATTATAGATTCGTTTGCATCGCCCATTAGTCCAGTAAAAATAAGGAAAGCCGCCATCGAGTTTTTAATGTTTGTCGTTTGGATGTTTTTCGTTTCTCTGTCAGGGGCCTCAAAAAAAGATTAGCCCCGGGCGTCCAAAAGTCTCTGAATCCGACCATCTGGCGCGAATAACAACCTTTTGGGGAACACGTGCGGGGACGAGAGAAAAAAACGCGCCGCGTCAAAGTATAAAATAAAGAACGTTCTGTATGAAAGGTCCATTTTTTTTTTCTATCAAAAGTATTTATTACGCCGTACAACCGCTTTTGTCGCGTGTGTGTGTACAACTATAAACACGACGGTCCTGTTTTCTTCTTGTTATTCCGAGAGAACTTATTGCCTCCAGACGTCGGCGGCGGCGGCGGCCTGCCTCGCCCTTGTCCGAGAAACGTGTATTTATTATACGATTCGGAGGAAACAGCGGGACAAGCGGCGCGCGCGCGCGTGCAGGCGCGTACAAGGAGCGCGCCGCAGATAAATCGACAGATAGAGCCATTAAAACGCGAAGAAAGAAAAGTAATATTAAAAAACCGGCCTCTCGCGGGCACACCACGATACTAACGATATTATAATATTGAATCTCTTTTCGGTATCTCCTCCCCATCGTGATTCTCGTCCGTACCTCACAGCGCGGCCGAATTCGGCGGCGGGAGCCTCCGTAGATCCTCCTCGGAAGACGACGTTCCGTAAAAACTGGTTATTTCGTGTGATATACGATATTATAAACGATTAAATGATATTTTCGTGTACGCGTTGGCGAATACGACGTGTGCGTACACGAGATTTATCGGCGACGAAACGTGACGACGGGAAAAGACACCGGGGGGAAAAACGGACCCCCGGAATTCTCGCGTTAATACGTGCCGCGCGCGAGTTCTTGATCGTTATTTTTTTATATTTTCATAACTGTGCTGTGGTTCTCACACCGGAGCAATAGGCAATTCGTCGATTAGCAATAATAATATTGCTATAAATTGATTAATCTCGTAGAAAATAATAAAACTGCGCGTGTCGTTTTCTCTGTGCGCCTCGTTACCCCGCCGTCACCCGTTCGTCGCTGTGTCGCTTTTCAATTTTACATCGGTTTTTCTCTCCCGCGCGTGTGCGTTTGTTACGAAGCGATGATAGTGTTACGTTAACGAATTTTTTCGGAAAATAACATCACGATAATTACGGATCGTGTAATCCCGTTGAATATTTCGTGTGTATTATCGTACAACGTTTATTGTGTATACAGTTGTTTGAACCCGTCTCGTGTAGAGGTTATAGGATTTGTGTGTAACGACGAGGATATTTTTCTCTCGCGTATATGTACAATTATACACGCCCGTCCGACCGAGCGTTCGAAGCGCGCGTACGAGACGTCTAAATACCACTACTATAATACGTATAGCCCGGGACGACGAAATGTAATTATTAATTCGATAAACGAAAAACGAGCGTGTATAGATAGGTCGCGACAAAGAGGCGTCGGAGAATAGAAGAAAATTGGAGATTGGTACCAGCTGTAATTATACGTTTTATAAATTACAATCGGACGTCATCATTTGTACGTATTAATTACTTAGATACAATGAAAGTGTGAGGAGACTGTTTTGTACTATATAGGTGATATCGACGCGTACACCGTTCGGCTCGCCCATGTAAACTACGATAGTAAAATGAAAGGGTGTATATGTATTTTTTTTTAATTTATCCGGTTATAGCCGCCGAGCTTCTCGACACCGCTATGTGACGTGTATATTTTAAACAACGCGTTGTTTCACGCTTAGTAGTATTTCTACGCAGTTCAGATTAACGAGTCTTATAACACACTGCATTGTAGAACTGAGAACAGGACGCGTTATGACTGCAAATTGACGAGCCCGTGTGACGTGTATACTTCGCATTCATCGACGACTGTACTTGCCACGCGTAGTAGGTATCGCGTTGCATTTGCAATTCGTAACGACGAAATCAAATCGATCCGTTTGTATCCTATGAAAAGAATTTTTACCAAATCAAACATCTTCTTCATAATAATATCCAACTAAATAATATAGTTTATGGATTTAGTACTTTTACAATTTTTAACATTTCGTTTTTGAACGTTTCGTCATTATTTCTGCGTAGCGTCGTATAGTCGTCGTGTGTTCGGACGAAGCAGCGAATAAGACTTTATACACGATAGATTTTATTAGTTCGACGATCGGTCTGAACTTGCTGAAAATTGCTAGTCGATGTCACGTTTTACGACGGATCGAGAACGCGTTTTAAAACGCATATTTGATCTCGTTTGACTTTTTTTTTTCTTCGTCTTCTCCGTTTGTTCGATTCGAGAAGGCATTAAGCGTCCGAGGCGATGGTTCGGATTTCATACGATTATGACGTATAGCTGTCATGACTACTCGTGCGCAGGGTAGATTATTTTGTCATTTTCAATTTATCACACAACACTAGAGAGTAGGGCAGTTTAAATAAATAGTTTATGGATACATAAACAAAGTGAAAAAATGTATGATAGACAAGCATACTATTTTTTACACAAATATACTTTGGAAAAACTACACGTATTTGAAAAAAAATTAATCTTAGTCTCACCTCCTAAAAAAAAAACCTGAACTCGCTATACTGAAATACTTGAAAAATCATGCGTCCAAACTTGTAGAGCGCGTATAATGTATATTGAATAGACGTAATACACAAATGTAACGTGATTATGGTTATTTTACGAACTCATTAAAAAACACGAAATTACCGAATGTTATTGTTAAGATTACACAAAAAAAATTTTTAATTGCTTCTATATGAAACGAAGGTGACAGAAGGCGATTGAATATGATGGACTCCGCCGCGAGAGGAAAAATTATAAAAACAGTCTCAAACACCGGAAAATATTTCAATCCGTTTCTGTTCACACAAACGAATCGCAAGTGGGTAAATTGAATTTTTCAAATTTTTCTCTTCCTTAAATTTTATTCGCTGCTTTCACGACGAGCATCTAAAAGACACATCTGTGTACAATACACCGAAAGTAATCCGCAGTATTCAAATCGTTCCGAGTTCGTTTTTTTTATTATTTCGCAGGAAAAACACTAATAAATTGTGGTCGCGTGAATCAGTAGAAGACGTATAAACACGCCTTTTCACAGACGGATGTTGAGATGTAAGCAGAGGATCTTAAGGTTCTTTGGCCACATCGCAAGAAGGGACGAGCCTGGAGAAGCGCAGATAATCGGAGGTAAAATAGTAGGTAAAAGAAGCCGTGGAAGAGCACCAACGCGTTGGGTGGATCAAGATAGCATCACTGGCTATCCCCTGGGAGAGACCGAATTCGATCGGCTTTGAATTAGGGATCGTCTTGCTAACGTCAACCGATGGGTCACGAAACTTTCGTTTTTGGAAGACAAAACTTAAGAAGAAGTCTCTTGAACCGATACCGTCAGCAAAGAAATCCAATGAAATGCCGACAGAAAGCGCGCGACCGCCCCGATTTTCGCTCGTTTCGTATGAAATACATATACATATGTATAAATATTGAAACTCGAACATTGAAAATAACGAATATTGTCAACGACTCTGATTTCGCTACGGCATTTACGTATGTTTACACTCGGCGTTATGAGCGTCGCGCGCGTGTTTAATCACGGTAAATATACTGAACCGCGGCGTGTAATTCTGCGGAGGATAATAAAAACGCGATACATCGTTATTTACGAGCCACATTCTCTCCGGACGTCATACGCACGTCCTATATTATACAGGTACGTAAGTATAAGAATCCGTTTCGGTTCTTTTTTTTTTCTCCATCCACCGTTAACGCGCGTTCGAGAAAATCCGCCGCGTCATCGCGTCCACAGTCAAAGGGACTCACCCTCTATTTTACTTTTATTCTTACTGTACGCGTACAACAGTTTTATAATATAATATAATGTACATCTATACATACGTCGGTTTTCTTGCCACGCCAATGCACCGCGTGGCAACGACGTCTAATCGTAAATACAGAGACAACTACGGCGTGCGACTGTATTTAAATGGAAACGTGCGAGTGTCAGAATTTTCTATCACGCATCGACGCCTTACAAAAGAAAATTAACGTTTTGTACGCGTTCCTTAGTGAAATCAGACGACTGCAGTGTACTACGGTCTTCTAACGCAGCGTTTCTCAACCGGGGAGGGTCACACCACGACTGTTCGTCAAAAATAACAAAACGATGCTGCGGTTTACAAAACGAATCCTTCTATAATTTGTTGAACAAAAACACTTACTTAAAAAATAACGACGACCTCACGAAAAATGAATAATTAGTGCGCGATTCGTTTTACGTCGCTTGATCCGTGGTTCGACGTGTGATATTTTGAAACGCGTAAGTTATTTTCCGGTGACAACAAACGATTACTGTGTTTCGTTTTTACCGAGGATTCTTTTTTTCGCGTAAACAAGAAGAACGGAAATGCCTCTTAATTGAATGCGTTTTCATAGTGTCCAAAACGCGATCGAGAATAGGAGGACTTTTTGAGTCAACGCTTTCGCCAATGTAGTTGTTAAAAACTTCGTTTTTCAAGATAAAAGATCGAAATACACGGGTCTTTTTTATAAAAGCATTAACCGACGTTAGTAAAATGTTCTTTTCGCGGTCTCGTAAACTTATAGCAATATTTCATTATCATGAAAAAAAATATTTTTAATTAATTTCGCAGCTCAATGATCCGCGATAAACCTTTTCCTCGCGACAACCGCCAAACCTTGGTATAAAAAAAGCAGTGATTAATTGTTCTCGGAGCTCATTTCTTCACATACTGTGGAAAAGAATCTGCACTGTGCAGCGGTCGACTCTTAATACTTATTGTACCTAATACGGATAAGGTTTAAAATGACGTTGAATGTATAGGTCTAGGGAACTTTTAACTATATCAAGAAGAAGGTTAGTCAACTCGCAAAAACACAAATATTGAAATACGGAATGTAATATTCACATTTAAGTGATAAACCGCGTACACCTTGCTCTTCTAAAATACAAAGCTGGGCTGTAACGAATAGTTACGTACCTACTCAAAACCAGAACCATAATATAGTAACTCTTGTATGTTACTTTTAATTCTCTTAAGACTTGCAACTTGTTGAGTCGCAATAGTAAACTGTTGTTTCCGTTTCGTTGCCAATATTACGGGTAATTAATATTTTGCATCACTATAGAAAACACAAAACAGAATTTTCTTTTCTGAGGTCGCATCCTATACATCCCGTGTCATAATATACGATGTTATCGTTGTGTTCCCGTTAGTCGTTACCAGCTCCCCTTAACATTAGGCCTACAAGTGTTTGTTGATCTCTCTGCACTGTAACTTACTCGGTTACTAAAATGGAGTAATTTTCCCAGCTTCATTCTTTGGTACACGTCTGTGGTGCAAATTATTCGTGTAGATCGCAAAGTTAACACGTTCGCGGTCCAAGACCTTTATTGAAAAATGAAAAAATTAACCCGAAACGAATCAATAAACTGTACGTGTGACATGATTAATTATAGAGATTTCTATATTTCTCTATATTTCTATATTTCTATATTTCCCTATGTGTCATATATACAATAATACATTGATAAATGACAAATGACCGCGAACGTATATTATAAAAATAGGGCAAAAAACTGCGAGTGGCGACTGTAAATTATTACTCCGATCTTTAAATTGGGTGTGCCGGCTCCGTATAGAATTCAATTATATAAAGAAATGTTGCCAAATACACATTTACCACCGCAGCCAATAATTACCCGTTGGGGTACTTGGCTAGAGTCAGCCTTTTTTTACGCAGATCATTTTGAAGAGTTCAAAAATGTGATTGAAAACTTAGAAGATAATGCAAAATGCATTCAAAATTGTAAATCAATTTTTAATAAATTTAATGTAAAATATGATCTTGCTTATATTAAAGCAAATTTTTCATGTATCGTTGAAAGTATAAAAAAGCTTGAAACCTCAAATTTGTCCCTTGTAGACTCATTAAAAATTTTAGAACAAGTGGAAAACTCTGTTAATGAACTTCCTACTAGTGCAAATAGTACAATAATTAAAACAAAATTTAATAACGTTTTGAATAAAAATAAAGGAATAATGGTTTTAAAAGAAATTTCGAAAATACTTCAAGGTGACAGTGCTAATTTCGACGATTTACCAGTTCCAAATTATTCGCCGGATATACTAGCAAATTTTAAATATGCTCCAATCACCAGTGTTGATGTCGAACGCAGTTTTTTGTCATACAAGTACATTCTTACAGATCGCCGTCATAATTTCACGGAAATAAACATGGAACATACTTTGATAACTTATTGTTTTTCAAATTAATAATTCGCTACCTTCAATAAAATTGTTCGTACTTTTTTCCTATTTATATCAGTATATCACCAATGTATCTACTATTTAATTTAAATAAAATATTTTTTACAATATATCAATGTTTAAAAATTAAATTACAATTTAACAAAAAATTAAATTTTTGTACTATATTATACATGTAACTTTTTGTTTATGAAAAATGTAATAAAATTAATAAACAATTATCACTGCAAAATTAAAATCAAATATAAAATTGAAATTTTATTTTGCATGTTTTGCATTTTTTCCTTGCATATTTTGATTTTTTTTAGTGCATGTTTGCATGCATATTTTACAATTTAAAATGCATATAAATCCGGTCTTTAGTTATAATATTCTTTACAAACGTCAGCTCATTCTCACCTACGTATTTTAAACGTAGAAAACAATACAGTGTTCCATAAGCGATAAGTTGGATTAGGTCACTATAAAAAAATCATTTAATTGATTTATCACGACTGCAGCATTTTTACAAGAGACGTGAAACTGGAGGACGACCATTGTCTGAAATGTTATCAAATCTACGATTCTATCTGAGTTTACCATACTGTTATGATCCCACGTCTTATACAACACTGTTATCTGTATACATTTTGCCGAATCCGCATTTTCGTACAGTTCAACGTTTTGATAATTTTTACTGAGCTCAGAATTACTTTTTTCTGCAGACATCTCGTCTCCGCGCTCCTATAAACAACACATAATATATGCTCGGCGCAGCAGCGATGTGAATCAATTAAATTGTAAAGATAAAAATTAAAGTTTTTGTCCGAGTGGCGTTTAATTTTCCGCCGTGTTATCACTGTCGGACGTGTGTGTAACAGCTTATACACCTAACCGAGCACGGAGAAAAAACACCTGACTGTTCAAATATATGATATCGTTGTAAAAATAATAATAATAATCACGCGTTGTAAATTATGCTCGACGACGACAATTTATACGCGGGTATCGTCTGTAAACGAAAAGAAATAATATGTTTATCCTCTTACTTTTTTTTTTTTACTTTTTAATCGACGTCTGAATAATTTCGTTCCGCGTGTGTAGGTGCAGCAACGTTCGTTATTTAAACCCCGTGAAAACGCGCGAAATTCTTACGATGTCGACAATAAAATTACCTGCCTGACAAAGAGAACTGCTGGCTACTGATAAATTATAAAGGTGTCACGCCGTATTATTATTATAATGCGCCGCAGAGTCGCTTTTATCATCTTCAAAAGAAGTAGAATGATGTTTTTTTATATATAAATTGTACATATAACCCGCCTGTGTAGAAATGTACAAAATAAGAAACGTTTTTATCGATATTTATTCGAAAATCCGGTGCTAACAAATAAAACAATTTATTAGACACTCGCGCGTCTACAGATTTTATTGGATTTATATACTGTAATATTAATACGCAGGTAGTTTAATCCGTTTTATTATATTGTCGAACAATCGTTCGTACGCACTTTTTCGCCTACTACATCGTGATAAATACTAGAGAACTACACCTGTTACACGTCTGGACCTTATACGATTATAATCCCCGTATTAAATGTCGTGTTCCAAAATACGTTTCCATCCGACTGGTAGTGAAAAAAAAAAAAACACGCCTAATCTGCATAGCGACGTGGTATTATTTTCAAACGAACGTTCAAACACCTATTGAATGAATACGCGTACGGTAAAAGTTGTATAAAATATGTATAGGTTTAAATAATGACGTGATTAACTTCTTTGATTGCTCTTATCGGATTACACTTTTAAGTCAACAGGTTTTTTTTTTCTACTCAAATACTTTAAATTGATTCGATTGGTGGTGAAAAAAATCGCGTTTTAACATTTAAGTAACACGAGATGTGTGTATACAAAACGCGCGAAACTATGTACGTATTAAAAAATAAAACTAAAACGTATAAAATATTGTTGTTACTCGTCATAACTTTAACGTTGACGTGTCTAATAAAACTACGTAATAATAATAATAATACGTACTACAATAATGATCGATTTTCAGTTGAAAAAAGTATGGTTTCACATTTTTTTTATCGACCAACTATTGCACGTTGTATAAAAATGAACTAAACGATTTAACAGCTAAAATGAATGTTTCGACTATTAAATTTTATTCTGAAATTTATTTTCCGTCTTACTTTTGAATTGGTCTACATCTGCATATTGTGATGCTAAATAAAATTGTGAGTCACAAAAATGTTTTTGTACGAATTATACGAAAATTGTTTTTATTATTAATAACACTGAATCACGGATATTTCAGTTATAACTCGTAAATATCTTACATGACCAATTATTTTTGAATCGTTTGAAAAATTTAAAAAGTCTTACGTGCCTTAATTAATCATAAGCATTGTTGTTTTTTAATTACTGTACAAAATACATTACATGATACCAATAGTAAACAATGATTTATCAACAACGGTATAAAATGAAATGCACTCGTCATACATTAAACTAATTTACTCGAATGAAAATTTCACAAAGAAAAATGTTTGGCGCTATATTTCAAACAATATTTTAACTAAAGTTTTTTTTTTTTTTATAAGAAAACGTGCAAAAGAGTTAATTTTCTGTACGGTTTATTTCATAAACATAAGACATACGTATCATATGGTTATCATATTTACTAAATTATTTTCAAAACAAATATTTGGCAAAAACATTTTGAGAGCTAATTTTGTCAGATTGAATTTGTCAGCTCGAAGCTCTTCGACCTATTGTACAATTGTATTGTGATGTACATTATTTTTCTTTCCTTTATTTTTCTTTGCGAAGTATTCCAAAATTATTGGACCATTCAACAACAAAATACAAATTTTCTTTGTGTTTATGGTTTTTATTTTGTTAGATGATTATTGAAATCTGTACCGATCTACTTGGTCTTGAAGTGTTCACAATTTCAAATTAACGTACCTACACATAACCTTATTTCTGTAATAACTAAAAAAAAAAAATAATAACAATAGCTGATGTCATAATATATTGTTTGTAATAGATATATACATACCGCTGATAACCTGAAACTGTGTTTGATTTAAAAATAATTACATTTTTTTTTTTTTTATCAAATGTTTACAGTTCTCATAAAATGTATAAATTATACTGTCAAAATGAAATTAAAAGAAAAATTGAAAAAATTTTTTTTTTTTGAAAATCGTATCGTTTGTTTCGCATAAGTGTGCAGATTTTCAACTGACCATCCTAACTCTTCGTGTGATTAAAAACGTAAAAAGTACTCGCCAATTAAACTAAATCCCTGTTGCTCTATTAGAGACCACTATATAAATAGAAGCATATAAAAAACATTCGTGTTACGTCGTTTAAAATTTATTCCGAGTAAATTACTGTATCTAAATACTACAGAAATAAAACTGTTGAGGTGTGTCTATCGATTTGTATGAGTTCCAGTCCAATTTTAAAGAAAACTGAACACGTACTGTTATTGATATTTAATCAACACACGTTTTAAAGGTAACTTAAAATTTTGTTCCGTTCCACAGTCACAAATCGCCTGGCTGTAGATGATTATGTTTGATTGACACGTTTCACTCTCGAGACTCTATCCATTTTGAAAGATCCACGCGCAAATCATCAAACAGTAACAAATCAAACGTACCCGGTCATCCCCGTCGCGTTTACGCAATGTAATCCTGTCATTTTTAACCGTTGAAAAGCTTAACTTTTTTTAATAAAAAATGTTTTCCCGAATTGATTGTTGCACTGGTACACGGGTACTGCATCCAGTAGGTACTCGTCTAGTGCAGTCAATACTATCAATACGTACGGTGTTATTGATCGACGGGGTTTTTTTTCTTTTTTCCAAAATAAACGATTCCAAGTAGGTATTGTTTGTAAGTCGAAAAAAAGAAATAACCACAAGAGTTTTTTCGTCAAAACCGACGCAATGAACTCTCTACGTGGTTTCGATCCGTTGAACGGTTTGCAGCCCTCTTGTATTATCCCCTTTCCTATTCATTTTTACACAATATAAGCCACGTTCTCTGATTATCGACCATGATATTACGACCGTGTTCGTTTTGTCTCGACCTAACCGTATTTCTCCACACGCCAAGTAGAGTCTTCCTTCCCGATATCCAGAGTTTTCAATCCAAATTATCTTCAACACTCTCCTATTGGTGACACCACGCGGCCACGAGTCCTCGGTGTACCGTTGTTATCGCCCCGGTTAGGATAACGCGTCTCCGGTTTTTCCTCGTCTTTATCAACTAATATTCTTATCGTAACTATAGTTTTCTTGTTGCCGATTATCGTTACACTCCTTTCGTCTTCTCCGCAGAGGTCTTCTCCGCAAATTCATCCGCTCGTTCCGTTTTATCTCCGGCACGTTATGGATACGGCGATGTACCAGCAGCAGCAGCTCTCCGATCGTCGAACGTTTTCGTCCGCACAGTCCGCCGTCGTTCTCGAGGCAGTATCGTTTTACGCTCTCGTCCCGCGTAACGGTCCCGCGCGTCGTCGTCGTCGTTTCGGGCCGTACGCGCGTGTCGGATTAAATTCCGCGACGAATTTCGATCGCACAACATTGCCGTTTAAAAACGCTACAGTAGTGTTGTACACTACACGCTGCTGTTGACGCGCCAAAAAAAAACCTCGACGCGTCCTCCTGAAACGCACAATGGGTGGGTGCGGCTCGTGTGTTTTTTTGAAAAACGCGCGGTGAATCCATTCGGGACGCGAGAAAGAAATAAAAACCGACGAAATTCCACCGACGAAAATCGCGCGTGTGCTGCCTTTTGTCCGTCGTCGGCACCCCTCCGGCCGTTTCCGCGTCGGCGAAATGACCGCGCGACTTATAAAACGTAATAACGCGTACCTATACCTATATATCATTATCGGTTTTTGTATCGTAAAATATGTATGTAACACGCGGTACTACGGGTGTTACAGGTGAACGACGTCGTTATTATTGTTATTGTTGTACACCGAACGCGGCTCGTTTGCGACGGAATCGCGCGCGGGGGATGCGCTGCAGGTGTTACAGTCGATCGTCGCGCGTGAAAAGAATTTTCCTGGGTGTGCGCAGGACGCGCGTTTTATCCATAAAACGTGAATTATTATCGCGTATTATTATTATATTGTGCAACAGTCTGTGTATATGCACGATCGTTGTGCCGCCGCCGTACACGGGGGTGCTGGTCCGTACGTAAACGTAATGTACACGTCAACGTCGTCGTCGTCGTTTACAAAGCGTTATCGCCGCGGATTTCGTGCCACGTACGAAATAATGCGGCGATAACAATGTGACATACGCGAAACGCTGCGGAAAAACGCGCGGAATCGCAGCGGGACGCGCGGCTCGTCACCGCCGGGTTTTTGATCTCGAGAAATTTATCGTTTTCGCGTGTAAAAGTCGTCTCTTTTTCCGAGAACGTAACGCGATTCGGTTCGACGGGATGGAGGAAAAAAGGGTCCTTGTTTTCGTGTGTTGAGAAACTCTCCGCCGGGATCCGCGCGAGTCGACAAGAGTCAACGAGCCGCGGTTTTCTCCAGTGATCAGAAATTTACACAGGGACGTGATAAATAATGATTCGTTTCGACGTGCCTTCCTAATAACGTTACACCGGGTTCGGGAGTCAATTACACACTAGTGCCGACGGGGAAAAAACAGCTTGATCCCCGCTAAGAACGACCCCGGAGTTCGGCTATAACGATGCGTTCTTCCCAAAAAAATAAAAAAACGCAGACCGAATCGCGCCTTAAATGTTTGACTCGAGTTGCATTCTCGAAGAGTATCGAATATACGAAAAAAAAAATCAGAAAATTTGGAATGTTTGTACACGATCCGCAGAGACGTTAGAATCCATCGTTGTTTACTATTTTTTATTTATTTTTTCTCTGATCGGTAGGTGTATTATGAAATCGATAGCGCTTAGTTCAAGGTATAATTATTGTGCGCGTGTTTTAACGTCAAAAAGTTATTCTGTAGAGGTCTAACAGTGGCCGACAAAAAAACCAAAATAACAAGAATATCTTAGTGCAGCTGTTTGTCGCATTACGTATAGATGAATTGAACAGAGGTGATGAAACGTTGCGTAAAAGTTTTGCAGGCGTATCGACCGAATAAAGCGTATTTACAGTCTCTGAGCTACTGCAGCAGTTCTGGCGGCGGCAAATGTACATCAAAAACACTGACGATTGAATTTCTTGTACGGTTTACCCTATTTAAGTTTCGACAACGTTTATACGCTCGGAAGTCGTTTTTAACAGTCCTTATAGTACGTTTCGTCGGGCACATTGAAAACACCTTTATTGTAACGTCTAGTATATTTTATTTCTGTACGCGCTTATCGCGACGGCCGGCTTGTTTTTCGCGTGACAGTTTTTTCTCTCTCACTTCATACTGTTATGATTTTTTCTTTTTTTGCCACTCACGTTCTATATATTTTATAACGGACGTTTTCCAAGCCGGCGTAGAGGGAGAAAAAACAACAAAAAAAACATAGGGCAGACGGTCGCAGACGCGGTCGGAGGAGTACTACTATGCTGCTGCTGCTGCTGTAACGGTGGCGATGAGTTCACGCGGACAATAGAACGTGTGATATATACGTGTGTCGACGATTATAATAATGTAAAACCCGGTGTCGTTCACGGCACGTCGATCGGTATTGTTTCGGGGACGTCGAAAAAGTAACGCTTTTTATGTGTACAAAAACTGCTTGTCAACTCGTCGCGGGGGGACAAAAAAAAAAAACCCGAAATAACCCGGTAACGAACGACGGATGGAAAAAAATATTAAAGAAAACTCGCGAGGAACGATCGTTTATTGTATACCGCCACGTAAATTAGAGGAAGATAAACATTGTTGTGCGTACAAAAAAGTGTGTTGCCCTCCACCTCGGCGGCGACCCGTCCGGACGGACAACAAAAACGTACGTGGTTCGGCGACAAACCGTGAAATCGACCGACCCGAGCCGTCGGAGACAGCTTCATAATACACCAGAACGGGGGGAACATTTTTATTATGTAGTAAAACGAACGAATTCTTACGGTCGTACGACCGAACGCGGTTGTTTTCTTCTAAAGATAAAAGGTGGTGTTTTTCAGATGATAAAAACAGTTTTTTCGTACAGCTTTCGAATCGAACGAGGATCGGTGTGATGTGACTGCATCATTCTCGACGCGCCGTCCCGTAACACACGCGCGTTCCAGCGACGCCGCGGTGTGCGGATATGTTGTGATTTTTTTTACAAATCCCTGAGATGTTTTCTAACCGGAAGCTATTAAAAATACCGATCACACACGATACAGAATAACGACGCGTTTTACGACGAGGAAATAGACGTGAGAAGTTTTCATTTGCTATGCATCGAACGACTGGCCTGTGCGCTGTACAATCGTGTCCGCCTAAAGCCTCGATCGAGCGATTTTACACGCTAGTCGAATCAACTCGCTGCGATTAAAGTCGCTCAATGTAATCGGTCTAGACTATAGAAGTAAACGAAAATCGAAACAATCAGACTATTTTATCGGCGAATCCACAAAAACGTATCTTCTCCGGCTCAAGGTGACGAGCACGGCCGCCGCCGGAGTGCGTGTTGCGTCCGTGGCGGCGCGTTATAGCGGCAATAAATCGTTGATATCCGCTCGTATATTTTTAACAACGTTTTACGTCGTGAAAGTATAAAATGTATATAGTGTGTCAAACGCTCGGCGGATAATTGATACCTGCGACGGTGTAAAACTACTTTATTTTTTTTTTAAACGTACATGATATTACGTGAGAGTTCTGGCGATGCTCGTTAATTTACCAAAAGAAATAATCTCCGAACAACTCGCGCACACTGAGGAGTCAATTAATCATGTTTCGCGCTGACACGGTTCTCTTCGGCGCGCGCGATGCGGTATATAATAATGGTAATAATACGAGTCGTGGTCGATCGCACGCAAAGACTGTGCAAGTTCTTCGGTCTGCAGTCGAAACGGGCGGAATTTTTTTGTTATTTTTTTAATGGGTTCATTAGCAAAGATGCTGCGAGAGAAAAACCTTCTTCTTCACAAAGAACGTATTTTGTGTACTACGACTACGCTCTAGGTGTACGGCGATACACACGCGCGTTCATCGTTTTTTTGCAGCCCGTACATGCGCACGACCGCGATTCGAGGGCGCACAAAGACGACGTCGCGGAAACGGGGAAAAAAGGAGTAAAGTGACTTAACCGGAGTCGTTTTTTGCGCGCTTTTGCTAAACCCCGGGTGAACAAAAAAAAGGATCGTAGAAAACTTATGATTCTGAGGACTCTAGAGAGTCCTTTTTTTTTTTTTTACCGAGTACAATAGTGTTTGCCTCGATTGAACAAACCGTTTTGCTCCGCGCGTGACCGTTGCTTTACTGCCGCTTATTGCAAAGTTTTCAATTCGCCAGAAAAAAAATAAAACCTTTGTGTATCATATGTACTGGACGGGCGCCCCGATCGAATCAACTCACGGCGACCACGTAATATTAGTAACATGAGCGTGCGCGTCACGGTCGTCAATAAAAGGCGACGAGACTCTAAATCCAGCAGGAGGCGCCTTGAGAACTCGTATCGAATTTCGAGTTTTCGAGTTGATAAAACGCACCAGACGAAAACCGCGAGAACCGTAACAAGTTTGAACGTTTTACGAGTTCCACGTTCCGCTCGATAATGGTCTGTTGAAATCCTACACACACACAATACATTTTACACTTTGCTGCAGTAAATGATCCGTAAACTGTATAATTTCGGAGGGATTACAATGTGATCGGCAAAATACGCTACCTATACGACCGTATTCCTGTTGATCACGGAGAAAAAGTTTTTAGCGGACAAGTCTGAAATGGTCTTTTTAGCCGCGTATCCGTTGTTACACCGTGTAATCAAATATTAAGGCTTGACGAGTTAACTCGTTTGATGAACAGAAAGAGTTAAGTTAAAAGTTGATTTTTTGATTTAATTCTCAAAGTTAACACGCTAAACTAAAAGCAAAAAAAAAAAAAATTATATTGTCAAGTTGAAAATGAGTACTTGCGAGGTGTTATTAAAATTAATTTGACTTTTTAACTTAATTTTGACGAGTCTACCCATCCTTGTCGTCTACGTATGCCTGGGTACACTAACCGGTTCGAATTGACGACGGTGCATCGTGTTTACCAACGAACTGCGTACGCTATCAAGATGTATTTTTACAAAATTATGATTATACTGCGCGTATACACTTTCAAGGCTCGGTCATTGCACAAAGCACAGAACTTTGGTCTATCAAAAAATGCCTCGAAAATTAATCTATTTTCAAAATCAAACAGCCGTCCTGCCTAATACGTCGGCGGTTCTAATGTGTTCGCATCGCGTTGAAAATGTTAACGGCAATACGCGCTCAGATAATATTGGAAATGCACGTGTGCCGAAGGATATTGGCATCCGGCGACCGATGCTTAGCGATTTTTTTTAAACTAAAATTTATTACGTACGGAGAAGATATCGTATTTGAAAAGTTTTTCTCGTGATATCGACGTAGTTCGTTAGAAATACACTTGTACATTAAACGTTTCGGTGCGCCCGAGACACAAAAAAATTAACGGGAATGCGGTGTATAATAATAAGGAAACTCGGCTTCGGTCCGCTGCCGACCCCGAAGTACACGACCGGTGTCTCTGTCTCTGTCTCTGTCTCTGTCTCTGTCTCTGTCTCGGCGAGGGATGCACACTGACGCGCGGTAATAATACGATATATTGCGTTTACTGACGTGCCGTATATTATTATATTCGCACGTGTGCGTTTTGTACGGTATTACACATACACAGTGGGATCCGATGCGGAAAAATTCTCTGGTCCGCCGACGGTCCGTAGAGTTCGGTAAGCCCTTGAACACTTGAAGTAGCGTTATACTCCGGGAAAAAAAATAAAAAAATGCAGACGTTCCGGGCTCGGCAAAGGCGATATTGAATACAATCAGTCGACGGCTATCTAATTTTCGTAATACAAAACAATCGATGAGCAGCCCCGTCGATCAGTCATCGCTAAGTTTAACGGTGTGGTGACCCGTGTTTCGGCCGACGTTGGACAAACATTCGACGAACACGCTCGATGTTCCGGCGACGGGTGAGAGCGATTCGCTTTGAGGGATGAGATACCATCCGCCCACGACCGGCCACTTGCTGTCCGCGCCGGCGTTCCACGACGAATCGCGGGGCGCCGCCCGTCGGCGCGTTACTTTGCTGACGGCCTGCTTGAAAACACACCCCTGAAACGATTTGGACTCGCCGTACCGTTGTTTTTCAACCGTCGGGAGACACTTTTCCCGACGAATTCCGGTTCCCAAAAAAAAACTTCCGACTCGTACTTACTCGAATTCCCGTTATAACTCAACCGCGAATTTCCAATGTAAACATTTATCATACTCGTATAAATTATTGGACAATTTTCAATTTCATCGCGTCGTGTTTGAAAAATATTTTTTAATTTCGATGATTTTATTTATTCATTTATAACGTTAGAATACAAATAAAAATAATTACGATTCGAGCAAATATTATAAATCGTTTTGAAAATGTGTTTAGGTGTCTGTTGGAAAAAAAATTTTTTTGAGAATTGGAAACGGTCGGGATTGAAAAAAAATCGTCGTGGAAAATAAGTTTTCGGGAAAAGTGTCGTGCGATCGTTTCGACCGCACGTTCACAGTCGAACAGTCGTTTACATTTATTTTACACGTTATCGTACAAAAATGTGTATGCGGAATAAATAAACGAAAAGACGTAAAAAAAGATTGAAAAATACTGAAAGTTCATCTTGTGTATACACACACCGTTACCGACAGTGTTAATCTGTAGGCGACGACGTGATGACGATAACGAAAAAAACGAAAAAAACGCCTTCCAGTCGATTCGTTTACACCGAACACGCGTTTATTATCCCAAACTGGGCAGTTTCGGTCGAATTTTATAGTTTTTTTCCGTGCCAGGCGTCCACCGTTTACCGTAATATAAAATTGCGCGTTACACGACTAATAAAAATGTATAGTAAAGATCATATTATTGTTAAAATGTACCTACTTGGCGACGTTCACCGCCGCTGCGGAATACGCGTTGTGAGATACGCAGTTCCGCGCAGAAATAATTAAAAACGAGTAATAAAACGAAAGTCGAACTAACCACTATTTATATTAGCCTGTTACAACACGGTGCGTTGACGCGCTGAAAAATACGATGTGAAATGTAAAAACGTCGTAAATTACTTCACTAATTGCTACAAACTTTTGGACGGTACACAAGAACGTGCGTATAAAAGAATATGGTGATAATGAAGTTATTTTGATCCTGTTCGCGTCCGTTTTACTACCTACGGTTAGATGCCGGTCGACCGTAATGTCATAATATTAGACTTTTGTTAGACGATTTCGTGTGTGTGGTTGAAACGTGAAAATCACTCTTAAACAACATTAAAGTTTTACACATCGCACGCAGCTAGAAATATCGGTAAAAAAAAAAGCGCGTCGTCGAGTGTGTACACAGGAAAGAATTTAAATTTCAAAACCGCTGTTCATGATGGAACCGAAGGTAATTTTCAGTATTCAGTTTATAACACATAGTACAAAAAAAAAGTGTGCACCCGCAGCGGTACATAGCGAATAACCACAATATCGATAACTATTGTAAGTATTACTAGCGTTTTATAGACAAAAAAAAAAATAGGAATCCTATAACATCATCACTTTCATAGTGTTTGTCAACACATAAATATTGTTGTACTCTGTCGCGTATACCGCCGGCATCATATTATATTGTGATCCTTGAAAATGTTAATTTTTTTTTTTTTTTGGTAACTTTTCGCCTACTTCAAACGCCCGTAACACGTGGTTAATAATTAGGCGGTGTTTTATCGTATAATATATAATAATAATGTAATACGTGTTCGACTCGGTGTACTATATTATGCGTAACGCTCGTGCATAATAAGATGGTATTATACTGCGAAACAGAAATTACTCGTTTTACGCGCCATAAAAACCGTTCGAAATTGCAATTGTTCGGGTCGTTTGATTTTCCGAGTTTCAGCCCGCCGAATAATGTGTAGGTATTGTACAAATACGTACGTATATAATATAATATAATAAGACGCATACAGAGCGATCTGCACGAGTTTTCCATGATAATCGGCAGTAATCCAGTGCTGGAAAAATTTTTTATACGGAAATAGACCGATGTGAAAAATAACTTTCTTGACTTTACCGCGGGAAGCGTAAAATTAGTCGGGGCGCGATTAAAAATGTTTAAACACAAAAAGTGGAAGAGCCCCGAGCCGCCAGTGTACGATCCTATATCCAGTTGATGTTTAAAAGACTTTTTCAACAGTGTTGTTTTACTCGTATTATACTATACTATTTTTTTTTAAGTGGCTAACAAAATTGTTTTAATATCGTTTTCAGTGGGTTTCGATTTTGTTTTTACCCAAAAGACATTTACGTGGTCTAAAAAATAATTGGTAGCTAAGACCGCGGTACTGAGAGGGATAACCTTCGTATTTTAAGAACTATAATGAAATACACACTCTGTATACAAGAGTTCGTCGCTTTTCGTCATTAAAATACGAATATGACCGGGTTCGAATATTTTGTACCAGCTGTTAACGCGGTGCCACTGTTTTGTACGGTGCAATTAACAGCTAAAGAACCGCCGACTGAAGGGCCGTACAATATCGCGTAAAACGCAGATTATAATTATAATTTATAACGTCGTACAGTTTTTCAACTTAAGGATACTAAAAGAAAAACCACGTTTCATAGACGTCGTATACGACATAAAATGTATGTACCTACGTGATATTATGTTCGTTGGAAAACGAAGACCGATCGCTCGAAAAAATTTCACGCTATTCATGACGATTTATTTTACAGTAAATATTTAAAAAATACGTAAACCGATCATTGGTTTCGATAGTTTTTACCAGAACTTCTGCGATTGAAAATTTTCGCTTAATGTTTTTTTTTTCTGCTAAATTTGTCCGCCTGTCGTTTATTTGGAAATCTTAATTTACACTCATTACCAGTCGGAATCACATCGATTAATTGTTATTTATTGTTTTCTATAAAAAAACTAATAACGAACAACTGGCTTATTCGTTTTTACACTGAATAGCTAAATACGACTCGGGATTCGTTCAAACTTTCGACTTCACATTAGATTAAAATGGTCAGATGTGTATAATACTATACATAGTAAAGCAATAATACCTTTCGATTTAATCAAATGAACATTAGTTACGTCATTCGACACGTCGGTTATCTAAATTACTCACAAAACCGCGCTCTATCGCTCGAAAATTGTGTGAAAACATCATTTTTTTTTTTTTTGCTCTGGTTAAATATGTATACCTATAGTTAACACTAGGCTTACGACGACACTAAAGAATACGTTTTTAGTCATTTACGACAGTTTAAAAGCGGAAATTTCGCATTTTAAGTTCTTTCCCGCCGGTTTTAAAAGTCTGTAACTTTTAAACGCTTGATACAGGTACTGTCGTTGGCCAATTTTTTAAAATCAATTTTTTTTTTCTTTAGTTATTGCGGTTTGTGACCTCGTAGTTGAAAATAAAATTTCACGAATATTTTTAAAAAAAAACGTCAGTATAATACACGGGTGTTACAATTCTGAATCGCAATCATTTTTCAAAACGAAAATTAGTCGTTTCATTTGTGAAAGAACTAAGATTCCCCTACTGCTCTATAGAAATAACTACGGTATAAACGGCGCTCTGGTGGAATTCCGTTGTAACTCTTTCCCCCTTATTAAGTTCAGTGTGCAAGTTCAGAAATGTGTCATAGCAGGTTGCACTCTATCGTATTGTGATCTCACGCACCGACGTTTGCGTCAACAAACTGTTGCCGCGTTGTCGTGTTTTTAAACTGTTAATGTATTCAAAAACGTACAGATTTGTCCCCGATCGGCAGCCAAATTACAATATATTTACAATGAGACGAGTTCCAAGCCGCGAAGGTAAACGAAAACGTATAAATTGTTACAAAAACAAACACCGCGCGCGCGTCATTATAAAATACTATACACGAGGTGACCATCGTAGCGCGTTCCGTGTGTTAGTATGGGTATATATTTTATATAAATGTATAAATTATACGTAAATATGTGTACCTACTATACTCGTTTTCGTATTCACGCACTTAGCGGTGAAAAAAACTATTCGAACATTTTAAACCGCATTATTAATCGCTTCATTATACGAATTTTCGGTTAATATATATTTCCACATTTTGTACGCGCTCTCCGTCTCAATTAGTGTTACAAGCAATAATAACGATATTTACGGTCGACGATTTCGACGGGTGTGTTTTTTTTCCAAAGCACACGTTAACATTTTAACATTCGGACGTAGTCTTCAGCGCAGCACGTAGTGTATATAATTATTATTTTTATTATAAACGAAACGACGCCTAAGTTTAAGGGTTCGTGTACACGATCCGCGTCTCGATTGTTTATAAAGTATTCCTTCCGGTTTGTCGATCGGCCGTCCGTTTTTTTATAACACTTATAATGAGGTATACCAGGTGTCTCACCGTGCGTTATCATAAATTAAAATCTCGTTTTTCGTTGCTATCAGTATATGATAACATGGTTGGGTTTAACGAGTCAAAACGATGTTTAAAAGTGTAACATTTATAGCGCTGCTCACGAATATGCCAACAATTTAGCTATAATTAAGTAGGTACATAGTTGTGAACGTTTTTGGACCATACGATGTTAGGACGGAGACACACGTGGAAAGACACCCTGTATACAGTCGTTTATAGCGAGTCATTATATAGAAGTATTTATACGATGCTTGACGTTTTGACACTTTTCAATTCAGCGCGGTGATTGAAAGTATGCACGATATGCAACGTTCGGATGACAAATAAAATGGTACGTGCCGGGTATGCATGGAAAAATTCGTTCGTAAACAAGTATATAAATAAAGTTAGCTGTAACATTTACTCAACAAACAAAAGACACGGTATGTATTGACTCGAATATATCCGAGGAAAAAACTGGTCATTGTTTTCGATGAAAACACGATAACGTCATCGATATTATCAATAGTTCCGCACTGACACCGAAAGTATTTCAACGTACCCGTGTCTACACACTAAACATTTGTTTAAGGTACTACATTGATCAGACTCGGGCGGCCTTGCAGTTTTCGATCACCGCGCGTTAAGTTCAGACGGTGTTGTTAAATCAGTTGAATTATAAAATTGTTGTATAATATTATGTAAAATTAGAGAACGTAAAATGAACAAAGCGCTAAGCGACCCCCTTATCCTATTTGAGCCACCGCGTCTTTACAGTTTAAATCGAAACGTCATTATTGTTTTTATGGATTTTACTGAGGATTACTGTGGACGTGTAATACACGGGATTGTTATTTTCAAGCGAACCGGACGTTAAAATATCATGTTTTCAGAATCTGTCGCATTAGCTGATCAAACAATGCAGTCGGCAAGGGAAACGTCTTATTATTAATTGTGTGCGCGCGCGGATGGACAGAGAAATGGCGTTTTGTGTTGACGGTTTTGATAATGTTGAAAGTGAGTTATGTTCGAAACAAAATCGATTTCTCCTGACCTGAGACGTCAGTAAACGCTGTCGATACCGATTTTAATCGTTCTCGTCGTTTTAATCGACAAATACAACGGTAAACCTCCGGGCTCGTTTAAAAATCAATGTTTGAAATGCGCGTTGTGAATCGCGGCGAAAAAATACCCCTACAGTTTCGACGTGTAATGTATATAATTTTTACGTTGACGGATTTCTCTGCCGCAGTTTTCCATAACCGTCGAATGGTTCGAAAACATACGAATAATAAAAAACTGTCCGTAGATCCGTTTTGTACAAAACAATGTGTTGTCGTGCGTACGACGTCCGTTGTTATACGCGTGTACGATATTACAATATATTTTGATATGGTAGGTCTTAATTTTTATATTAGTCCGCTTTCCCGATCCGCGGGGTAGGAAGTCTCACGTTTTTTTTTTTTCTAAATAATAAATATAATATAATAATTATCGTACGACAATACAAAAATTTATACCCACCTATAATGTATATAATATTTATCGAGTATCCGATCGAGACGCGCGCGTATATATTATAAACAACCACGGTCGGCGCGTAATGAGCGTGACGTGATTACGTACTGCAGCGATATAATAAAAAACACAATTTTTTTTATCATTATTGTATTGTTCTCTTCCATTTTTTTTATAATATACGCCATAAGACACGCGGCGTAAATACGAACGTCGTACAATAATAATGTGTGTGTCCCTCGAGGGTCAATACATTATTATTATTGTATAGCGTTCTCACGGTTTTTTTTTTGTTGTTTTCCACTTTTGGATACCCGCGCGTTCGTCGTGGACCATATCACGTGTACACTATTATATACGGGAATCCGTCGTCCGTGCAACACAAACTGGCAGCCATGACCGACCGTGTGTACGTATTTTATTGAATACGCGGCTGTAGCCATATTACATCGTACCTGCGTACAAATACGTGTGGGGCTCGTCCTTTGGTTTTTCGTGTTTTTTTTTGTTTTCACGCCCACGCCGTCCACCCGACCTCTTTCCCCCGGCGCGGCACCGCCACGCGATGTATCTTCTTCTTCTCGTTATTTTTTTCCTTAATTTTTTAACATCTCACTCGTTTACGGTTTGATATTATTATAACACGCTCGTGTACAGGTCGTATACGCTATAACGTGATGGTCACATCGTACGTATTATACGACGCGTGGAGAGAAAGAATAAAATTATACTCTCCCTGAGGAAGTACCTATCTCCCTCTGGTCGGTACCAGGGCGATACTTCCGAGTTAGACCTGCGGATCGGGTCGATTAATCGTATTAGCCGTGGTCCAGACCGTTTTGTATGTGAAAATTGAACCTGCGACTGAGTTCTCACGGCTGTAAAATTTTACTGCGCTGCAGTCCTTTCGTCTTCTTCGCTGTTTACTGGGGGTGTGGGCTCTTCGTCCTGTCCACTTTGCCGCGATCGCTCACGTCCCCTACGCACCACGTTGACGACACATTAGCCGTCATATTGTTTCCGTCTCTACTCTGTCTTCATCCGACTCTTCGTTCGGTTACGTTCGTTTTTGTAACCACTCCAGTTTCTATTCTCTCCTCATAAAATAGCGCACATCCTCGAGTCGTAACACACACAATATTTATACTATACACTGCCGTTACAACGCGTGTTTTACGAGACAATGCGTCGTTTGATAGTTTCCAGTAATTTTTAACGGCGTTGCCGGTTAGCTCGAGGTTAGATCGAGAGAGAAAATTAACGTTTTTCCGTACCCATTCGGTTTGTGTGGGTTCGGAAAATCTTACACGTTCGTGTACCACAACGCACTGGATGGGGGCTCCCCCCTAGACCGTGGAGATTACGTTGGAAATATAAATCATAGGACGGTCTCGAGTGTTCAACATCTCGTACAAATAAAAAAAGAGCGTCCGAATGCGCATCTCTGGAAAGTATAAAAATTATAATATTTTTTTAATATGAAACGTACAATCGACGGCGATAGTTTTGAGAACTTTTTAACGAGAAAATTTTACACCCACGTAATTGAGCGATAAAACGTTATGATGAAATATGTCGAACGTGTCGTATCTGTGTCACTCGGCGAACCGTTGTTCGTGGCCCGCATGATTCGTACAACCGCGTCCTGCGTAATACGACACGGGCGTGCGATATAGGTAGACGCATTATATTACCTACTATCAACACCATCATCAAAAGTATAAATATATATACAAGAACAAATGTTTCCGGATGCTGCGAACAACGCTGTGTGTTTCGTCACGTAATCCAAAAGCCCCTAAATGACTATCAAATACCAAAAAAAAATTTACACTGTGCCAAAAACATTATCAACGACTGTGTGATTTGGACAAATCAAAATAGCCGGAAAAAATGTGTTATAGTTCCGCAGTAACGGTAGAATCGGATAATGTTCGACATTTTATACGTAACCCATGGCTGGTCACGCACCGAGTTTGAAAAAAAAACTGAAAGCGTTTTATGCAGTTTGTTGAAACGCGTTGATGTTCCCGTGTAGAAAATCATTATCGGTTATGTCTCGTATTCGTTTCGTTGTATACCACGGCTGTGACCAAACCGTTTATAACGCGATTCGTTTTGCAAATTTATACAATATCGTCGTGAACAACGGTATAACACCTTCTTTTTATGATGCATTTTTTTCAAAGCTACTTTGTCTCGCTGCGAATTCGTCTGTACAGACGCCGTGGACTTGACGAACATATATTCTGAAGAGAAAAAAAAACGTTTGTTCTCGGGGTAGGACCGTTACAAATCAAAGGTAGCATAAGTGTGATACGAAATTTTACCGTAATTTTCTTCGTATACAACAAATAGTGAAATATTTGCGTCTGTAGGCGCTCATCTCGCAGTCGATTCTGCAACAAAAATGAATCGATTGAAACGACTAATGTAAAACGGTTCGATTTTTTTCGTAAATTGAACTCGTACTTTTGAGAAAAAATAAAAACCGAATGTATGTACACGCGTATGATACAACCCGATCGATATAACACATCTACTTCTTCGGTATAAGATTTTTTTTTTTGTTTTCGGACACGATTATTGTGTCAGTGCTCTGCAGTTTTATCGCTTTTAAAACATTCTATAAACAACGTTTTCGTAGAGTAGTATGCGATCGATAAACGGGGGCCACTTTGTGCTCTCTCTCTCTCGTCGCCCTTTGTTTTCGTGATGGACTGCAGTGCAAGGCGTGGCCACTCGACATCCTCATCGCGTCATCATAACAATGTACGGAACCTAATTGGCCACAAGCTGACAGGCGCGCTCATACCGTGTTCTTCTCTTTCTTTCATTCTTTATGATACAGGCGTGTATAATGTACGACGGTATTAAATTTCGTGTTTGGTTAACCATTTAAACGCGGGGTGACGAATAATTAATTTTACGGTCGATTTTGAATCCGTTTGCGCGTGTGTGCACCGTTTTATATACACACGGCACAACAGGAATACCACCATTATTGTGTAAGACACACACACACACACACTCGCTGTCCGCCGGACTCTAGGAATCCGGTTTCTTCGGGTGTAATCAACGCGCAAGTTATTACGCTTTTTTTCTCCCGCGTTATAATACATACAACGCGGAGAGCGTACTGGTAGTCGTCGATCTGTGTGACATCTTCATACGCGTATATAAGTGTGTACGTTATATATAATAAGAAGAAAAAAAAACATATTATCATAACAACGTAACGTAAGAGGACTGGTTTTTGGGCGGATTAAATTAAAAAAAAGATCGTTAAACACACGACTTTACGACCGTTGTTCCGTCGCGTTATTTCGTCGGACGGATTCTCACACGTTTACGCGCGGCGGCGGCGGCGATCGCGGTCGGTATATTAAAAGTCATCTCGCGCTTCCGAAATAGAAAAAAAGTGTACACACACACTGTGTTATCGTATAGAATCGGAAAGTCTTCGGTGCCCGTCGTAAGAAAAATTTTAAAAAAACCTACACGTCGTCATGTCGACTCCTGTGACTGCCGAGGATACACGCCGCAGAGAACGGATGCGAGACGGACGATGTTATTATTGTAATAATAATGTTTTTAATATATCGTATACGAAGTATGAGAAGAGGTACGCGACAAGAGTTTTACCTGCTCTATGCGAGAACACAAATATTATAATAATGCTCGGGCCGCGGTGGCAGCGCTGGGCGTAAATAACTTGTGTAGTAATAATTTATCACTTTTTACGACCCTGTTTTTTTTTTTGAAAATAATAATACGAGAACGCTACAACACTCAACGCTCGCGCGCATATTAATACCTGTAACGAATTCTCGACGAGAAAACCAGTATAGGTATATAATAGATATATGATATCGACGTTAACGATATTAATTGGCTGTGGGGCTCGCGTTATGTATTACGGTGGAACAAAAATAAAAAAACGAAAAGATAACCACACACGAGTAGTGTGATACGTAGGAGACGCGCGCGTAACATAGCGTTTTGTTAAAAAAAAAAAACGTAATACGTAAAAAGTGTTTGAACAGTACCACCCGAAGCGGCATAATACCACGCGTCGACCGCCACCGCTACTGATGCGCGTTCTTAGATTATTCGCGTACGAAATGTCCGGATGATTTACACTTGGCAGGGTTACTCTGTAAAATAGTGTGTTCTTCAATGGCAAATGTATAATTACGTGCGTATCATTTCGAAGACGTATAACGTTTGATCGAATTCTTCTAATCACGCTGAAATCGATGCGAGATCTAGGACAATACGTATACAAAAAGAATAGTAAGGGTCGTATTTTTGTGGGTCCTGAGGATCCTCCTAGACCGTGAAAGTAGATCGTCAAAACACGGAGGTGGAAGACAAACGTACAAAAAAATTGAACATTTCTAAAAGAGTTTGTTTACACCCCTGTGCGTATTGTTCATTTAATCATGACCCGACGGTTTCCAAAACGTTTCACTGCACTGAAATTTCAAACATCGCAAACCTCGAGTGTACAAAATGATCGGTCGAGCTTTGTGTTTATATCACAGTTTCATCTCGACCGCGTCGCGTAATTTTCTCAACTATCATCTTCGCGTAGTTATACAGATAATACGTTCTCTAAATTCGTCCGTTCCGAAACTCTTTCCGTTTAACTCCGTCCGGACTGATCCTTTTTACTTGCGAACATGTCTTCAAACCATCATAAATAAATTCTCGCGCGAACGTTATACACTTTTCGATGGTCGTAATGTGGGCCTAAGTGTGCTAAATTTTTTACTCGTCGCAACAAGATGACCGTCCATGAGCAAAAGTTTTAAGTAAACTTCACGCAAACGAGCGGTGTGATGACGTCAAGGTTATTTCGTAACCCAAAAAGAAAGATGTAGTGGTATACAATGTTATACGATACGCGTAGTGAACCATTCTCTTAACTTCACCGTTGAAGAGGCGTATTTTAATATAAATTTAAATCGTCAAATATAACGCATAGACGTGTAATTTTCTCGTTGCAAAACACGCGAACTGGATACGGTTTGTACATAAATGTGACGACGGGGACACGGGTCGCCTACGATACCATGCACGTACCGCAACGTTCGACGCGTGATGAGACCACGGTCATCCTAGAAGAGAGAATAGCAGCGCAAAAATGAAAGAAAAAAATAAATTACAGCGCGTTCGTAATGGAAGACAATATTTACGACGTGGCTGGTATACGTCTCGGCTCAACCTTTTGATCGATGGGGTTTACGATCGTTAAAAGTGACGCGTTGTATATCGTTTATATTGTGTCCGAACTATCCGAACGGACCGCGAGTCTTTTAGCGCGTTTCGTATTGCCGGTGTGTTACAGGTACTTAACATAATGAGTATATTATAAGCGTTATAGTTTACCGTATATCATACCTGATTATTAATCAGTAGCGTTAGCTTACCATATATACATAGCTCCTGCTCGCGAGACTCGAAAGGGTACAATATGTACACAGTACAGAACCAACTGAATAATGTAAACAGCGTTGTACACATTACTATACGAAACAAATATGTTTATCTTAAACAAGTTATTTGCAAACAATTGTTAAGAATTGTAGTCACTGGTGCAAATCACGCGGGTATTAAACGACAACAAGATATTGGTGTCCCAATCGACTCGCAGCAGATCGTTTCGTCAAAACTCAATAGCGATTAGTGAAAATGTTAACGTATTTTCGGCCCTAAGTTAATTTTTTTTTGTTTTTACACGAAATGCGTGTTCGCACGATTCCACTCGGAGTATTGTGAATTTGAGCCAAACGCTTAAATTATACGAGGCGAAATTATTATTTCGACGAAAATACCTTGAAACAGTATATTTCCTTTAATGAGATGATTGTAGAAAACATAGGCGCCAATGTATACTATAAATTCATGTTGTACGTATAGTGACAGAAATGTTAATGCTAATGAGACAAAAACCTCCCTTTAAAAACCATTTATCACCACAACGCACACACGTTGAAGTCTCCTGCCAGTTGCTGCAGTCTTTACACTAAACAATTTTCAAAAATAACCATATGGCCAATAAATCAGCGAAACACTAGCAGTTAATAAGTTACATTTATAGCAAAATTTAAAAGTGAGCATGCACAGTTTCTGCGCCGCATCATGTTCACAACCAAAAACGAAAATTATTATATTTTCGTCACATAAAAATATGTGCGTTGTGTTAACTCATTGTATCAGTCGAAACCCAAACTGGATACACATTTGGGATTAAATTTAACGGGCTCAGTCGATAAAATACAACAGAAATTCTTCTTTTTTTTTTATAAACACGTGTTCCCGAAAATCACCGCGCGTTCATCTCGGCGTCCTTCTCAGAAAACTACAACAAATCATCATTACATCACCCGGAAACACTGAGAAACGTTTTATAGAAAAGCCTCAAAAACATATTTTGACCGTCAGTGTTTTCAAACAATCAGGACAAAGAAACAATTCCCATAACCAAAGAATTGTACAGTAGCGCTTACAGAAGGCGTTTCTGTACAAACGTCATCAGACCAATACACTATTTCAATTCTCATCGACGAATCTGTTTCAAACGATGTTTTTACGTACCATTTGAACTTATTTTGAATTTTCGATAGTTTTTTGAGCTATGGTACATTTGTTTTATTGTTTGATACCACAAAAAAGATTGGAATATCCCTTTGGATTGTACTTATTTGAAACTTTTTTTGAACTTTCCAGTTATAAACGACGGTAGTTTTGAGATATCGCATTGAACGGTTTGAGATTTTCCCACGTCTAGGATGATTGTATAGGTAAAACAAACGTGTTGTACCAACGACAATTTCTCGACGATTCCGTGTAAGTACTGTATTGTTAGTGGACTTTGTCGCAATATTTTGTAGTTACAGCCTAAATAAACAATCACATTTTAAAATACGTTCAAACGAAAATATTGATACCTGCAATCTTAAAACGAAGATAATACGTTTTGAACGCTTACGTCGTTTTCTACCTAGCGTGACACGACCGTTGTTCCCTACGCTTCGAAAAAATATTTTCTTCTCGCGGGAAAAAAATTTGTTTTTTAAAAAAATCGGTTTGAATCGATTTATTTTGTCGAGACGGAGAAAAAAAAAAGAGTACGAATTCAATCGATCGACGAACTGGCCAATAATGCCCCGCTAATCGGCCGGCCTAATTTCTCCAAACGGACGTGCGTGATTGTACGATTTATTTATCCGTCAGCATCCGCGTCAATCGAGATAACGCGGTTTGCGCGCCGCCGCACACGGGCTGCTGACACTCCGATTTTACAAGGTATAAAAATAATCATCGTGTGCACGCGTTATTATCACACACACACGGTTGGGTGTAATCTATAGTTTACGCGCATCATCGGTGTTTGATATAGTAATAATAATAATACGATGTATACCATAGACACGGGGAGGTAGTTTGGTCGCGGGCGTAATTACAGGGCTGTCGGCCATCTAATCACCGGTTTATGAAAAAATATAGGTCCGGAAATCTCCGCAGCGCGAGCCTAACATAATACGATGCACACACGGACAACAACACACGACCACTATATTAACAATATAAATTACACCACAACGGTTGTTAAATAACTCAATTCGATCGAGTCTTCTTTTTCTTCTTCTTCTACTTCTTCTTAGCCGCCTCGACTACTATACGAAAATAATATACTACGGTGTATCCGGTACGCGCCGTGTGTGTACAGCGAGTGATGATGGTCGTCTCGTGTGGCGTCCTTGTGGTTACACAGTTTTCCGGAAACTATAATGCATTTGTAGTGTTGAGTTTTGAATTTTTTGTCCGTTTTTGCGCTTTTCTTTTTCTGCCGCGAACAAACCCAAAGTGCGTGAGAAATGCTCCGGTTTTTAATTAATGCCGGTACACGCGACCTCTGGGGGGTCTCAAACTATAAAGTCGAAAGGGTGGTGAAAAAACTAAGGCGATTGTTTACTTTTAGCTTGCCCATCACGACGATCGGGGAACAAGCCGAAACTTTTGCGTACAGTGTTGAAATAGGGACGGGTTTCGAGAGATTTCGAGCCAAGTACGGATAGACGACTTTTGAACTCTCGAGAAATTTACCAGGGCTCGCTCAGAACCGTTTTTTTTTCGATCATCGCTTTCAGACGATACGTTTGAACTTCCAAACGCCAGTGACCCCCCAGAGCATACCAGACCACGAATTTGAATATTTTGTAAAAGTTAAAACGCAAACGCTTTTTACACTGATACTGTGTAGCGAAACCCGCTCCTCAGCCTCTCCGAAAACGGTTTCATCCGAGTTTTTAGGTTTTGAGCGCCAGCGAGGAACGTATTGTTTTTACAATGACGTTTTTTCGTTTTCGGACAGACAGAGTGCTCCAATCGTTGAGTACCACACGAAAGTTGGGATTTCGGCTTTTATTTCGAGCGTGATCATTTTCCGAGCCACGGTTAGACGTCAGATAACTACTACAGGCTGCTATATCGTCATACGTATCGTTGTGAAAAATCGTTCCGCGTCGTAAACGATCGGGAAAAAAACTCTCCGCCGGGTATTTAACATTTTCCGAGTACATTATTTTCTACGCGGTTTTTTACCGTAACCTGACCGTAGACTGAATCGTTTTTTCGATCGCTTTCGGATACAAGGCCAACTCAACCCAGTACACCCGAAGCGTGGTCCGTCCCTTTACGCGACCGCAGCAGCGATCCCGGCGCTTTTTTATTAAATTCTTAATCTCTTTTATCAAGTTTTCCCGCAAAGCCGGTTTCTGCGGTATAACACACGCGCACACAATAAGACTAACCAGAGATTCTTGTCGCGTGTGTACACGACAATCGAATGTACATATTACACGTATTATTACACTGTGGTGCGGTTTATCCGTGTACGACATTATTATTGTCCGGGCGGCATTTCGGCTGCAGCGGTTCGGCGCACAAACGGATTTCGCGCGCGCACAATATTATACAGACGTGTGTGTGTGTGCGCGCGACAAAGACGGCCGAGAAATTCCATTTGAAACGCTCGTCATCTCCGGAGATTATCGATCGCAAAATATACCTGGTCCGCAGAAACCGCTCTTTGTTCACACACACACACACGATATACGTGTTATTATCGTACACGCTGCCGGTACGTGTAACACAACGTGTTGTTACACGGGGCGATTCTTTCTTTCCGCGAAAAATATCCCCGACGTTTTGTGCGCGTTTCGTGCCCACAACGATGTACGATTCGTTCTCGGCGGCGTCGGTCAAGTGTAAATAAATAAAATGACACGCGGTCGGGACCGTAAAATCGCCCCGGACAAATCTCGTCAGAAACGTGTGTACAACGGCCGCTGCTATTGGCACCGCCTTTATACCTAACCTAACCAACCAGTCCTTAATAGATAAGCTAATAGATAAGATAATAGCCTAAAACCTATCGCATCCAAACCTAGACACACGGACAACGAAACACGGACGCGAAAACCGTCGGTGCACGAAGTCTATAAACTTAGTCTATAAACTAAGTTTATAGACTTCGTGCGTCGGTGCCATTAGCCACTGCGGTGTACAACATTGTGCATTATACAACGGTATTGTACCGACGCGCATCGTACGACATCATGATAACGCGACAATAATAATACGACGTCTCGTTCTCGCACGCGGCTCAACAAACCCTTTTGGGGGGGCACTCGGATCGATGCGCCATGCGACCGGACGCCGTCATCATCTTCTTCCGATACCGTAGAAAAAATAAAAATTAAGTGGCACCGGGGGACTGCCGCGATATACCTATTGCATGTATTAAACAAATGAGAAGCTGACATAATTTTAAATTTTTTATTATTTATTCTAGTTATTCAGGAATTCGTATCTTATAGGCCTATGATAACTAAATTATGAAACGAGATTTAATATTCTCCAAATGTCTGGAAAATGCAGATACAAATACGTATATTATATATGAACCGTATAGGTACAATACATTGCAAATATATCTGCAAACAATAGCCGCAGACAGCGGAATACGGTTCGGCGCGCGGTAGACAGAGATTACGGGATTCCTCGGGTGGTCACGCTTTTTCGTTACGAACAATTTTTTTCACCAGACCCGCGATAAAAGCTGTGCAGGGGCGGTGCGTCAGGGTAAACTTTGAGACGGCGTCTCCCCAATAATTATAGCCGGCCAAAAAAATTGTCTAAGGGCCGATTTCACCAAAAAAGCTTTAACCGCGATTACAGTAATCATGATTAAAAGTTAATCGCGATTTATCCTCATTTGGATTTCACCACGTTAATCACGGTTCCACTAAACATGATTACGGTAACCTCGATTAACCGTATTAATCGTGATTAACATTACTATAAAATTATAGCACAGATAAGATAAAACTTATCTTATCTGTTTTATCTTATCTGTGATTATAGTATCTATAGCCATGGACAGCTGTGTCATCTGATAAGATAATAACAGTTCTGTGATCGTTTTTCAGTTTGATTAATTATAATAGTTATATAAACTAATTATATTCAATATATAATTATATATATATTATATATAATTTACCTCTCAAAGTGACCATCTATCAACGCCTGCCGCCCACTGTTTTGTTGTGTTACCCTTCGATTAATGGGGTTTGGCGCCTATTCAATTTCCATATTATCCTGGGCAAGTATTTCTTCCCAAGGAGCAGGAAGTATCAAAGCCCCTAGGGACTTCCTCTCCAGCTCTTCGGGCAATATTATGCAATACTAATGTTGCAGTTATGATAGGGAAAACACGCATAAGTTTTACTCGTAAACCTAAAGCCATTACTGGAAAACGTCTTTTCCAAACACCAAAAAATCTTTCAACGACATTACTCGTCCTTATTTGTGACTCATTATATAAGTTTTCCGCTGGTGTATGGCATTCTTGTAGAGGTATCATCATATAATTTGCAGAGGCATAGCCACTATCTCCTACCAATACTGCGTCCCCGTAAACTCCTTGCTCAAATAAAGCTCTTCTTTTTGACTCTCTAAATATTCTGGAGTCATGAGTGCTTCCATCATATCTTGCAACAACATCCATTATTTCTAAATTAGCATTGCATATCGCCTGAACATTTAACGAAAAATATCCTTTGCGGTTTCGGAAACGCTTTTATTATAATTAATATTAAATATTATTTATTATTTTGTTAATATTTTTTAAAAAATTTAATAATTGATAACATTATCAATATCTGAGGAAATTAACCGCGATTAAGAACGTTAAACGGCCGAAATTGGACGGTTAGTTCTTAATCGTGATTACTCAGCGGTTACGCTTAACCGAGTTTGGTGAAATCTAAAATCTCTGGTTATCAATATTAATCGTGATTTAGGTTAGTTAACCGCGATTAACAGTGTTGGTGAAATCGGCCCTAAATGTTTTCACAAATGTTTTAAATAATCTTAGAATATAAATATACAATATTATACATCTATTGTTGACTACGTTCAGTACATACGTTCTGAGCTATTCTTAGAATTGCCGATAACGACGATAACGCAATACCAATCTGCGGTGTGCCGTAAATTACGGCCCGTAATAATAGATGTAATATAGAAGAGACGATTGAACGACAGTCTCAATTCTAATAGGTAGGAGGTTATTACAAAGTTGGGGGGGAATCATTGCCATAATGGTTTTATACGGAGTCCTGGAGACTAGTCTCCTTCAACGGGCGTCGCTATAATCGTTTTTCATGTGTACTGTGCGTTTTACTTTTTAGCGTTTTATACTGAATAATTGTTTAAATTATGGAATCGAATCATTTTATTCTAATGTAATATAAAATATATACATTTTTCAGTAGTTTAAAATAATTAATATTGCAGTTAAATTTATAAAAATAAAATTAACCAAAGGTATTATTTTAGTAAGTAAAATGTATCCAATTATACCATTGATTCAACTGCAATATTTCAAAAAAAAGTATTTGAAAATAACAAAAAATTAAGTCTCCCCATAAATTTTATGCACGCACCGCTACTGAAGCTGTGCAATAGCTTAAAAAAAGCCCCGGAGATCGGTCTAGTAGTGGCTCGGGTGTAGTTTGACACGGGGTGGGCTGTGCGCTTTGGGTGTGACACTATAGTTTTTTACAAGTTGCGGTTTGAACGCGGCGCACCGTTTGAAGATACAATTCTGAGCGACTTCAGTTGTCCGGCGCACGTCGCATCAATAACATTACTTTGACGGTAAAAACTCTTATCGATCCCAATTTTTTTTAGTATTATGCGAGGTCCGATCTTCGTTTCGGACGTTGCGATCGAAAAAAATCCGAATCGATGCGGGGGGGAAAAACACGTTTCCCGTAGTTATTTTGTCTCCGGCCCGTTACGAAAACGACACGGAACGAGACGAGTTTCGCGACAAAATTGTTATAAACGGCTGTGAACCAAAATTGTGCGATTTTCTACATTTTTTAACCACGCGCGTAAAACTGTCCCGTTCGGACCGTATTTCGAGACTCGAACTAGAGGCTTTACGGAACAACGACTGTGTAAAATTCAAAAATTCCATAACTCCCTCGAAAACGATCAAAACCGATTGAAAGCCAACCATTGAACCCGTCAAACCCTCTTTAACAACGTTTGGCAATTTGACCGTTTTTCGTACACTCCTCGAAACTTAAAAAACAATCGCAAAATTTTAAAAACGCGTCAAACAAAGCACCATCTCCGATCCATCTTTTGAGGTATACGTTAAAATCTGAGCGTTCTTTCCACTAGAAAAAGCGATGACGAAAATCGAAAAAAAAATCTGAATCGAAAACATCTTGTCGTGGAGTTATGAATTCTTCTCAGTATACCGTGAATAAATTTAAAATGTACATAACTCGAATTCACACCAATAATTTAATCGCGACTAAACCATTTTCGTGTTGTTTTAAAATTCGATTTTGTTCATTTATTCTTGCCTTTTCGCGAGAAATGAGAAACTCTCATCGTGTTATTCCAATCGATAAAACATTGTTCGTACGAAACGATAAATGTAGGTATAGTAGTAATGAATATTACATAGTTTTTGTGCTCATAATACACTTAACCGTGCATATATAAGAAATAATCATAATTACGTGTAGACAATTATATCTATCATCTACCAATCAAAATTAACAATGAATAACCGCGATTAAGACGCGAACGAGCATTGTGCACGGTCTTAAGTCGCTTCATATGGTACTATAAATAATTAAACTTATGTATTTTTTTTTACAAGCAACAGTAAAAATATAATGAGATTTCCAAATCACATTCTGTATAGGTAGTACAAAGATCCGAACGTAACGCCAATATATTATATTGTGTAGGTAACTAAAATTTACATAATTCCAGACGTCCGAAAGGTTTTCGTCAAAACATAATTCGTTGTGGTGATGATAGTGATCATTAAATGTTATGTGTGGAAAATTAAATATTTTATTAGTAACTCTAAAACACGCGTTTTCCATGAAAGCATATCGATAAAAAAAATCAAACAAACGATGAGCAGACTTTCATGATTGAAGAAAAATCTAAACAATAGAATATTGTAATTGATATTGTTTTCAAACAGCATACTCAAAACAAATTGTTATAAAATATGGTACGCGTGTTTTAGAGTATCGGTGAAATATTTTTCCAGAAACGTACCACCATAAAAGCAAATGCATTTTTTTCATCTTTCCATAAACTAAAATCAAGACGGCATGTGTACTATAATGTACGCGCGACTTGAAACGTTTTTTATCCGATTTGAACAATCATCGAATAACCGAATGAATTTAATGTTACATTTTTTTTTTTTTAAGACAAGCTACAAATAATACATAATCTTGGATTGGTTCGAAACGTTGTTTGGAGATTAATAATGTCGTTGTCCGTGTGAAAAAGTGTATTTTGGTGGTGACCTTTCGGGGGGAAAAAAAAAACCGCCGTTATTACGATACAGTCTTACGCGAAATCTCGCATTTTATCTACAGAATCCGCGTCGCCGTAGTGATTATTATTGTTCTCTCGGTGTATTTCTTCAACCGAAGAACAAAAAACGCGTGACGACGGTTTTTCTCTCATTCCGTTGCGCGCGTTTGCATAATATTTTCATCGCGCGTAAATGCGTACATAATACATACATAAACACCGCGTTGTTAATATTGCTGCTGAATTTTCTATTGTTTCGCGCGTTACGATGTTTATTCATCAACAATCGCGTTATTATTGTTAAGTCAGCGGTTTAGTCGGCGAGAGTCAAACCGAGCGTGAGACGTTAAAAACTCATAATTCTTTTAAAATCGCGCACAGCGACTTGTTGATCGGAAAACAAAAGTGGCCGCGGCAATCGAACACGAAAATAATACGCTGCTCGTGATGCACACAGTGTGATGTATAAATAATATTGTTGTCGAAGAAATCCGCAAAAACAATACGTACGAGCAATAAGCGGCCCCCGTCGAGCGTTCGCGGGCTGTCGATCGCACGCCTAATATGAACAGAACAAAAAAAAAAATACGCAAATAACATTGATAATAAAAAAAAATCACGCTGAGCCGTTTTTGTTTTTCACGGATTAAAAAAAAAAAAAATTTGTGAGTATTGAAAAAGCAAATCTAACGCGAACATACATACACGCGAGTATATTACTACTATTGTACAAAGGCATATTATTATTGACAGCTCAATTGATCGTTTGATTTTTACGCGTGCGTTATTTCGCCTCGTCGTTGTTGTTGTGGTTCAGGTTATTATAATATTGTTGTACAACAATACTATATATATTATACGATATTAAATTATACCTATATACTGTCCGTGCACGCGGTCGTAAAACAGTTTTCTTATTTTAGCCGCCGCCGCCGATAAATAGGATATAACATAATATCGCGCGACACTACAACCCTTTTTGTATACACCGCCGAGACGAGTCCTGCGGTTTTCGCGGTTATTTTTTTCTTTGTTTTTCCATTGTACCTACATAATATAATGACCTATACGCATAAAGAGTCTAATTTCATATTATTCCATATTTTTTTTCATATCCTCGTGCCCAATAAATCACGCTATGGGCCGCAAACGGTCGTACCGTGTGGTGTAGTATTGACGCGGCTGCACGAGCTTTCGACCGGTACATAACGTATTAACATACGGCTGGTGTACAGATTTAACCGATGTAAACGCATAATAATAATAAAAATATTACACGCGCAATTACAATTTTACACGCCAATACGATATCGTAATATATAGACCCACGGTTTAAACGTTTTAGCGATACACGCACGCGCGATAAAAAAAATAATGTACATGTATCGTAACATTCGGCGGCGAAGGTGCAGGAAGAGTTTACCGACTTTGTATGTAGTGAGTTAAAATTTAACGAAAATAAACACGACTTTTTAACAATCGTTTCGACTTTTAACGAGCGTTGCCTATCGGAGATGATGGTTTTTCACTCTCCGGAGACTTTAACGCGCGCGCGACTCGGTCGCATTGTCCGAACCTCGTCCGTCCAGTATAATAAATTGTACCCCGAATAAACTGGACGACGTGTAAAATAGGATCTAAACCTCAATAATAATCAAAATAATCGGTTTTCTCTACAAATTGACGACGGCGATCCGAAACGAAAACGTGTTATGCAAATCACCGTTGTACAAAAAGGTATGGGTTCGTATTGAATTATCGACTCGTTCAAACGATCAGGCTGTGATATACACTCTCTTCTACATTATAGTATCTCTTCTTAAGACTACCACAATATTTATGCCACATATTATAACTCTACCATCCTGTATTTTATCATTGTTGTTCAATTAACTGTATAAATATAGAACGTATAAACGGTATTATACAACATCTACCGCTTTTTTATTTACCGCACATTTTATTTGCTCGTCCCAACGACGAGTGAACGGATACGTAAACGCGCGTATACGTCGAACTTTCGAGTATTTTCGCAGAACACACAAGTTTTTACGGATCAAAAACTGTGAAAACAAACACGATTTAAAATGCCTATAGTATTTCGCTCAAATGTTGTCGAAATCGATTGAATTTCGTTTCCGGAAACGTACAAACCGGATCCTGTATCCGCCCATATTTTGTGGTACGCAAAGAGCGATTTTGTCGTCCGAAACAACTTTTCCCAGAAAAAATGTACGTTTATAATACACCTGTATTATTGTAAAATCGAGCGCTCAGAGTCTTATTCTCGCTGAGACGAGTACGAAAATTTAAAAAACAACAGTACATACATTTTTGTACGCTTAAATGAACGCCTCACCGTCAATCGATTATCCTTCACGATTGTTTTTACTGTGTTTTACGTCGCGTTTTCACAAAAAAACATAATCGTTTGAATTAATCACGTACTCAATGTTTTTTGGACGGGGTTGGACCCCTACAGAAAATCCTCAACGTTCCGTGCTGCCGCGTTATGGGTACTAAAACTGCGGTACCGTACCGATGGTGCAGCGCGCTCGGGTCGAGGTTATTTTAATAAAATATTTGAGCGCACCCTTTTTTACTTCGCCCAGGGAAATCGACGAAATGTTCGTTTGCTCAACGTAGGCGCATGCCGTTTATTTTTTTCCAGCGCACTATCGCAGTATACGACGCGCCTTCTACGGTTACATCGCGGCGTGTTCGCAGAAGAAAAAAATGAAACTCCTCGAAAACCGTTCCGATACAGACTTTTGCGCCGAGTCAAATTATACGTACGTTATTATTACACACACACGGTTAATTGAATTGAAAAAATGAAGTTTTCGGCCGGACGTATTTTGTTACCCCTCGACGTGCAGCCTCAGACCGTCGCGCGCGTGTGTTTATAACCGTTGCGTGTGTAGGAAGTCGTAAGTAGCGGCGACGGTATCGTGTTTCACGCGTGTGGGGAGCACCGCGGCTATCAATTAGCATTAACGTCAACGCGGTTGAGTCCCCCAAAAATATTTTTATAATGTCGTCGGAGCTCAATCGTGCGAGATGTTGCGTTGCACGACGAGCCGTGCTGCGGGCGTGCGGAACAAACGGAACGATACGACACTGCAACAGCTCTCCGCGCGTTGAAATCGTGCGTGCAGCACCTATTATTATTAGCGAAACGCGCGCGTTTTCGAATTCTGAGCACCACGGTCTTTGCGATGGTGTTGGTTTTCTGTTCCGACTTTGACGTCCGATCGAAATGCCGTCGTAAAAAGTTCGGTGAAACGGACGAATTCTACGTTACATCAGAATCGTGTTTAAACGGAGTTTCCGTACACGTTTCGCGTTATCGTTCCTGCCCCAGTTCGCATTATTAATTTAAACGTCTTACAATATATATGGTATATTCCTATCGCAGATTGAGAAATGTGGTCTGTACGCCCGAAAGCTCAAGTCTGACCGACGCACGTTCAAACAAACATTGTGTTCGGTTGGCCGCTGTACTGTGTCTGTCTAACACGTCTTATTAAAACAGCACAATAACCGCGTAGGTAACTGCGGATTTTACGAGTACAATAAAATCATTAAACGCGTTTATAATTTGTGTAACATTGTTCCTAATTTGTGTATTCGTGATAACATCCGTGAAAAGCCGGTATACTGCTGTAGCCTACAAGGAAAAAAATAATCGTTTTAATTAGGTAGGTACAATACGTGCCGGTTACAGTGTATTAGAATTGGTTTTTGTATGTATTAAGCTATTTAAATTTGAAAAAAAAAACGAACGTTTCACGTCATTCAACCTCGAGTACAGTAATGCGCGTATAGTTATTAATTATTGTATATTATTATGTAGCGCCGTCGCGGACGGGCTTAACATAAATTACTTGTGCGTCTTTATACCGTCGTGAAGAAAATAAAGTAAAATGAATATGTGATGTACCTACACAATATTATCATAAAATATATAGCAAACAGTTTTTTTTTTTTCAAGATTTACGTACCGGTCGAATAAACAATACTATTGTGTACTGTAAAATTTAAGTGACGTGGTGTGTGTGCCTAAAAAAAAAAACCGTCTTTTGCTACTGCAGCACGCCATAGAAAGAAAGAAAAAAATGTGTTATTAGGATTTTCGTCCCTCCGTCGTTTTTGACTCCCAAAAAATATCTTTTTTTTTTCAATACCGTCGGTTTCGAGTAACCCGCGAAATAGAAACAGTGTTTTTAGCGTAGCAAGAAGAACGAATACGCTGTGTACGGCTGAGAAGGCTGAACAAAATCATGAATTTCTATTTTAAGTTTTTACCATTCAACCGCATTTTATTTTTGATTTTTTTGTAAACAGAAAAATTCACCGTGACGATTCGCGGTATGTCATAAAATACGTACGAGATAAAACTTATAAATGTTGCTCTAAAATTAAAAAATCTGTAACGATACCGGTAAAAATTATATCCAAATGAGGAAATAAATTCGTACGGTTCTTGAAAAAATTTCATACCTGCATCAGGTATCCTTGTACATTTTATTTAAGTGAATGAAATCAGTACACGTAGCAAACGCATTTTTCCGCGGTGTTGTCGCCAAAGTTGACAAGTTTTACGAACTCTTGGAAAAACGGTAGTCTTAACGTTTGTAGAACGGAATACAACTTTCCGATGAATGCGTTCTTTTAGCATCGTTATGACTCCGTTCATTATGGTCAGTAAAAATAAATCCAATATTTTGTTCAATAAAAACGCGCGCGATTTCGTCAACCGTGTTTCTAATCTATAGTCGAACAATATCGGTATAACTACTTGCGATTATAATTTTTATATTATCCTGAGGCTGTTTTGCGTATTTTTTAAATCCGAGGGGGCTAAGCCTCGCCCTCCCCGTAGAATTTCGCTTTTAAAAACGTCGAACGTTACGCGACAACGTTGCGGTCGTTCGCGCGCGTGAAGAAGTGCACGTCGCACATTTTTCACGCGCTGTCGGCAAAAAAATGTAGTTCTCATCGTGACGTCAACGTCGTGTTCGCGAGAGTATGAAACGTATTACAAAAATAACAGCCTAAAAACAAGAAAAAATGAAATCCGCGTACAATACGTACGATGATGTACGGCGACGCGTAAAATAAACGGGAAATGAAAATCTCGAAAAGTGTTCGCGACGGATAAAAGTCTGCAGACGGCACATTCGTAAAAATAAAAATCGACCATAGAGAAATGTGAGGGAAAATAAAGTCGTCCTGTTCCACCGCTGCAGCAGATCCCCCTAACCTCGCGGGGGCAAAATAATCGCCAACAAAAACGTATCGTGCTTGTTTAGTCCGTTACGCGCGCGTGTGTAGTAAAGCTTAGCGGCCATTTTTTTTTTTTTTATCTCGTTAATCGTCATTAGGGAGCTCCCTATTTTATTTGATTTTTTGCAGCCGGTACGGAGGTTTGTGCCCGATGATCCGCTTATAATGTGTTATAAAACGCAGACATCGGCAGTGTGTTGACTTATTCACGCGTAATGATCCTGCCCCGCCACGAAACGCGCGGGTCCTGTCCCGTCCCCGCCGGCAAATCCGCTAGCGGTTTCGCACGTTTCCCCGCTCACGCACCGCGTACAAAACGATATCACAACGATATTGTACACGTTTGCGGGTAACCCCCTCGAGAAAAAATGCGGCCAAACACCGTATAAATACACCGCGGTAACCGAATTAGAGTACTTAGCGACACCGTCCGTCCCCTCGGCGCAATGTATATTATTACGACGATAATCAACGGCAAACACGCGACCGTACAATACACGCGCAGGCCGATGTGTACCCGCCATTTTCGCACCGGTTTTGTACGCTGGGTTGTTGAAAAACAGTGTGCGAGTGTGTGTGTGGTTATTGTCAGCGATATATATTTGGGAACGTCAAAAAAGCCGATTCGGTCGGGCTGGTGTAAGCGGATTGTGCTCACGAGCTTGTAATACGCTGGGCCGTACGTACAGCGGACACAACGGTCGCGCGATTCCAGTTTCGCACACGGCGCACATCGATGCGGATGAAGATGTAAGTTCTCGGATTCGTCCGTACGGAATACAAACTTGTTGTGTGCCGTTGTTCAAACTCATTTTACGCGTTTTTGAGCAGCGATTATTACCGTACGTTATGGTTTCTATATAGGACGCGCGGGTCTCGGAGGAGTTACTACCCGTGGAGACTACACGATGACATTTGGTTAGTTTCGAGCGCGCAACTCCGGTAGACGCGGAGGTTTGAAATTTTGCGATACTGTCGTCGGGGATCGTTCGAGTTTGAAAACATCGGCGAAACAATCGTTGTGTTCGAAGATGATTCTGATACTTACGATGTCTTTTTTCGCGTCAACTAATACGTGCCATTTGTATCGAGGTAGTTTTAATTTAGTTTGTACATTAAAAACGTACCTATAAAACTTTTTCCAATCGACCTCTATTTGTTTTTTGCGTAACACGGTTATTGAAAAAAAGGTATACGTATAATATGTTATATATGACGTACGACTGAATATTTTAATTTGGTCGTGAGCGTCTCTTCTTGACTAACGAGAACGCGCTTATATCTTTAGGGTTGCCATACGTCGGCGGGCAAACTGTAAAAAAAATCCTCAGAAAAAGATTTGAAAAGTGTTTCAACAATAGAGAAAAAAAGTGTCAAAAAACATTAAACAACCACATTTTCATCTTTTATTATTTTTACGTCTAATTACTGATATACTGTGCTTGTTAGGTATTTAAATAATGGTTGAATTGTGCAAACTGACGATACGTAATTTTTACACTACGTTACTGACCCCCGGTTTGTTTTGCTATGTAATCTTTTGTTCGATTGATGTCTAATTGTATATATTGTCAAGTGTTATACTGTATTATTATTAAAATATTATGTACGGTTGTTTTTCAATCAAAATATGTGTAATATTCTGAACAGCTTCATTTCACTTCTGCTATGCATTATACTGCGTTTGCAATTACTATTTGTTTAACCCCTTCTGTTTTTAGATTCTCAGCTTTATCGTTTTACAACGATGTTTTAGATTCTGAGCGTTTGCGATGATTTTCTTTTTTTCTGTGATCAAAAGTTCTAGTTGAAAAACTGCTCCGATTTTAACGTACCTCAAAAGATAGATATAATTGATCCACGATGGTACTTTATTTGAAGCGTTTTTTAAAAATTTTGATTATTATTGGAGCAAAAAACGAAAACGGCGCAATTTTTTTTTTAATTGCCCCGTTCGACTTGAAATTTATACGCGTCATTAAAAATGGTCAATCGAGTTTACTGTTGGCATTTAAATCGACTTTCATTTATTTTTAAGGGAGAACTTAAAACTGTTTGAATCGTACGCGGTTATATATTATTCCGTAAAACCTCTAGTTTTTATGTCTTTTAAGTCTCGAAACTTTAATACGATCCAAACAAGATAGATATTTTACACGTGTGGTGAAAAACTTAGAAAATCGGTAAACACAATTTCGTTTTATGCCGATTTTAAGTTGTTATTTTGCCGTAAGACTCGTCGTTCCGCGCGGCCGTTTACCTATTTCTCATGGCGGGAACAAATAATTACGGGAAACGTGTGTTTTACAAGTCGATTTAGATTTTTTTTTTGATCGAGATAAAGATCGGACCAAGCCGAAACTTTTACAAAATAGGAAAGATTCGATAAAAGTTTTTTTGTTGTTAAATATTTTCTCTTCACCAGGACGCGGTGTACTAGACAGTTACCGAGCTCGCTCAGAATCGTATTTTTGGAGGCGATGATTTATCATTGCTTTCAGAAATAAATAATGCGTTTAAACCACAACTTCTAAACTAGTGAACCCACCCGAAGCGTATACAGTCGCTACCCCGTCGTCAAACTATACCCACGCGACCTACAGTGATTTTTTTTTTGTCGAACGGGGCGCAACGAACACGGACGACGGCGACGTTTCGCAAACGCCGTGAATTTTCACAAATTTTCACAAATTTTCGACGTTTCGCAAACGCCGTGAAACCGCAGGACAGCGGTAACCAACGTAGGTAGTACCTGTATTTTGATTTACTTCAACGTTTTTTTTTTGTCTTGATTTCTTTTTTTTTCTCGTGTGACCCGTTGAAATTTCTCACGCGCGATGTCTCGTTTATCGCCCGAAGATGTGCACACGACGGCAATATTATTATTATTATGTTATCGTGATAATAATTTCATCTGAATCCACAAATCTACACTGGCCAGGTACAAGAGCTAACACAATACAGCTGTCGTCTCACTATAAAATATACCGTATATTATAAAATATAACGTCGTATATAATATTGTCAACTCATCATGGTTAAACGTCATCGTACACCGCGAGAACGCGCTGCGTAAACGCGAAAGCTTCCGACGCGAAACGTCTCCGATTTCGTTGTAATTATATATTACATCTGTCTCTCATTATCGTCGCACGTTTCTCGACGGCTCGTGTTTTGGGTAGTTAAAAAAAAAAAATGTTTCACATTTTAACGCGTCCTCGGCGAGAAATAACTGGCAAAAAATAGTGTTTGATTTTTCTTAAATGCCAACAAAAAACGCCGTTCTTATCGAAAATATCATTATCGTTTTCGTCCGATTCAAACTGCGAACGACGCTATAGATTCTAGAAGGGTGTCAGGCCCTCGTCGCGACTTTTTCGCCGCCATACTCGTTGAAACCAGCAGCTATAACTGTTTTCTACTGAAAATACCGAGTAAAAATACTATCTTAACTTGCTTCGACCGAAAGAACGTGATAAAAACGATTCGGAATTGAGCGAATTTTAGCGTTCCAGTATCGACCCGCTGCAAGTACCCGAAAATGTTTTTATACTTACTGTATGTTGCGGTGTTATAATGCTCCTTCTATAAAAACGCGTCTTGTACGGGAACAGCTCGATTTCGGATGTCGAAGCCAAAACGACGAAGAGCTGTTTTCGCAGGGAAGGACAACGAAAACACGATTTGGAGGCTATTCGCGAGGTTTCCCTGCTTGTGTGTAACAGATTCCAACGATTTGGTTGTAACAATATCGGCAGCCGAACGAATTCCCGTTTTTACATCTCCCTCTGTAAAGTCCTGAGCACGGGATCGGCGAAAGCTATAAATAAATACACGAGCGACTTGGGCAATCCACCGCAAAGGGGCGCTGATGGAGAAAAGTATTTAAAATTTTTTTGTTACAATAACGATAAAAACATCGAGTTGATAATTGCAAAACAAATAATCGGATTTGGCGACGTTCCGATTTACGTCGATTTTCAACAGATGATTAAAAAAAAAAAAAAAAATAGTAATCGGAGTATCGAAAAACGTTTCGAATAAAATATTCTACTTGAAAACCACAACTTTTTTTTTGATTACAATTCATTCGGCGAATGATTTTTAATGATTGATAATTTATTGTCAATTTATTCTTAAAGCAAATTCGTGACAGCCAATTAATGTCAATGACATCACGTTGGGGTATTATTATACGGACACGAGGGAATACCAAAAAACTGCACGCCTAACGATTCTGATATCCTTGGTTTTAGAAAATAACGCCGTAATTTATTTTAGTTGAAAATATTCAGTAGGCAACCAAACCGGCAATAAAGCGTTTGAAAATATTTTATTAAATTCAGGTATACACACAGGAGTAAAATAATTATTATCACTTGGCGAGTGGATTTGCAAAAAAAATTAACACCAAACAATAGTTGTTATCGAGCTAAATAAGTTAGCCTCGAAAAATTTAAAAAAAAAAAAAAGCGGGATCGGTCTAGTTCGCGCGGTTAGTTTGACGGGGTAGCGACCACGCTTTGGGTGAGTAGTTTAGAAGTTGTGGTTTAAACGCATTATTTAATTTCTGAAAGCAATCATTGCCTTCGAAAATACGATTCTGAGCTAGCTCAGTAATTGCCTAGTATACGTCGTGGTAAAAACAAATTTAACTCTTGTCGAATCTGTATCTTTCCTGTTTTGGTATCGTGTAATAGTTTCAGCTTGGTCCAATCTTCAATTTGGATGTTATGATCAAAATAAATCTAAATCGATGTGGAAAAAACACGTTTCCCGTAATTATTTGTCTCGCCCCAAGTTTCGTTACTCCCTTAAAAACGATCAAAATAGTTTGAAAACTAAGCAGTTAACCCTATTTAATGACACACATAAATTTCCAAGTCAAACGGAGCATTTTTGGGAATTTGCCCGTTTTTTTCTCAGAACCTAAAAAATAATCAACGTTTCAAATAAAGTACCATCTCGGATCGATCTTTTGAGTACGTTAAAATTAGAGCATTTTTTCTACTAGAAAAAGTGATCACAAAAATAAAAAAAAAAACCTAATCCTAGTCCCCTTACTGACTTTTCCATAAAGTGTTGTCATCCTAAAATTGTCTTGAAAACTTGAAATTGTCATCCTAAAACTAACAACTCGTAACTTAACTACGTATGGTGATACGGACTAGAGCGGTCTGTTGTCACTCGTCTGTGAAAAAAACACTCGACGGAATCATAATTTATATTATCTGTCAGATACTGTGGCTGTAAGATCATAACAGCCGTCGTTGACTTGGGAACATTTCTCGATTTAACACTGAATAATACTATGATTTACGGCTGGCTGACGATTTCAAGTTGAACTCTACGCATATTATAATTTAAATAATGTATGATTTATACTTTAGATGACAAACAAAACATTAAAGTAGCGTTCAGGTTATCAACTTGAATGAGAATTCTCGTCATGTTTTGTCACTGAGAATAAAGCACATACATATTTGGGTACAAAATAAGAAAACGCAACAGTCCGGCAAATCCGCAAGAATATTTTTTTGCTGTATCAGCATAAAATAATTAACAATTTGTTTATACATAATAATAACAATTTATGGCAGGATGTACAATACATAATATAATAAACAAAACAACAATTATAATATTCATAGTATTAATTCTAAATAATAATAATTAATTAATTAAAATAATAAGTACATAAAAACAAAATATTATGTTCAGTCATATGGCAATCCTTTGAGCACAATAAAAGAGTGTCATAAGTGTTAAGTGTTAGAAAAAGAACGATAACAAATATTATTAACATGATAAAAACAACAAACAAATAATAATAATAATAACAAATTCATCATCTTTTTGGATCAACAGAATACAACGCTATTGTTCCATCTGAAGCGCCAGTAGACAGCAAAACTTTAAGTGGGTGAAACTTCATGGTTTCTATTTGTGAACAACGCGTACTGAACCAATCGGTCAACTTCAACGAGTTTAAAAAGTGACCTTTCGTGTTGTAGAACATCAATATTTGATTCACATTGCTGCGGAGTAAAATATTCTATTTAATACAAATTATCAACGCGAAAATGACTTAAGCTGCCTACATTCCATGGTTCACACATTGTTACTAATCACTAAATTCTTATATTTCTAGTGAAATGTTCTATTTATGTTTGTGTAATGAATATACAAATTCTCTAGATTTTTAAGCAAAATTTTCACTTACCACGCTATTAAATCACACGTCGGGTGAATGGTAGCACAGTTCAAATTGTTGACATAAAATGTTTGCTGTGATTTAATTTGACCAAACTCAAAACTTTTTACTTCTCCATTAGCGCTATTATACAATTTAGTCATTATACTTTGAATTTTTATTCTAATACATTTTCATTCTAAATTAAAAATAATTACCTAGCAGATATAACGGTTGCATCTAGTAGTCTTAAGGCAAGTATTTTGCTGTCGTGTTCAACAAAAGAAGTTATTTTCGCTTCGACTGGAGGTAGTCTCTTATCAAAAACATTAATGGAACCGTCTTTGCAGCCGGCAGCAAATATATTGTTATCTGTGAAATACAATAGTAGTATTGACATCAAATTATTACATAAAATAATTTATTCACAACTTTTATTAAGCAATATAAATTTAAACACTTTCACAACAAGAAAACTATAAGTTTAATGAAACAAAGTGTATACAAGTTTGAAGTTGTATATTTTGTTCAAAAAAGGTTGAAATTAGTAAAACACCATACTAACTTTAATGTGTTAATAAATCTGAACAATTTTTGGAAGAACTATAGTATATACATATTAGTGTTGAGTACACATAATAGAAAAAAACCATACAAATAACGGTGTCAAAATGTAAATGAACCAAATTTGTATTTAAACATTATTTAAATTTTTTTAGAACTTAAAGAAAACCAAATGTTGTTTTGGATTGCATTAAAGATATGAAACTGAAAATTAACTATTTCATGGATCAAATCTACTAATACCAAACACATAATCTTTTTAAAGACATTACTCATTAAGATTGAAGCACACCTTCAATCAGACAGTGTACAAAATAAAAACATTGTACAAACAATACATTTTTAGATATACTCAGAATCGAAATAAAACCATTGTTGTAAATTAATCAATACTTTGATAAAGCACAAATTATTCCTTTATAACAACAAGCTCCCAACAACAATTATTGTAAATCATGTACAAAGAATATACGTTTTAATAATTTATTAGTAGTTTGTTATACCTTTAGACTGCATAGATAAACATGATACAGATGAAGTAGACAATGCAGTCAGTTGAGTTTCGGTTTCAACGTCCCATATTTTAATAACTGCTGAATCACCACCACAAATTAATTGGCATGAACGTTGATCCCAGTGGACAACAACTAAAAAATAAAAGATTAAATTATAATATAATATATTAAATAACACTTTTAGTTGAATATTTATGTTGTCATTTGAGAGATCTCAATACACTGGAGACAAATTCTGGGATTAAAACGGCATAGATTTGTACATCAAACGGACAATGATTGCATTTAACAAGAAATGTATTTTAAAATTCTAATTAGATTATGAAGTATGACAGAAAATTAACAAGATTAGAGTCGCAAGAAAATATAGAACAAGAACAAGTATGTAAAGGCCAATAGTACTGCTGAAAAGTTGATAGAGGGCAAAATGGGAGAACATTTGATGGATGGTTTCAGCATGCGAGGAAGAGTGAGGAAACAGAAACAGTAAGTGCAGTTATGAGGATGAACATTGAATAAAGAAGCAAAAGACAAAGACCGAAAAACAGATAGTTGAATATGATTAAGTGACTTGAGAGCTGCTGGTGTATGCATAGAGGATGTGAAAGATCGGGACAAGTGGAGTTTAAGGACAAAGGCTGGCCAACCCTAAATTTTAGGAGGGAAGGCAAAAAACTTAAATAAACAGACGTACCGGACTGCTGCTTTGTAAACAATTGTTTTTTATCTTAAACATAATATTACACTTTAGTCAATAAATAAAATTAAATTATGTATTGCAAGTTATTTAATACTTATACTTGATTTTAAATGCAATATCAACTGCAGTTACACTTGATTAATTATTCATGTAGCTGACTTTAATTTGATTTACAAACGAGTTGATTTTAACTGTATATTAATATATCGCTTTAATGTTAACATCTACTATTAGAAACACATTTGCTAAATTCAACGGAAAACAAATTTGATGATGATTGAAAGATATGTAATCGTCGAAACACATATAACAATCGCTTGTCGCCTCTTTTACAGAATAAAACATTGACAAGACTTATTTCAATCTACCAGTACCAATACTGTCAACAAAGTTACATGCAACTAGTCCTTAAGATAAAAACAATCCACGTACACTTTATCTCCAATGTGTTAACCCAAGATTGGATTTTTTGTCACAACAATAGTTTTTCTATGCTACAATATCTCCTAAGTCCAATTTATAAGAATCCGTGAAGAACTTAAAGCATTAAGTTGGTGCATCATAAAAGTCTTACTTGAAGAACTGTCAAAACTGGTACTCTTGCAGATAGGCAGTGCATGCCAACCACTCAGCAGTTTGGGAGTATTCTCGGTAATGCGAGACCAAACCTGAACATTCCCATCACTGTAACCAGCTAACACTAATGCTATGTCATGACTGTTGATTAGTTCTACTGCGGATAGATGTGGTATACCTCTATATGAAAAATCTAAGTGGCGATTTCGGAAATCTGGTTTCCATTCACATAATTTGTAGCTGCTATGATAATCCCATACCCTGCAATTTAAAAATTAATTAAAATATTTGCACATCAATTAAAATAAAATATTAAAAACTGAAATAAATAGTTAAATTGTTTTGAAATTTGTATACTGATCTGTATTTTAATCATTTTTGTTAAATTAGCACTGTGAAAAAATTGCAACTCTGGGTTGGTCACTAATTTTGATTGTGTAACAAAAAGTATTACATTATACTAGAGAGCAACAAAATGCATTGCTTACAAAAATAATGATACTTTAAATTCATTCTAAATGAAATTTAGTTTTAAAAAGTAGTTAAATCTAATTCTAAAGTGAATCAAATACACAAATAATTAAAAGTATTAAAGTTATATACTTATCATGTTTACTATTGAGTTTAAAAATTATTTGAAATTGTAATCAATTTTATACTTTACACTAAATCTAAAATTTGTAAGAACTTTAATTTCAACATTTTTTAGAAGTTATTGCCAAAAAAAAAAAAAATAAATAAATACAACATTATAATAACAATGTAAAATCTATAACCATATCTATAAAAAAAATTGAAAGAACAGATTTTTACTGTTATACAAAAACACATAGGAAAATATGTCAATGAATTTGTTCTAAAAACGTTCGTCCGTTAGTATTACCCATCCTAATAATGTGTGAAAAGTTCAAGTCTTTTGAAACATTCTTGTAACTTTTGAATCATAATTTAAACAAAATACAAAAAGGTTGTTAGCTACAGTAAAATCATGATAACATCAAAATTTAGTTATTTAGTCATGGTTAACTTTCTTAAACTTGACAGTAGCATTTTTTTTTTTTAATATGTGTACTGTCACATTATGAGTGTTTTCTTTAAATAATTTTAAATGCCCATGATAACTTAAATATATAATTACTATAAAGAATTTAATTAAATCACTGAACATTTCAAAACAAACAAAACATCTTTACAAAGTATTATTTTTACGTTTTAAAAAACCGCTCAATTATTTTAAATAAAAATTATTGACAGTTTGAGAGAAACCTTGTATCAACAAATTAATAATGATAAACGTCAAATAGTTAATGGTAATTTCATTATCCACTTATCAACTAAGGGAATCAATTTATAATTATTTATTAATAATTCAATACTTAATCAATGAAATTATAATTGAATAACTTTACATAACAATAATATAAGATATTTGACATTTTTAAAAACCAGTAATAAAAATATGCTACTTACACAGATACATACAAAGGATTACATCAACAAGAACATAATTATTTAAAAAAGTGTAAATTTGAACAAAAAACTCACGTCAATTGGTTATTAGTGGCAACCACAACATGCGGATCATACGGATGGAACACTAGTGAATTAGTTTGTTCTACACATTTAGATGAGAATATTTGGTGCTCTACCTTAGAATTTAAGTTATTAACTTTGTTTTGTTCTTCACTGGCTTCTTTACGAAGCATCATATTTCTCGTGTACCTATTTAATGTATAATTTTATAAAGACATTCTAACATAAATAATAATAGTTAGTACAAATTTAATATATCATTACCTCCATTCACGCTCATAGTATACAATCCTTTCTAAGTCACATACATCATGCATTCCACTCAATGGATAAGCAAAATTCTTAGATTCCCATTCAAAAAACTGAGATTTTAATAAACTTTTGATTTGATTTATACTGTCTTTATCACTATAGCTATCTGCATATGTAGAAGATGATAATGATAGCTTTTCAGCAGTAGAAGATGTGGAAGTATTCGAAGCAGTTTCTTCGATAATCTAATAAAAAAAATTTAAAAAAATAGATAAATAAATTACTAATAAAAACAATCAACACGCATATAACAATGACATACAGTATTTGGTACAACTTTTCTTGTTCGAGAATTTGACCGTTGTTGAGTCATTGAAACTTTTGTCCGAGAATGCATTTCTAAACCACATGATGGAGGCGATTCTCCTGGACTAAAAGTAAAACATAAAATAAAATTACAATTTTTATAAATACATAGATATTTTTACGTCGTGTTTTGACTAAATATAAATTCTTACACACACGGACAAATAACAATTGTGGTAATTTAGCTATGTGTCACTCAACTTTAAACAAATGATACATTAAAATATAAACGCAGGTATAGATTAAAAATTAATATTAGTAAATTAACTAAAATTAAGTAGTTAGTAAATCAACAATTTAAAATTAATTTATTAAATTACCTCAGATAGCTTTTAGAAGACGGAGATGCAGGTAGAGAATGTGAAGCACGACTTGCTAGTTTTTTTACAAGCTAACAAAAACAATTAGACAAAACACATCATAATAGTTCTTAAGAATATAATGGTACAAAACTATAACTATTAACTAACTTTATGCTTGATGTAATTAGTTAGTTTTCTTGCATGGCTTGAAACATCTGGGACAATATCATGTTCTAACATAGTCAAACCTTTCCACAAATTCCAATGCGTGTGTTTTAAGGGTGATAAGGTTGAAGAGTCTAAAATAATATTAGTGTTCACTTAAATGACTGTAAAATGTATTATTATATTATGCGCAATGTATATTATTTATACCCATAGAAACTATAGATGAAGACGAATTCGTTCGTCTCAAATTTTCAGCCTTGGCTTCCTCTAGCAGTTCTTCTGATATCATACAAACAAATGGAGTGGGAGAAGGATTGACAAACTTTTCTTTTGAACTGACTCTCAAAAGACTAGGTTTTGAGTTGCTATTTGGATCTATAACCAATTTTAAAGTATAAAAATATTTTTTTTTTTTTTTTTTACTTTACAATGGCAGTGTGTCAAAAAATTTAGACTTTGTAATAATTATTTTACCAATTAACTCTAAAACTCAATGCTTACTTTTGTAAAGGGATCCGCACAGTTTATCATTTAGTTTCTCATTTAATTCATGCTTTACAATCTCTATAAAAACCCGTTCGTACACAATAACATTCCATTGGAGTGCAATTGCTACTTCCTTCATATAAAACAAATTATTATGAAAATACTATTCAATCACAGACCAAATTATAAAAGATTTTTACCTCTCTAACTAAAGGACTCATATCTTTGGCAACCTTATCTAATAAAGTATAGGCTACATTTTGATAAACTCTTAACGCATGATCACTACAGTCCTTATCCCAGCTTACATAAGTACCAAGAGCATACACGGCAGCAGCGCGAACCTAAATAAACGTAATTGAAAAAATGAAGATAATTTAATTCACTTTTTTTTAGATACATTTTACAATATTATTTATTTTTATACAATATAGGTACATTTAGAATTTAGGTGTAACAAAATTCTTTGTGGTATGCTCAAGTTAAACAAAACTATGTTGTTGGTATTCAAAATTGCAGCAACAAACTTTTTAAATTTTATTCAACAAGTGCTAGTTGCTAAATTTAATAAACCCAAAATCACAAAAATGATACACTTTTTATTGTGTACACGTATTTCAACAACTATGTTGTCATCTTCAGCGCGAATCAACGACTGTTAGTACTGTTACGACTGCTAGTTGACCGTATGTTTTCTTTATAAACCTTTCCATGCACATTATATCAAGTATGACACAAACTCAATGGAAAATAATCAAGAAAATTTGCTATTGAACAAAGTTATGATACACAATTTTGGCTGAAACCTTTGGCTAACTGATTTTTTATTCAATTCTCCACAATTTAAGTCAATAACTAATACAATAAGAACACGATTTAAGGGGATAATGTAACATAAATAAGGACTATGTCAATGCAGATAATAATTTAAAAAACAATAATAAATCTGAAAATTATTATTTAAAGTTACTATGTTATATATTTTAGTAAAAGTAGTACAAATACATCAACATATATACATATATATATATATATATATATATAAAAGGATAAACTGACTGATTGAGGTATCAACGCACAGCCTAAACCAATGGGTCTAGAGACTTGAAATTTTGCACAGATGACCCTTATACAACAAAGGCAACCACAAAAAAAGAATTTTTAAAATTCAACCCGTAAAGGGGTGAAAAGGGGGTTCAACGTTTCATACATCAATCAATGAAAAGACCAAACCGCTGTGTCTAGACTTGAAATCTTGCACAAGAGTTTCTTATAAAAAGTAGACAAGACCCTAAAAAGAATTTTTCAAAATTCAACCCCCAAAGGGGTTTCAAATATTGATCAACGCACGACCCAAACCACTGGGTCTAGAAACTTAAAATTTTGCAAAGAGGTTGAATACATTATTTTGTCATACATTTTTAAATTAATCCTTTCATAAAAAAAAAAATAGACCAGATAGGTATGCTTAAACCTATACTATGTACAACTTGACACACAGACTTTTTTGACTTTCATTTGAAATAATCTTACTAAGCCTTGTCCAACTAACTCCAGGCAACGCCTGAGTTGGGACAGCCAGTATTTTAATAAAAACATATTTTTGAATTAGATGAAAAAAATATTTTATTTATGAATTTCAGATAGAAAATACTCACTTCAGGAATTTTGTCTTCTAATAAAGTATAAAGTTTTTCATGAGCTGTACTCCGCATAGATACCTCGCGAGCATCATCAAAATTAGCCCACAACTGAGAAAGGCACAATGCTAACCACTTTCTATAAGGAGAACTAGCATCAGTTAACTGATCAAGACATATGCACAACAAACCATTTTTTAGCCCAAGTTGTTGCCCAATATTATAGTTCTGCATAAGACGAGATAGTACAACAGTACCCAACAATCTTTGTTCTTCCTAAATTATTAAAAATAAATAATAATAATAATAAATACTTATAAACATACATTGTTTGCTCTGCTCAAAACATTAAAACTAAATTACACAGTAAAAGTCAACCATAAAATTTAGTTTGATTATTAATTGTAGACTTATAATGAAATTTCAAAAGAAAATAAGTGTTTAAGTTGATGTTTTGAAAAGTTTTGTCCTAAAAATGTTTAATAATAAAATTAACATCTAAATATTGATTAAGTTAGTTTTCAAATGTTTCAATTTCGAAAAAATTATAACATTTCATTGTTTTTAAAGCATTTAAAATGAATTGCTTTTTAAAATTTATACTAAAAAATTTTTTAGTATCACAAAATCAAATGTAATATTTTAAGTTTAATATATTGATAATAGAAATTTGTTATCAATATTTTCTAACTTCCAAACATTTTTAACGCTAACTATCTATCTCAAATAGATATATTCTTAGTAGTATATTCCATAATTAGTAATTTTTATCCTATTGCATTGAATAACAAAAATTGGTAGTAGTGACATTACGATCTGTTCGATTTGTGAACAGAACCTGAGGTGTTCGGTTTGGTTCAAAATCAAACTCAAAATTGGAAATATTCAAACCAAACTAAAAAAAAAATAGTTCAACTCAAATATTGTACCAAGGAAAAAAATGTTTTAACCAAATTTGTCAAAAAACGATAAAAAAAAATGGAAAAATGTGGAATCCTTATTTACTTAAAATGTTTAAAAGGTACCTTCTTAATAAATTATACATTGCTTGGCATAAATGGTCATTTATATTATTATATTATTTTTTTTATTAAGTTCGATTCGTGTTTGAATAAAAAATTTTAAGTTCTGTTCGGTTTGAGTTTGATTAAAATTTTAATAAGTTAGGTTTGTCATCAAAAATTTGGATTTGTAACATCACTAATTGGTAGGGTAATATGTTCATAATATTTTTAATTGATATTGATTTTTACAATTAAATTGTTTAGAAAAGTATACTTACAGGCAAATTTACATCTTCAACCAATTGAAGAAAATATTTGAAACCATTTTCTCGAACAATATCAGTCTGGCAAGTCTTGAAATATTTATGAATATAAAATTATTAGTACTTAGTATTGTATAATTTTTCAATACAAGAAACAAATTATTACTTAGACTACCAAAGCAATTCATGTTTAAAAAAGTAATGGTTGAATAATTATATTTATACACTTACATGGTCAACAGCCATTATTTTGGCCCAAATAAAAGCTAACATTGGCCTTAGCTCAATAGCAAAACTCTGCAGTAATTTTAATATGTATGGAAATATTCCTACAGACAAAGTTAAACTTACTGCCCATGGACCTAAATCTAAAAATCTACCTAATAATTCTAACGCCCGAAGGCGGTGTGCTTGACTTAATAAAACCTGTAGAATAAATTAAAAAATATTAACACATTTATAAAATGTCATAAATCATAATGATTGTAACCATAATTAAAATTACTTGAAGTACAATCGGTAACTGTTCAGGAACACTGCGTTGTTTTGTAGGCAAACAAGCTGTGTGGTCCAGCCAAATTTCGAAAGCAGTCAATTGTTCTTCAAAAAACGTTGTGCGCACAAAAATTGCATCACCATGTTCTAGAACACGTTGTAACTGGGATAAACATAAATCTAAAATATGGTCCCACGACTGTAAAAATAAAACAAAAATGTCAAAACTTTTAAACTATTTAAAGATTTTTTATTTTGAAAATGGTAATTCATATAAATTATAAACAAACAAGTTTTAAAGTAATATAACACTAATAGTTCTTTAATACAAACCCGCCACATGGGATGATTGTGTGTAGGCGGTAACTTAGGTGAAGATACAGGTTCACAATCATAACTCCTCATAATACGTTCTGCTAATAAGAAGTTCCTAAGTAAACTTGCAACTAATAAATCTTGTCGAAATAATGTTTGAAAAGTGTCTTTAAAACAAAATTATTAATTATTTCAAAACCATTATAAATATGAGAACACAAAATAATAATATCCATACCTCTGGGCAATACATTCCAAGCTATTGTATCAGTAATAGCAGTAAATACCCAATTTAATTCTCCCAACATAGTCTGTCGATCATTTAAAGTACCAGGAATTCTAGAATAAGCAAATAAATATTATAAATAATATATATAAATATTATAATTAATATTATTAAAAATTTAAAAAGAAATAAATTATTTATAATTTGAAACTCACTTATCAATAAGATCAAGCAGTGATTTTGAACAATATTTTGACATCTTTTGCATTATAAACCTAAAAAAATATGAGATTTTAATCATAGGATTTTAATGAATAAGATAAGTTGGTATAGAATAATTTATAACTGTCTCAAATTCATATCAAACAATTTCCGCGTGTATTTAAATATTTATTAATTATACTCAATTTTAGAGAGAAGAGAATAAACGCATTTTGTGACAGTGGCGTATATCCTATAGTCAAGGCGTTGTTTGGGCGACACCTTTAAAATCTGAAAAATTGATTGTCTAAACTTGTTAAAGCTATATTAATTTAGTTACCTATGGGGATAAATATTAATGATGAAACGAGGTGGGAGGTCTATGTTAAGCAACCCAAAATTTGTTTAAATATACGCCACTGTTTTGCCCATTGCAACTAACGGCACGGCTATAAACAGCCTGATATATCTCCCTTATATACACACAATACGGTAGTTGACAATCAGCGTGTTGGCACCAATAATAAAGCTAAGAATTTTGATAATAAATAGTCAACATCACAAAAATGTGAAGGGAAAAGACTTCTCTCAAAAAATATAGTAAAAATAATTTAACAGTATTGTAGTTTCTTTTCTCAGATGACCAACAAATTAATAGTATAAATACTAATGTTGCAAAAAAATGTGAATATAGTGACAATAACAGTTTGATGTACCGTGAAGCTGTGTCTTGAAGATTTAATCTTACGTTTTGTGTTTACATTTGTAATGTATACAGGATCTATAAATGATCATTAGTTTTTAATTGATAATTCAATATTAATTCTTAGAATTGTTTTTAAATACAAAACACTTAACTTGAGTTAACATTAATAGCAAGTAATATCATGTTGCGCACATAACATTTGTCAATGATAAAAAATTTTAACAAAACAAAAGACAAGACATTAATTTTGCCAGCTTAACTTGAAAAGTATTATAAAAGTATAGTCAATAAAAATTAAATAAGTTATATTTGTTTATTGGAACAGTTTAAGCTTTAGCATTAGCCAATCTTCTGACCTTTGAACTCAAACAATATCAAACACTGTTTTTAAAACTTATAATTACACAACAATGTTTTAAATACACTTTTGTGACATATTTTGTATGATAACCAATACCATAATTAACATTAATAATTAATTGAATATAAATTGATAAAAAGACAAGTTTTTGTACACTAATACCTAGTTAAAATTATTGGCAAACAACAATAAAAACAAAAACAATTTGACTAGTAAACATTTGAAAGTCTAAAAAATGATAATGCCCTATTATTACTAATTAATAAACTATTCTTATAAAAAAACAACTATTATTATTGTTTCTATCATTTTTACCTAATTGACTGTGTACTAGATAATAATAATTATTGTTATAACTTACCATCGAGCAGCCATTTTAATAGGTGTAGTTAGGCAAGATGTAAACAGATCAGCAGGCAACTCTGGATTCAGAGGAAGTTTTTGATCTATTTTACACGCACCTAATTGAATGCATTTCTTAAATGAAGCGCTTTCTGGGTATACAAACCGTGGATTTTCAGCAATTTCTTGCTACAAATAAAAGCAATACACAACAATTATACATACACGAACATAATATACCTACACCATTAAATATTTATCATAATGTAATGTGAGTAGCAATTTAAGAAATTAAAATTAAAAGAAAATATTAGTATTCTTGAACAAACTACCAACAACAAATAGGTTTAAATAGAGGGGAACATCATGTAAAAACATAATAATAATAATGTGTAACATAATGTAGAAGTAAAACATCAAACTATTGGTATGTACTTCAGTTTTAGTACAAATGTAACATGTTTAAAACAATTTCATTTTAGATGAGAATTTTCAAAATAATATAAAAAGAAGTATCTACATATTATATAATTTTAAAATACCAACTATTAATGCTGTATAGTATATATTAGTAATTGTCGTTTGTCACACAACATATTTCTGGAGAAACTTTCAATGCAAGGTAGGATTGATGTATTTAAATTTTGGAATTTTGAAGAGGAAGGGTTGGTACTTGACAACCCTAAACACACTACTACAATTGTTTAGTAAATTAGTACTAACTATGACAATAAGGTGTAATCAACAAAAATCAAGGTAAATTATTTAATTAAAAAAGAAAGCGCCGGGATCGGTCTAGGTCACGTGGTTAGTTTGACGGGGTAGCGACTACGCTTTGGGTGGGTCACTAGTTTAGAGATTGTGGTTTAAACGCATTATTTAATTTCTGAAAGCAATGATAAATAATTGCCTTCGAAAATACAATTCTGAGCTAGCTCAGTTGTCTAGTAAACGTCGTGGTAAAAACAAATTTAACAATAAATACTCTTGTCAAATCTGTATCTTTCCTATTTTGGTATTGTGTAATAGTTTCAGCTTGGTCCAATCTTCAAATTGGATGTTATGATCAAAATAAATCTAAATCGATGTGGTTTCCCGTAATTATTTGTTCCCCAAGTTTCATTACTCCCTTAAAAATGATCAAAATAGTTTGAAAACTAAGCAGTTAACTCATTAAACCCTTTTTAATGACACATATAAATTTCAAGTTAAACGGAGCAGTTTTAGGAATTTGACAGTTTTCGCTTTTTCCTCAAAACCTAAAAAATAATCAACGTTTCAAATAAAGTACCATCTCAGATAGACAATCGATCTTTTGAGGTAATGTACGTTAAAATTGGAGCATTATTTCTACTAGAAAAATAAATACTTGGAAAAAAACGCAAAAAACTTTTTTCCGGAAGTGGGATTTGAACCAGCGCGGCACCCAGTCAACGAACAAAATATAATATAATGTGACGCACCATTTTATCGACACTTTTCTCGTACGCTCTTGAAGACTACTGGGCGGATTTCTTTGAAATTTTCGTATACGTATAGCAATTTTTGTTTAACATAACATATTGAATTTTAAATTCTTAAATAATAAAATTGTGTAAGTTACAATTTTTTCTCAAGAAATAAATCACAAAAATGACAAATTTTGGTCAATTTTCAGAATGAAAACGACTATAAAAAAAGTTGCAAATAACGATTTTAAAAATTTTTTAGTTACGAACAGTTATGTAAGTCGTTAACATTGAAGTATTAAATTTTCAAAACTTTTTCTGGAAAATTTAAGTTTTTATTGAAATTAAATGACAATTGGAAATTTTTGAAAATTTCAAAGTTCTATAATTAGCTTAAAAATTTGTGAAATGTTTTGAAATTTGTCTCACACTTGTACATTACTAATGTTAACATTGTGTGAAAATATCAAGTCTTTCCAATAATTATTTTGGGAGTTATGACCAATTAACAAAATTTCGAAAAGAATCGTTGATTCACGCTGAAGATGACAACATGGTTGTCGAAATATGTACACGCAATTAAAAAGTGTATTATTTTGTGATTTGGGTATTTTATTTTTAACCAAAATATCTGTTTTAAACTTCTTATTTAATCGATCTATCGCCCTTCATTAGGCTAAAATATATTGTATTGTCTAAAGAAACATACGGCAAACATAAATCAATTAATTTTATAAATTAAATTTTAATGTCTGATTAAAAACATTATGGCTAACTACTTGTTCTGTGCTACTACTAATTAAAAAAGGAAATACACTAGATTGTTATCAATTACCTACACGTTTCCTTTGTTGGTAATCAGTATCAGTAGAAACATAAAATACATGTATACACAACTTTAATTGCCGATTTAATTTTCTTATTAACAAATTGATTATATTAAACAAACTATCGTTGCAAGTACATGATGATGTGCTAAACGAAATAAAAAACAAAGTATAATCATTATTTACCAAAACTTCTCTATGATGCTGTTCAGCAAATTGGTTAAACAATTTTACAATCATTCCGGCATTGGAACAATCATAGACGTAAATTGATGGAGCTCCTATCCATGTTTGTAAATCATAAATGGACAATGGAATGTATTGAGTATATGTCTGCAAATTGTGATGTTATCATTGGTAAAACTAAATTAATATTAAAAATAATAACACAACGACATATCAACAAACCCTATTGAACACCCAAATTTCACCATTAACAGTGGGCTTGGGTACTCCATGTCCGTTATAATGAAAAAGTACTCTTTCTTCTTTTGCATTTTTTCTTAAAGAAATGCATAATTTTTTTACGTCCTCTATAGTAGGGTCTAAAGATTGTTTGTATCGTGCTCTTGGCTGCCACCGTTCGTATTGTTTTTGCAAATTGTTTCCAATCATTTCCAGGGATTTTGAAGGAACCATTACAAACGGATCTTGACAAACACAAAACACACATTAGTTAAACGAGAATTTATTACGGTCAGATTTCAAAATAAGCGGTGGCATGAGAATCAAGTCAAATACATTGTTGTATTTGTATGATATATACACCGTGAAATGGTATTCTACCATGTTAAGGTCATCATCTTAACAAATTAGTAACTACCCAATGGTAACGAAACTTTAGCGTTTTATTTTTACGCCGTTTATTTGTATTTTTCAATTACATTTACACAACTAGGTATACGTATGGGGGATTACTGTTTCGTTACCTATCCAACACTGTAGACGTGCACAAGGCTGCATTCTGATGACATCTGGAGGATCCACACCCACATTCAGGCATAGAACAAGAGCAACGCTCACGGTCTTCATCTACGGGAGGAAAATATCGATAAATGGTAACAAACAGTAACGCCTGATGAGAATAGATGATTTTTATTCGAGACTCACTCGTTCTTTGAGACGCCACGAGTTGATGACAGACTCCACACATTTTATATCTTCGGTATGCCTCTTTTTCGTAAAACACAGCGGGAAATGCCAATCGACTGGCTCCCAAGTGTCGGCGCTGCCGCACGATTTGGTCAACGTTTCTTCCATTCATGCAGACGTCGACAAATAACATTCGTCGACGGCGAACACCCACTGAAACGACGCAGTAATAACCTCGGACACGGGTGCAACGGTCGCGCAGGTGTTATTTTTAAATTTAAGAACACGGAAATTTTAAAAGAGACCACGAGTCCAATAGGTACAACAATTTTATTATTATTAGTTAATTAACGACGCAACGCAGAACGCCCGACCTCGTGTTTCTTATCAGATAACCTTATCTATTGCAGATATTTCATTGATAACTTCATTCGGATAACGTTGATGGATTTATTATTTTTTTTTTCATTTGTTCCCAATTTCAGTTTTCGTGGTCGTATTGTTAAGGATTTATTCTTTACTTTTTTTGGTCTACCATAAGAGGCAAGAGCTGCAAGTCGAAACGACACACAATTTACTGTTTAGTACAAAATACACATGTGATATTTACATTACTTTTTTGTACTTTTCTAGCTAAATATTGAAAATTTTAACTTACCTACCCGTTTGTATTACTCGTAAGACGTTTGCTTTTCGTCTGTTACGAGTTCGTTTTGAGTTTTTCCTTTCGCTATAGAGTATAGATCGCGGTCTGATACATTTCAAGTACACCGTTCTTGTTCAAACGCATATTCTTGGATTACGTTTTGTTGACATAAATATAAGTATTATTGTTTGCCAGTGATTAGCGCCAAGTTCGATAGGTAAGTGTACATAGATGATGTGAAAGTTCTGTGCAAAAGTGTAACATTGATAAGGTCACACGTCGTAGGTGCAGTGTTCCATAATATTCAAATCGTTTTAAAAATGGAGCGTCGAAGAGTGCAATCCTACAAGTCGCGTCCGACATCGTCCAAGCCATCAGGTCCCAGCTGTGTAATATGTTTTAGAACGCAATCGATTTCTTCAATCGGTGCGTGTGACCATCCTGTTTGTTACGAGTGTTCGACTACCATGCGAGTGCTGTGCGATCAGAAGGAGTGTCCAATATGCAGACGCATACTGACCAAGGTAATATAAATCTATTTTCTTAATAATCTCTCTAATTCCGTTTTGACGATTTCATTTGTTCACATTACTCATGTATTTATATTGATACACAATGTATACTCACTTTATGTTTTACATTATGAACTAGTTATTTTTATAATCGAGTGGCAATCATTGCCTCTTGTCAAATGCTTGTCTCTAATTGTATTAAACATGTAAAATATAGCGTCTAAAATCATGTTTAACTTATGTTGCAGGTAATTTTCACTAAAGATGTAGACTTGTATAAAAACTTGGAAAATCGTGAATACTCTCATTACAATAAGAAATATGGAATTGCCTTTGACGATCATTCTGTAGAACATTCTTTTGAACAATTAATGCGCTGTTACTGTAAAAAATGTTATGACCGACCAGAATTTGTTGTGTTTGATCAATTGGCTGCGCACATGGAAAAAACTCATCGACTTTATGCTTGCCGCCTTTGTGTTAAACACCTAAAGGTAAGTTTGTTTTAAAATAGATACAATTTATTATGATAGTAAATGATTAATGTGTAAAAGTCGTGCATGTATAATATATAATAATCTGATATGCTATCTACCTATTTTAATATTTTCATTGATTAATCTGTGTTTATAATGTTATTTTCAATAGGTAGTTTAAAAATAATGAAATAAAGAAGTACTTGACTATTAATTGTTCTTCTTTTTACTTTTAACTTAGACTATGGCACATGCGCCTAAAGTAAATTAATTTTAGTAATTATTTTTAGTATGGAACTTACTTCCATCTTTAGATAATTTACTGAAAAACTTACTGTAAAAATGTTTTTTTCAAAAGTTAATTTCATTTAAATGGGTATTTATTTTTTCCTTGTGTATACATTTATATTAATTTATATTTTTTTTACTACAGATATTTCCAAGTCAAAGGCGTTGGTATAATTATGATGAATTGAAAAAACACGAAGAGTCTGGAGACCCTGATAATACATCTCACCGAGGCCATCCAGAGTGTCATTTTTGTAGTACGCGTTATTTAGATAAAGATGAACTTTATAAACATTTAAGGAAGGAGCATTTCTATTGTCATTTTTGTGATGCTGATGGAATCCAAGACTATTACATGTATACCTTAATGATTGTTAAAATTTACTAATTAATTTTCATGTAGGTATTAATTAATATTTTACAATAAAATTTTTCAATTTAGGTCATATCATTGGTTAAGACAACATTATCATGATAAACATTACCTTTGTGAAGAAGGAAATTGTGTTAATGAGCAATTTACATCAGTTTTTCGGACATCCATAGACTTACAAGGTTTTTAGCCTTTAATTTTTTTTTATACACCTATTATGTAAAAATTAATTTTATCTTATATTTGTCCTTAAACAGCTCATAAAGCCCAAATGCATAGCAAAGAACTGGGAAAACATGGTTCAAAAGAGGCGCGTACTTTAAGACTTGAATTTAATTTACGACCACGGCGTTATCCGACTGTTGAAGCATCTATACCTAACCAATATCAACCACCACCTGATAATTCGTGAGTACCTTGTTTATTTGAATGGTTTTAAATAAACACATGTATATATATATATATATATATTGTATTATATATATTTCCCCATTAAAATTATTACATTTTATATTTTTTGGTTTTAATTTAGGCATGTATCTGACCGTACTTTAAATGTTCGTGATACATCAGACTTTCCGTCTTTGAACGGTCAACATACGACTGTGCTTCCATGTGCTCGTACTAGAAAACAAAACCAACCAGTCAATACAAGAGATTTTAACTCTTTTCCTGCCCTAGGTCAAGAGCCAACTTCTTTGCCCAAACCTCCACAGAAGGCAGTTGTTAACAATCGAATTGCTGTTGCTGCAGTACTGAAAAAACCAGCTGAACCTTCCCGATCAGACAAGAACAAAGACATAGCCGCTGGTTCCTCAGGACCACGAGTGCCTAACAAAGCCAGAGACTTTCCGACTTTAGATGGAAATCAGCAGACACCAAACCAAGTTAAAGAGACTGTGTCAATATCGGCCAATTCAGTTACAAATAGTTGGGTATCTAAAACTAAGACAGCTAACGAAAATGGAAACCAAGATGAGAAGAAAAAAAATAAGAAAGAAACACCGGCCATAAAAAACAAAATAGCTGATGCTCCCAAAATCCCTGGCCCATCAGATTTTCCAAATTTAAATAAAAAACTGGAACCTACTAAAAGCAATTTGTCGAAGTTAGGCAATAAAAAAAAAGTAGATAATAATTCAAAACAAAATAGTAGTAGTTCAATTGAAAATATCAATAGCAGCAATCAAAATGGAAAAAAGAACAATGTGACAGGGTCGCTGCAATCTGCTAGTTGTGACAACCAACAACTCCAACAAAATACCAACAATTCTAAGACTGAAAAGAATAAGTCCATAACCAATAACAATAAAGAGAATAACAAACCAAAATCAAAATTAGCTGAACAATCTGCACCACAGTGTAATGGCAACAATGCATCAAAACAAAAAAGCACATGTGCCGACAAAAATGCTAAGGCCCCTGAGATGAAAAAAGAGTGCAACATAAAAAAAGATAGTCAAATAGTGACAGAAAAACTGGATGAAATAACTATCACAGTTGACCCAAACAATCTGAAGGATAAAAAGAAAAGGAAAAAAAATGAGAACTGTGTTAAAGAAACTATTCCGGCGGCAGAAATAATAAAGCAACCACAAGAAGACCATTCAAAATCCTCCAAACCCTCTATTATGTGGAACGCTCCAAAAATACCACCTGGCTTTGAACATAATCCTCGTGTACAATATTCTACGTTCCCTAGAGCCCCTCCTGGCTTGTCAGCTCAAAATCAGCTGTCTCATAACTCCTTTAAAGCACCTCCAGGGTTGCCTCAGGTAACCAAAAATGCAACACGAAAATTTGAATATTTGCATCCAGTTGATTCAACGTACCGTAACAAGGTTTTGATTACCAATTTGATGTTAGCGCTCGAATCAACTGATAAATATGAGAATAATGCATTTGAGGTTTTTAAAGATATGTCTACAAAATTCCGTAAAAATCAGATTACTGCTCAGCGTTTCTTCTCATATTGCAAGGATGCTCTTTTTAGAAATTTTGATGCGCTTTTCTTAGAACTGACATTGTTGTTACCAGATATACAGAAACAACACGTAAGAATAATATTCTATAGTTATTACAAGTTAAGCCTTTACATTTTGTAACTAACTATTAACACTTTATTTGAGGACTATTTAATTTGTATATTTTTTGTTTCCTTCCTAACTTAAAAAGTATTGAAACTATTGCCAAATATTTCAAATCAAAGTAAAGATTTAAATGTATGCTTAAGTCCTAGCAACTTTAAAAACAAAATGACATAAAAATTGGAAATCAACAATTTAAATTAATGAGTTTATTTTACTTATTATTTTTAGGAATTACTTGCGATCTATAGCCAAACCAGGTATGGGATGGATGTAGAAGTATGCTCGTACTGTTGCCAATTGCTAAAGTCTAGCGATATGGATTTTCATTGGTCTATTCACAAGGATATGAATGACAACAACATGAACTTCTGAAATTAAAAAATCAATTAGTACCATGTATTATTGTATTATTTTATTGTAAATTATGCCAGATTAAGCACACGACATATTTAATAGTTGATTTCCTTTAGTTAATTTTTTTCATTCTGTTTTGGATACCAAAAACAAAACTATTCCTGGCTTTAAAACATTTATATTAATTGAGAATTTCTAAGTTTAGATTAAAATACTTGAAAACTCAACACTGTAATTTATGTTTTAAATTATTATTTATTTCTTTTTATATTATGTTTATCAAAGCTCAACATATTGTTAAGTTTTTGTAGTAATAAATAAATTTTTTTTTTATGTTATAAAGTAATTATTAAGTCAAAAAAAAAAAAACAAAAATGTTCTTAAATAATTGACGATCAATATAAAATATGTATGTGCGTGTATAACTGTTATTTGTTTTCAAATACACAGTTTGTAATTTATTGTTTAAACAATGTTTTTTAAAAAATATATATTTTTGATCACTTGAATAATATTGTTTGAAAAAAAAATGAATGTGTCTATATAATTTTATACACAAAATAGTGTTCAAATTATTTTGATTTTTTATAGATCCTAAGTAAGTACTGCAAACAGTTTATAGACGCTGTTGTTAATTGTTTTAACTCAGTAATCAATTGAATTAAATACAATTTAACACGACATGCAGGTAAACTGCTCCGTTTTACCCTTTTTCCAATTTTCTTATAGAGAAGAGGATATTCTCAGTCAGCCTTTTTAATTTTTTCTTTTCACATTTTGAGTTGTAGCCAAAATCAACATTTACATAAAAAAAAAAAAAAAAAAAAGGATAATAATATGACATAACAAATTATACAAAAGTTTTAGATTCTGAGTGCTAGCAAGGAATGTGTTGATTTTACTATGATGTTTTTTTTTGTCGACAACACACTTCTCGAATAGAATGAATGCTCAGATTTTTATAGTCAGTACCTCTAATGATAGGTCTATAATATAGGACTGGTGGTACATTTGAGAGTTCAAAATTGAAATAGTTACAATCAAAAAAATTAGTGAAATCCAAGGAAAAACGTTAAAAATTACGGCTAACATGTTTTTTGTCATAATCGATTTAGTTTTTTGGCTTTAACTTGCAAAATAACAGACGGAACCAGCTGAAACTTTTACACGATTTTGAAATAGGTAAAATACAGGTTTGAACCAAGTTTCATGCGATTTCGAAAATGTTTGTGCTAAGTATAAAACTTTAAAGTGTTCTAAAATGGCCATTTTTCGTTGTGGGTTTTATTCAACAAAAATACCTTTTACTATTTTTGGAAAAAAATTCGAAACCCGCAATAATTTGTTATTTAAGATTTGAAATAATATTTTATGTAAAACAAAATGTGCTATCTGATAAAAAAAATCCGTCCAGTAGGTTCTGAAAGCGTACAAAAAAAGTATTAAAAAATGGTGTAATTTGGTTATAACAATGAAATTACGCACTATTGTGCAATTAATACAAAAATCGTATTAACTTCTCAAACAATGGTCCAAATGGTAAATTGTTAAATTTGGTTTTTACCGTGACGTTTACTTGATAACTAATCTCGCTTAGAATTGTTTTTTTGAAGAAAATATGATTTATCATTGTTTTCAGATGTATGAAATAATACGTTTGGATCACAACTTCCAAATCAGTGACCCACCCAAAGCGTGGTCGCTACTCCGTCAAACTATATCCTCGTGACCTAGATGATCACGTCATATTTTTATTGCTATTTAACTATACAATAATCGTGTGCATAAAATTTCAAACAATTTTTTTATCTAAATGAATACAAATAATGAAAATTGATTGTCTGTTTAGGTACAATTTTTGCAGTTGTGTAAAGTATTTGAGTAAAAGTATTCATATATACTCTTGTTGGTATTGAATACATTTATTTTTTTAAGTTATTTTTTAAACAGTATTTTAAAATAATTTATCATTGAGTACTTTTAAGAGGGAGCGTCCAACCGCAAAATGTCATAGCACTAAAACGTTTGAAAAGTACGCTCAGATGGTAAGTACCTTCAAGATTTTTTTTGAAATTAGGTTTTGTTTTTTTAGCTAAAAACAAAAAAATATAATGACAATTTTCTGAAAACGGCTTAAAATTTCGACATTTGTAATATCACTTTTACGTGTTTATGGACATATGGTTCCAATTTTTAGGTTGAACATTATTTGATATTTTATAACGATATTTTGATTATTTTCAGACCAATCTTCCTAAAACGACGAAAATAGGTATTACATCGCTAAATTGGATTGTTTGTGTTTTCAAGTGGAAAGAGCGATCTAATCAACGTGCTTTATTGTACAAAAAAGTTAAAAAATTTGATTTAAATTAGATCTTATTCAAAACAACTTTTTACAACTAAACATATTTAGCAAGTTTTCATTTGAAAACGCACCCATTTAGACTAAAAACCCACAAAGGAGAGGTGAGTATTGGTCCGATAGGATCAAAACCGATACCATTCTATTTTTATAAGTCGGTTTTTAACTTCAAAGTTGGAAAATTGGTCATGTCACTCATAATATATGTTATTTATTTTCCCAAAAAGTTTTTGTAACCAATAAAAAAAGGAGTGCAGATTGCAGTAACTTATTAGAATAGGTTTTTTACCTAGATTTTTTCGAGTCAACCCATTATTGGCTTGAAAAAGTGATTTAATAATGAGCTTGATAATGAAATAATTAGGGATGCTGTGAAGTAGTGTAGGTCACACCTCTGGGTGTGTTACTTTTTTGAAATTGTAAGATTAGTAAACGTTGTATACTTGAGTTACATAAAAAAAAAGAAAGGGTGTAAATTCTATTTTGGATGAGAAGTTGTTTGGTGTAGCGATTACGCTTTTGAGTGGGTCACTTCATTGTTTTTTATTTAGCATCAAGTAACAACTAAAAGCTCATTTATATCAGTATTCACATTAATTAAAATTTGAACACAAATTAATAAAGCCTTATTTATATTTGAAAGTGTTGAAGTATCAAAGGATTGATAGTTTTTGCTAGGTCGTTTCACAAATACATGTTATTTTCATGCAATTGATTAGAACCTAAAAAAGTTGTATTAAAGGTAGTATAGGTACTTTACTATTGTAGACATTTTTCGTTAAATTTGTTTTTTCCCAGGATAGATAACTGAGCTTGACACTTGTTCAGAATTGTTTTTTCAAATGCAATATAATGATTTATCATAGCTTTCAGATATTAATAATAAGTTTGAACCACAACTTCCGAAACATTGGCTTACCCAAAGAAGTGACATTCCAAAGCATAATCGTTACACAAAACAACTTCTTGCCAACCTCAAATTTACTTCCTTCCTTTCTTTTTTCAATTGTTCTTCTATTAACAAGGAATAAAAGAAAGCTAGTAAATTCTAGACCGAGTAAGAAGTTATTTAGAGTTACTACCACACTTAAGAGTCAGTTCTTTGGGAAGGTCAATGGTTCGGAAGTTGTGGTGTAAACCAATTATTTAGTAATTTTAATTTTGAGCAAAGTCGATAATTATTTGTAATTAATTAATTATAAATATTATTTTATGTGCTGTAAAAACATTTTAAAATGGGTTAATGTTATTTTTCAACTCTTATTCATTTTTAGATGATAATGACTCTCTTAAAAATTAACTAAACTAATTTAAATGTACAATAGTTATTGGAATGGATAAACTTAAAAGGCCATCAAAGTTTTAAAAAATTCTTGACAAATTTAAAACTTAAAAATTTTATGACTTGTTAAGTATATTGTAATTCACAGAGCTCTCTCAGAATTGTTATTTTCAAAAGCAATGATTTATTTTCCAGATACTAAATAATAAGTTTGCACCGCCACTTTCAAACCATTACCCAAACAAGTGACCAACTCCAAAATGTCATTGCTACTCTAAACACTTCTCACCCGACCTAGAATTTACTCCCTTTCTTACTTTAAAATAAAAATAATATAAAAACAACAGATATTTAATCAACAATATATACATATATGTATATATATATATATATATATAATATTATACATTGTATAGTACAGATAAACATAATCAATGAAAACCATTAAAATAAATATATATGTTATAAATAATAATTTATACTATTAATGTTAACACAGTAAAATTATTTATTTTAATATTCAATATACAAAGTTTTAATTTATACACATTTACTTCATAAAATAATGCAATAATTAATAATAGTCTTTTTTTTTTTTTTTTATCAAACTAAAATAAGTTATCTGTATAAAATAACATTTTAAAAATAAATAGATATATGAACGTAGAATTTAAATAAAATAAGTACACCAAAATACTACTATAAATTAAATTTGCATTTATTTAATGTGACACAAATAATAATATATATAATAGTCTTGATATCTCTTATAAATTGTTTAAGTAAGTATACACTCTTTACAAGCAAACAAGTATTTCAAGTAAAAACTATTAAAATCTTAACATTTTTAATTTGAGAGAATCAATCTTTTCATTGTACACCTATTACTTATGTATGGAACTCTTCAAATAGGAAGAAATTAGTCAAAACCACCATGCATATCACAGACCAAATTAGTATGCCAAATGGCCAATATCTTGATTTAAATGGTGAACAATAATCATTTTTTATTGCAGACACTTGTTGTGGAATTTCAGCACGAGCAGCTATGACTAACAAAGCAGGTGTAACATATTGAATTCCAGTACCCGCATAAACAGCAACTACCAACACCTACATCATGGTACAGTTAAATCATTCTTGTTCGAATAAAATCAACATGATTATAATATAATATATAATAAACTATTTATTAAATTGACGAGAAACAGATGGTAAAATGTGAAAAAATAAAATTTATATAGATTATGATAGGATTTTAGGTTATGTATTTCTTTTCAGTGCTATAACCTATACACACAATTATAGCCCTATTAAATTAAGTACTGGTAGACGACAACCAAAAACAAAGCAAGAATCGGAACACCCTTTATTTTATGTTTTTAAATATTTTGGCAAATTCTTTCTAATTTAGTAACATGTGAAGTTATTCAGGTAAATACAATCTATTATTGTTTTACATTTAACTGTAACATTTTAGCATTATTTTTTCAAATTAATTATGATAGCCAGCTAGTTAACATTAAATTGACACGAGCAAGGATCCAATTTATTACAGCAATACAATTCATTGGCCCTGTTTTTGTTCTTGATATACTATAATATATTTATAAGCATTAGATATATTTTTATATATCTCATAAAAATTACAGTAAACAATCGTAAATTTATCATTACGAATAACTAAAATCGCGCACTAGAATTTAAAGTATTTAATAATGTTTATCATGAAGTTAATATTAGTATATCTTTTGAGACATTTTGTATTAAAGCGATAATTTATTTTTATGATGAAATCTAGGATACTGTAGTACAGCAATACAGCATTAAAAAATAATAATTTCCTTACAAGTTTTTCAAGATCTGACACAAAAATCGCAAGTAGTACAGGTGTGATCAATGAAAACAGAGGTACAAAAATTCGTCTCCATATCCAATGAGCATCACTTGGTAGAAACATCACCTATTTAACATAAAACATTGCATAGATTATTACAACAAAAACACTAAAAATTAATAAGCAAGAAGTTTTAGAAAGTTTTTATAGTTGAAAACTTTAAATAATTTTTTTTAACACAATCAATATTATTAAAACTTCATGACATTATTATTTACTTGAAGGTTGTTTCTTAATGTAATAGTAATAACTGGGAAGCTAATACTGATTGTCAGGACAGGAAACAGAACCAATATTGAATCAATCAAGTTGTAAAATAATCCAGTGTCTTGCGAGGGTGTGAAATTAATTGTATACAACTCATTCACTTTTGGAAATGCAAACACTCCAGTCAAACATAAACACATGTATAAGGCGTAGATAAATATGAAGTTTGAAGCAACTTTTAGTAGAATATTAGATTTGTTTTTAATAGGCGAAATCACAGACGGAACTGAATGATGACACATAAATGCATAAATGGATGCGCCTATTAAATGTGGCATAGCAAAAAAATTTATAGCGGATGTGTTTCCATGTTCTTGAGTAGGAGAAACAAGTCTCATAGATGCTAGGACCACCATTGCAACAAAAGCTGAAAAAGTAATAATTATTTTGTAAGTATGAATAAAAAAAAAAAAAATAATAAAAATATATCCAACAAAATAATAAATGTAATATTTGACATGCTTAATACAAGATGTACTTATGCTATGTTGCCTGTGAAAATAAAGAAGCATAGTACAGTGGTTTAGTAAAACTTACCAATGACGCGCATGAAGAAACCAACTATTTGCAAGTATTTAGTCTTTTGAACATTAAAAAACGTGAACGGGCCAATTATTAAAACATATATGACCTATTATAAACAACAATAAACATATTGTAAATAAATAAATCTATAAAATAAAATTATACACAAGTGATACTTGTTTTATGTTTTTTGTTCAAAAATCTATGTATACTTACTAAATAATATATGTACATTTCATGTCGGGTGTATGAAAAATTCTCCCAACACAAATCTGAACTGTTTGTCATATTTTTGGCACTGTGATTACTAAAGAAGATAATAGAAGTAATTATTATTCAATAGATGTACCTTTAATATAGCAAGATAATTATTAAAAAAACAGTATACCAAGTAAAGTCTACAAGTGAGGCTCCAATAGCTTTGTAGTATATTGAAAGATCGCCAAACAAATAACCGCTTAGTGATAAAACAAACATAATTTTTGCAAAATGAGGCAGTAAAACAGTCGCCATTTCTCCCTGAAAATTAGTCAAATGAATACTTGAGACTTCAGAATGATACGGAAAACAAATAAATCAAAAGCAAACTTTACCATTTCAATTCTATTATCAAGAGAAAGTAATTCAACAGATTCTGGAGGAAAATTCATCAAAGAACCTAAAACAATGGTAATAACACGTCAAAATATAGTGCACTGTTTGATGAATAATATATATATTTTGTATGAGCATCAACCAATAAATAAATAAAATAAAAATTACACCATCATGAATAAGAATAAAATACATGGTTATACAAACAAAAGATAAAATGTATGAATAGTAGTAGTATTGTGAAACTAATAAGCGTATGTCAAGACTCATCCAACTGCGGTCTGGTTAGCTGAAAGTATGTCTTTTATGACATCGTTGAATGCACGTAGTGGACACTCAGAGATTATGCGTGGGATTGTTTGAGATAAACATCCATAGTTGCGTGCACGGGAGTTTTCTAGTTTCAATTTGTGTGGTAGATATTTGCACTTTTAATGCCCAGTTCGTTAACGATTCAATGTCGCCCATGCTTTTGTAGACAAGTCAAAACTTGGTTGTTTGATGGTTGGGTTGCTCACAATTTTTGTACATATCATATTCCCAGTCCTGATGCCATTTGAAGTTTGGATGAAAGTTTTACCATATTAATTTACTTAACCATTACTATATTACTATCTAAACTTAAGATTTATTAAATTCTAATACATTATTATTATACATATATATATATATATATATTACTTAATAGCCCGCTTAATAGCTTTTTGCTATTACTGTACAACACCTAATCATTGTTATTAGTCTGTTGTACTTAATTCTTGTTTGGGGGAATCTGCCTGTATTGTAAAAACAAATAAATAATTTTTTCTAATTGGCTATTGTGGTAATTTATCAACTGTGCAACAGTAGGTACTTTTCATAAAATAAACAAACAATTGTAATTTTTTTTTAGTACTTGTAACTTTAGTATTTTAAAATTTGTTTACTAGTAATTTGTAAAATAAGCTATAAATATTATCCTAGACATTTTGAAATATGCGAAAAAAAACTTCTTATTCACGTGTATTTGTCGTAGTAACAAAGTCATAGCACAAAAAAATATGCAAATACATGAACTTACAAGCTCTAGAAGTAATTATTAACTACCTAGTATATGCAACTAATAATGCGTCATATTTACTATTTAGCAGTAGTTTCTCGTTTTACTTTTTTCAACGTAAATTAAGTATAAAACTTAACAGTATAACACAAGAAAGATGCAATAATTATGTATTGTTATGTTACATACTGGATGTTGGTAACGATGATGGATTGTCAAAAATAGGTGCTTCATCATCACTGTTAAAACTATCTGTACTCGCGTTGGAAGCATGGTCATGATTGACTGACGTGACTTGTGGCAAAATGTCTTTACACTAGAATTAAAAATGCAACGTGATTAATGATGCAAAGTGTAAATTATTGCTTAATTAATACAGTTATTGAAGCTAGGTACCGATTTCAGTGCTCTGGTGACACTTTTCATCATTTGCAATTTACGAAGTTGATTTATAGAGTTTGTTATCGTAATTGCTTCTAAAATAAATGTGAATGTAATATAACTGAAAAAAAAAACAAACGTGAAATACCTATATTTCAAACAAATTATCATTTATTGCACCTATATGATATTATGGTGCGGGCATAGGTGGAGACTTGATTGAAGTTTTTAAAGGAGGTCTATTAATTATTTTTTATAATATAGGGCTATTATAGGTTGAAGAGTTTGGTTTTGGGGGCCAAGTCTCCTAAGCACCCCCCAATCTCCGCCTATGGCGCGCGTAGATAAAATTGTCATATTTTCCTCAACAATTATGAACAGACGACAATTATTTTACCTCAGAAAAGCCATGCCGGCGATAAACAGGCCGCTCAAAAGCCATCCCGTTTTTTGCACGGCGGCTGGCAGCGTCAGGGCGCCAGGTCCGATTATCAAATTGAAAACAAATATCAAACCAATCTGAAAAGTTGAATCGTCGGGTTATCGACGTCGACAAAACCGTGACAGTGGAGTTCGTAAAAAAAAAATTAATTTTTTACCGGCGTCGAGTAAACAGAACTCATGGTTTTTTATTTGGTTGTTGTACTGCAGAAATCGGAAAATCTCATCGGCAGTTGATCATTCGTCCATTCTGTGCTACGGCGATTCTTCAAACGTTCGAGGGACGGAAGACGGGAACGACGTTAAGGCGCATTATGCACTGGTGGAGTCCCTTCATCGGTAACATTTGTCTGCAAAGCCGGTGCTGTGAAATAAAAATTCATCGATAACAATGTCGTCACACTGTTCCGACGCGAAAGTATAACACATATTGTATTTATTTTTTACATTACCTTCGAGAGAATTTGTTGTTTGGCTCTTCCGTTAACGTCCTCGAACCGTATAGCTCTCTATATAGGCGGTACACACTAATCCGATCCGTTTCGATTGAACGTTACTGTTGTACGATTCACGTCCGTATAACGCGATGATATAATAATAATTGCGGTGCTTACACTAAACGCTATTATTCTTTTTACTCATTGCATTTCTTCATCATTTACATTATTTACATAAATTGTTTGAAAACACGGCGACTTTTACAGATACAGCAGCTGATGTGAATTAGTATCGTCGTCACGCATGCACGTCGTCTGCGCCGTCGGCCTTGAACGTAAAAACTGCGAACGACGAAAATTTCGCTGTTTTTTCGTTGTTTCTGTAAATTCGATCGTCCTAAACCGTTTTCGGAGATATTTCACCGGGCATATTATATAGTAGAATAACAACAATAATAATATCATTATCGTCTATCATCTAAGATATCGAAACGACCGTGCAGTCTGAAGATAACACTATTTACGTCTTTTGCCGCCCGACAAACGCCAACTCGCCACCGAATGACGTCACGCGCTGATGGCGGGGGCGGGGCGCGGCGATTCCGTTGTTCGTCGTATTTTCACCTCCCTGACGAGTGAGTGCGCCCACGTCACGAACAACGTATAGAACAAAAGCAATTGTCATTTTTCTCGCTCTTTAAATTTTTAGATTCGCTTTTTAGGTCACTATTCCTCGCTAAAACAGTCACTTTTCTCACCTACACGGTCAACAATAACAATAATTAAATTTTAACACAAGTATTTTAGTGTTTTTCCATCAATAACGTTATTATCAGGCCCGGATTCGACGGGGGGGTTGGTTTTAAAGGCAATTGCCCCGGGCATCAGTTGTTTGGAGGGCATCCAGACTCCGGATGCCGAGTACTATAAAAAAAACATTTTTTGACCCTCAGTTTGGTAAATGTATATGAAAAAAAAATGTCAACTTCTAAAAAAATATTGTTTCATTTTGGGCTGCAAAATTAATACGCCAATATGTCGTCACGTGACGGCATAATAATGGCATTGGGGCATCAATCAGTTATAACGCACGAGTTGGCCAATTTTAAAATTTTTTTCTCAACTACTTAGATATTGGTTATTTTGAATTTTTTTACTATTAGGGGCCAAAAAAAAAAAAAAAAAATTGCCCCGGGCCAAGTCTAAATCCGGCCCCGTCGTGTCGCATACGACTTCTTGTCGCATACGACTTCTTGTCGCATACGACTTCTTGTCGCATACGACTTCTGGTCGCATACGACTTCTTGTCGCATACGACTTGTATTTATTATGTAAAATAGTAAAAACAGGACGAGTGTACCACACATGTTTGGGATTATATATTTTTTATAAATGCAAGTGAGCTGTCAGGTTATATAGGCCATATAGGTATATCAGCCTATATAGGTCGCTCGGAGAACAAAAATGTGTATAAATATTTTAATTGCTTGAATTTTTATTTAAAATTCTAACTAGTCGCTTTTTTATTACTTAAAAAATTAAATCACTCATTTTTTTCACTTTTTTGTACTGTACATAGGCGGAAATATGTTTAGTTTAAGTCTATTTATTATTATTTTTTTTTTTCCCGGAAAATTATCAGGCACAACGCATGTATTGGGAACGCAGGAACACAGGGCGTGAAATTCCAAAATGTCGAATTCGCGTAAAAGTGTATACTTCAGAGGAGTAATTATCTAAACTGGAAATAAAATATTGACATTTATTATGTTTGGCACTCGCTGGCTGAGTCATTTTTTTTGCTCGGCGCCGTCGCTCCGCTTTGCCATCACGATCATAATAATTTATAATACGTACATATTTTACTCTTTCTGGAATTTCACACTCTGTTTTTTTGCTTCCCGTCTATTTTAATTTCTGTCGCTAATAATTTCTAGTAAACAGCTGTTTTCCATATTATTTTCAATCTGCAGTATTATCTATTTTCTGTTTTCTATTTTAGACGCAGTTAAATTTACTCTCTAGTTTATTTCTATCGTTCTGACGGTTTATTTTCTGGAAATTTATGCAACCCCATTTTTTGTGGATAAAAATCATTATCATTTTGCCCCCTCCCCAGATATGTATGGAGTAGAAGTTTTCAAATGTTCAAAAATATCAGCTCTAAATTACGTCTATAATACACGCTAACTCGCAAAACCTTGTTCTCGTTCGTACATCTTTTACGATTTAGTATATAATATTGTAAGAGTTTTATTTGTACTTAGACAAAATTTAAAAACTGTTAGTTTTTCTTTGATAAGTGCACTCAGGCGCGGATATAAGGTGAGCGCATGGTCCCTTCTAAACGTTTGAAAAAAAAAAACACACGAAAATAATAATTAGACAATTTTACATCTATAGTCAACAGAAAGTCCGAAATATTGGAATTTTACATCTTACTGCGCTAAAATTGTTCACCACAAGCTATTTCTTTTTAATTTTTGGCAGTTACTTACAAACATTTAACACATTTTGTGTGGTTGACTATCAAAACCACACTTTTCATTAATGCCCTCCCCCCGGATACGTGTGCACTACAGATTTATAAATTCTACAAAGTTCGAGATTATGGCTTAGGCGAGAGATCATTTTTTTAAAATTTTGTAAGTTATGGTGAAAAAACATCGATCGCCACGCTCAGAATCTAAAACTATTTATGCTCTGCTTTTCGTTCATTTAACAATTTACAGATACGGGTGATCTGGATCATAGACAAATAAAAAAACTGTGAAAAAAAACATCATACGCTTACAGTGAAATTACTTAAAATAATATTATTATTACAACGCGTTCACATAAGATATTTAATTGTACAATGTGTACTAAAACTAAAATCACGTCGTATTATAATTCCACAAAGAATAATCGGAAAAAAACTACTTTGTGTTACAATTGACGATTTAGTTTATCCTAATTTAGGTTAACCTAACCTGTCAGTCACTACTTCGTACAAAACAGTCCTGGAAATTTGTGGAAATTCGCTGGAAAGCTCTGAAATGGTGAAGCGTCGGTTGTCACGAATCTTTGCGTTGATTTTCTCAACCAGTTCATCACTGACCACAGATAGCCTGCCACTTCTTTCTTCGTCGTGCACATTTTTTCGGCCATTTTTAAACGAGCGAACCCATTCCCGAACAACTCCTTCACTCATTATTTTTGGCCCATACACAGCACAGAGTTCTCTATGAATTGCTGCTGCTGAATACTGTTTAGCTACGAAAAACCTAATCACAGCACGCACCTCACACTTGGCGGGGTTTTCAATTGCAGCACTCATTTTGAGAAGCGACTGCAAACAAACTAGCGCACGGACGACCTTCACGCTACCACGGCTGGACGCCGACTGACCTGCCAAGCGCGCAGACGCAAGAATGGCGGCGCTACCCCCTCTAGTTCCCGCGCAAGATGCAAACGGAGGTTACTTTACGAACAGCCCTCGTATAACATAATATCACATAAACGCTTATTGTGAATAATTTTCTTAAAAATTGTATACAATACAGATTGAAGTTTAAAAAAAATTGCTAAAATTTGCTTTAACTTAGTGGTTCCATACGTTGTAATATAAAGTTACCTGATAAGTTATAAGTAATATATTATTATAGTAATTATGAGTTTCACAGACTAATATTTAAAAATAATTAAATATTAATACATGCATTATTATCGGAGAGCTGTGAATAGTTTTATTGAGCGTACTTAATATTCTTGTGTGAAAGCTATCTCACACTTAAAAATATTTTAGTTGTTTTCAGTTTTACCTACACGACTAATATGAATCTGATTTTCATCGTACATGACATAGTTTTTTGTTTTTTATATCGTATGTACATAATACCTACGAATTACCGTTATAACAATTACATAACAGGAAAATTAAACTTATAATATACCTACATCATTATTAAAAATAAATTACTTAAACATTTCGTGTTATAAAATTAGTATATTTTTGTTATAATATACAGGCGTTCCTACTTTCAAAATATATGTAAAGTGTGTGAAGATGCAACCTTAGTTTCAAATAAGAATATTTCCATAATTAAACGCATTTGTATAGTATAATAATTACGGTATTATAGTATATATTATTATATATTATATTACATTATATTATAGTATTACGGTATTATAGGTATTACAGTATTATAATTAGTATAAAATACTACGGGTTCCTCTATTATAACTACTAAAATAATTCGTGTCAACAATTTAAAAAAACCAATTAAAATAAAATGCTTCTTAAACCATCGTAAGTTTCAGTATACAGCGTGAACAAAATTAAAGTATTTTATTTTATAAAAAATATTTTCTCGTATACACTCGTACATTCATCATCATTATTATAATTTTTTTTCATAGTATTATTAATTAGCCTTATTACTGTTATGAACTGATTACTAAATCGTCAATTGTAGGGGGGGGGAAATCGTAGGGTATTGTAAAATGATTAAATAAAACACTATATAGATACCATTTTGTTAAAATTTTTTCCCGGTAAATACACCATATAACATGAAATAAAGAAAACATGTAGGTGCTATTTGTTATTTTATTCAAAGCTGATGAAACATTTTTAAATTTTTCATTTTCAATTAGTGTACCTTTTTTTTCTGCTTAAAACCGACAAAGAGGGGGAGTACAATCTTCTTTAGCATTGGTACCCCCCTTAATTGATGTATATATATAGAGGTACCTAGTTATAATTTATAAAGTATAAAAAAAAAAAAATTTAACGAAAGAATAAAACTGACTTCAAAAACAAAAAAAAGCACTAAAAAGTATGAGATAATCAAATGAAAAAAAAATTTTGTCACTTTTTTGGATTCGCGGTTGCCGTCCAAAAAGTCGGTTACCGATTCCAAAAAGTAGGTGGGTATTTATAATATTATTTTTTTTCATTCGATTATTTCATATTTTTATTGTTAATTAAGTTTTTTGATATTTTTTCCATACACTGTAGACCACGTATGAGATAGGAGGACATAGTAAGGAATGATGTGAAAATTGGAGACAAAGTTGTATGTCGGGATGGTCCTAGTGGCCGAGTTTTACCGAAGAAGAAGAAAAAGTATTTAGGTACATAATATGTCGGACGGCACCACTTAAAAAAAAAAAAAAATAGATATCATTTTTTTTAAATTTTATTCTTTAATACTTTTAGTGTTTTTTTTGTTATATCTATTATTGTCATTATACTATAATATAACCTATATTAAAAAAAGGAATTGTGATAACAATTATACAATAAAAAGAAAAACTAAACACCAGAGAAACCCGTTGACTACCGATAACAAACAATTGTTTGCTACTGCAGTAACCGCAATATTGCCATAGTGGGTAAAAACGACGTTATCGTGATTTTTCTGCGTAATATGTTTGGTTTTTGTTAATTTTTTCAAAAATCTCTGAAACAATTTCGATATAAAATTTACATGGACCACCTCTGATGTATGACCATCGTGGTACAAAAAAGAACCATCGGTTCGTAATTGCCGGATAAATCGATAGACGTACAAAAAAAAAAAAATTAAAAAATACCCACAGTAGAACATAGAACGTCCTCTTTTTTAAAATCTGTTAAAAAAACGTAGCGTTGTAACAATTTAATCGGGCACAGATTATATTGGTGGTACCTATCTGCAGACATTCGGTTATATGTATCCAATTTCAGAAGACTACCATATGAATTATCAGTGCTCAAATTGAAAAAATAATATAAGGGGGACGCTGTTGAGTAAATCATAACTACAAATGTTCCGATTTCCCTGTATCAGACCACAATAATTAAGGGGAATTAATTAATTTGAAGGTGTGCGCTAAACAGTGGCGGATCCAGGATTTTGATAAGGGGGGGGTCCAAAATTTTTTTAAGGGGGGGGGTAGACATTTTTTCCTTGAGATATATGCATAAAAACCACGTATATACCCATGGGGGGGGTCCGGACCCGAAAACCCCCCCCGTGGATCCGCCACTGGCGCTAAAATGTTTTTTAAAAATGAATTAAGGGGTGTAGGTACTCCGTCTCTTCGATTTTCGAGCATACTGTATGAAATAAATAGATACCAGCTACATCAACATAACGATTTGTTTAGCAAAAAGTTTAAAACAGACGTCTTAATTTCATGGTGTACGTAAATATATGTTACATAATTATAATGTATTTTTGTAATGAGGCAAACATATTATTATTTTATTAGTTTCATATATTTTTTTGTTACCAAAAATACATCACCACCAGTGACAATCATTATGCTAAAATTTACATAATTATAATATGTTTAAAAATTAGTCACGAAACAATAATATTATGAATGATATAAAGTATAAAGTAGTGGGAGGGTCAGTAGGGTCGTATGTGTAGTAAGTACTGTACTTACATTCAGAGGCATATACATAATATTATACATTCAGAAGCTATTTGCTGTAGTTAGTTGAATGTTTGTGCTGCTGTTACACTTAACAGTCGTTTTGAATACTCGTGCTGGTGTATACATAAATCTTCAAAACATGTTTGTGATACACGTAGTGTGTGATTGTTTTTAGGAATTAATAATTGTTTCGTGTCAACGCATGCACTTTTTTTTTACAACACTAATTAGAAGTTGTAGAATTTTGTGTTGATAATATACCAATATAAGTGATACTTATACCTAACCGGGCTAACGCGCTAAAGATTCGTTTTCCGTATAACTCCGCGTGTGCCGTATGTAATTTTCAATGTTTGTTTTGTTGCAAAATGCGAATGATAAGCTATTGTGATCATGATTCATTTGGTTCGCAGGTGAAATAGTCAGTTTTTCTTATAGCTCATACTAACAAATCATAATATAATATATATATAATACTTAAACTAATTATTTTATTTTATCTCAGCGGGGACATTTTCACACGAAAACTTCAATTTAGCAACCATAGGTACATTTTAACAGTAGGTATAGATAATTGCAGGTCTCCAAAGAGTGTAAATAAGATAAAGTTGGTGAAAATTTTTTTTTAAAAGTTATTTGCGTTTCCTCATCAATTATATTTTAGTGATTTAGGTAATATGTTTGGCGCATAACCAACAAATTTTGTAACATAGGCCAAAAAGTAAATCATAGAAAATTCGCGTACTAAAGAATTTTCTAGCCAGCTAATAAACTTAAATTACATTTTAATTTCTCTGCAACTCAACATGTAATAAAATAAAGATTATTTTTACTAGTGGCTTATCGTTTTAAAGGTAGATACTTAAATTTAATTTATTTTGAAAAACAAATTATACAATTATATTGATATTGATGGACTGATAAAAAAAAGTGTGATGGTGTTAGTATACCATTTTAAATTTTCTAGGGAGATTTTTTCCAATTATTTTAATTTCTCATATGATTTTTTTAATTTTAAAATGAGTTTTTCTTATGTATATATATTCTTATATACTGAACCCAAGTGGCCAAGTTTCATTTTATTTTATAAGCTTATAAAATACCGAATTTCTAAAATATTTGATTTGTTTGTACTTAAATAATTTAAGTATTTTATTTTCGCGCGTATTTAGGGGTCAGAAATCACTCGTGTAGTTATGGTTTCGGAAGTAGAAAATTTTGTGGGAAATGATGTCTGCATCCATGGAGAAAACAAGAAAAATCACAAGGATAACATAACATATGAAAAAGGTCGGATTTTTTTTTTTAATGCACAGGTAATATCTGTAATTAATTAAATTGCACAATTTATAATAAATATTTTTAAAAATAATAAATCATGATATAACGTAAAATATATTCATATGCGTTTTACAACATATTATTTTATACATAACATAATATACATTTTGGGATTGAGCTATTATGTTAAGAAATTTTAATTTTTATACATTCGAAAAATACTACTCTGCAGCTATTTATACCTATTGTTCTATGTAATACATGCAATTTATATTTAAAGCATTAACTAACTGCAGGTTCTTACGTTAAAAGTTGTATTATAATTTACGTGGAAATATATAGGTTTGCCTTGAATCAGGGCCGGATGAAGCGATATTTTTTAAATAAATTTTGTTCCTCGTTATTTGAACCTAAGCTCAGAAAATTTATTGATAAATCGTTTTATTTTTGCGATCTATAAAGAAATATAGCAGTAGGTACTATACTATAATCAATTGACAATTCTATTACGTTTACAGGTTTACACATGACTTTAAAACCATGAATATTTAAATTTGCTTAGTTAAAGTGCGTAAACGAACTTTTTACGTTATATAACGATTTGAATGTTGCTGATTAGGTTCTATCAGCAGTTTTAATGATATTTGTGTGTAAATACAAAACAAACAATTAGTTTACCTTCATGTGAGGTCCACCAGCTGTGTCCAGAGCCTCTCTGTCGTAATTATATGTTATAAATATATTTTATGCACATTGCACTTGCCACATACTATATTATATATATACTTACAATACAATATACACATTGAAGACGAATTATGATTCTTTTGTGTTAAGTATTTAAACTTGAATTTGGTAATTAGCTGAGAAACCATTAATGATTTTGTACCTATACACTTTTGTCTGATGCAATTAACACAAAATTATAGCACTATTCATTTGTCTAAATAAATTCAAAAGATTTTCATCGTAATAATGGTACATCATTTTATGAACCACATTGAGATCAATTTTTAAGAACGGTTCTCGCCATAAATCATTATTATTTTTATCTTATTTGCTCAAATATTGATTTCTAAGATGGTATATAGTTAAAAGTAAACGGTTGTCATACGGCTGCATAAAAATGAAAAAGTCTAAACATTTTTGTGGGAATATATATATTTAAAAAATTTTTTTTCTATATTATTCATTTCAAATTTTATTGTTAGAGAATAAATTAAAAATTAATTAAACTTAAAATAATAAATATATATTCAACAACATTTTAATATTAATAAGAAAACGTCGGATGATTGACCTCATAGACTGTTTTTACACTTTACAGTTTAGTACCTATACTGATTTTTTCCACATATCTACCTAAAAATAACTAACACTTAAGTACTTCATAATTGCATGTATCGAGATTCAGAGTAGACGACCAAGACTAATAACCGAAAATTTCACTGAATAATGTTTGCAATCTAGACTTACGTGACCCTAATCAGTTACCAGTGATTTTTTAAAAAAAATTTTAAATACACATAAAAACAAGCGTGTATAATGCATAACGAAAAATTCTTACGAGATAATTGATTTTCTTTAAGTTGTATATACCTATAAGGTTAACAAGATGTATTATGTTTTGAAAATATTTTAATTTTCACACAATTTACAATTTCTTTTACTAGTTACACTATTCATGTATAATGTTATGTACATATATTATAATTTATCGTATAGTCTATACTTACATTCAAAATGACACTCTTTTGTAATATAAAACCAGATGAACAAGTTCCCTGGGTACAGACAGTTGTTTTAAACAGTATATAGAATAAAATAATTAAATATACCATCACATATGTACTGCTGATATTGTGTTTTAATACTTTTAAACAATTACTATTTTAATGACTCTAGGAATCACAGATGTCGAGAAAATCGATTCAAGACCAGTCGAACTTGAAAAAAGAAACAAAAGAACTTTTACAGAACATACGGGTAAAATTTGTATTCATATACTCCTACATAGTTAACGCATGGATTGTACAACCAGTATTATGCAGTTGAGCTAGGTAGAGAACTTTGAAAATGGTAAAAACTTATTAAGTTGTTGTATGTAGTTTATATTTAATTAGATTTAAAAATATAATTCTGCTATTGAGAACCGAAACCGTCCAATAAAAGTAGGGCTCCTCTAGCCGATTTTTATTTCAGATTTTAGAGGTTCGAACATTTGATGCAGTCTAATTAATATTTTTTTTACCGGCCCACTATAAGCGCAAATTTGCGCATTTAGAGCACTCAACTCTATTACAAAACTATTACACTACCTCTAGTTTTTTAAAAATCATTCTATTCTTCGGTATTGTTGGCTTTAACCCCCATGCCAAACATTTGACCCGGGTCAAAATTCATTTTGGGACATAATTTAATTTACAAACATGACTCATACTTTGGTACGTATAGGTAATAAAGTGTACTAAACATACTAAAACATGTCGTTTTGTTCATTTTAGAAACAAGTGACGAGAACAATGATTCAAATCCAGTGGATTTTGAAACAGCCATTGCTTATACAGGTGAACCAATAAAATTATTATCGAGAATCGTGCGTAAGATTTTGTCTTGTCCGATGTGCTATAGGTATGTCTTGAATAATGTTCCCTCTACTTCAACGTTCTAAATACATCATACATGTTACGGATTTACATCCTATAGGATGTGCACTTGCATTTCGTATTAATCTAAAATAATTTTTTTCGTTCGGATGAAAAATATAAAAAACGTGTCGAGGTATTTCACTACCTAACTATTAGTTATAACGTATAGTTCTGTACATAGGCCATAGCAATATTAGATTTCACAATATTTTTAGTCACCAAAAATTTAAATATACACGGATAGAATTTGAAAGTATGATACTTAGCTAATACCTAGCTATATTATATTATTAAATTTAACATAACATGAATATAAGGTCAGAAAAAATTCAAATTTGGACTTGTTAGTTTAAGCATTCTGAACAATTTAGACACGGGAATCTATTTATATAAATGAATAGTTAATTTTTATTTAACATACACATGTTATAAATATCATAATCTAGTTGACTAACGTGATGAATGTAGCAATACATTTAAAAAAAAACTCACAGACCTGCACGGTTGCATTTAATATAGGTAAAGTGATACTTAAAAAAAATTAAAATAAAACTGAAGTAGAATGGGACATTTCGTAAATACCAGTCTCAAAGTTGAATTGAGTTTTAATAGATATTGGAATTTATTCCATTGTTTCGGCTCAGAAAAATATGCAAATAACTTATCTGGTTTTTTTTTTTTGACAAATATATGTATGTTAGACAAATTTGTACCTATTAATGAGCGGCATCTTTTGTCTCTTTTTGTTGACTTGACGTTACTCGTAAATAATATTTAAGAATTCAACATATTTACGTACGAATTGTGTTGTTTGTTTTCTATTTATACTGAACATATGCGTGATGAATATGCGATGTATCCAAAACGCGTTGAAATAAACTAAAATTGTACGTTTTCCAAAAACACACATAAAATCCATTACTCACTGGTGCAAAAAATACTGACAGAAAATATAATATTGTATTTTGCAACGGTAGAAATCGTAAAACAGTCATAAGTGGAAATACTATAATTATTTTTATCTCGCTATAACTCCTCCGGATTTGTTCAAATAAAATCTAAATGTTGCCACACCATATTGGAATGGATCTATGTATAGTTTTGTGTAGGTAATATAATATATGTTTAATAAACAATAGTGACTTACCATAGAGCGACTACCGACCGCCGGGGAACTATAATGAATTATTTATGAGAGTGGTTGTTTTTTTCTTCCCCCAAACCGAGTTTAGCGATCAAATTCTTTTATAGTGGTCATTTTAGCAAACGAAGCGTACCTATCTATACTTACCTACCTATTTGCCACAGAAAAAAGTTTCGTAAACATCACTGGGTATAATCACACCATGGATTATTATTATCTTTATTCATTTTAGGGTACGGCAGATACAATAGAATAATGCTCGTGTCTTACATACCGTTAACAATGACCACATTGTTCTGTACATCTTCAGCGTCGTTTATATTGCCGGCCGCGAGATGTTACTTCGATTTGACGGCGCTGCAAGAGGGCTGTTTGTACGGGGCCGTTTACGTTGGTCAGTTCTTAAAATTAATAAAACCCCAAAAATTATTACAACTATATCGTTATCGTGCATCTAACTATCAAGGCTGGGCAGGTTGATTGAAAAAACATAAAGTTAAGTTAAAAGTTAATTTGCGTTTTATTTTTTACATTTATTAAATTAATAAAGCTAACTGAGAAAAAAAAATTATTTAAAATAAAGATAATATTTTTAAATTTAAATTTATATGGTTTTGTGCCTGGTATGACATTTTCTCTGCTTTAAACATATATTTTTTCATAATTTCTTTTGAAATTTTCTTCAAACTAATACTTTATTTCTTTTTTTTTAAGAGTAAAATTAGAGCTAATTATAACGTAATTAAAATTAATCTGTCTTTTTAACATAATTTTATCACGAGTTATTGCCCAGCCTTAATAATTATATTTAATTATCAGTGTCGTATACATCAGAGACTAAAATACTCATTTTTTTCTACTGCTGCAGATTGCATTATATATATTACATTAAAATTTACTTTACTTTGGGAGCTTCCCCCCAACTAATTACTTCAATTCATACAAGTATTTATGATGTACCATTGAATCAACATTCTTTTATTTAGACTCTGGGGTCTAAAATTTTTTCTGTGATCAGCAAGATTAATGGTGGTCAAAATGCTTTCAATTTTTACAAAAGTGTTGCCAATAAATATTGAAAAGTGTCCAAGATAGTACTTCATATGAATTTTTTTGTTGAAATTTATAGTTCTGACTAAGAAACTATAGTACCTAAATATTTTGAAAACCGGTAGAAGTTTGTTTTGTTCAGATTTGTAGTGTGCAACGAATCTGTTAAAAACTGCTTAAGACACTTCACAATTTTTTCGACATAAAAATAAGTAATATTTTCAATCGTGATGACCATTTTGACTATCAAAACAATATACGAGATGAACCGTGAGGCATGAGCTAATCTATACCTATCCTAAAGGGAAATGTTGGTAAAAAAAAAAAAAACATCAAATTGGTAAACAAATGCTTTTAATAATACTTATCTTTGCAATAAGTCATCGAATTGAATCGAAAATAAAATTAAAAACATAAAACAGAACGTCAGTACAACAGGCCATTACACAGTACACACTTTTTTATCTCACGTACGTCGTACTTAACATTTTGTATTACTCAAAGTAATTTTTGAATTATATATACAATATTATGTATTATTGGTTTAACGGTTTGTTTTGTATAATGCCATCAGGTATGGTTTCGAGCGCTTTTTTATGGGGATTTCTCATCGACACCTTAGGTAGACAACAGTTGCTGTTTTACGGTTTACTATTTGGTGCAATTACCGAGTTTTCTTCGGGGCTCGTTCAAAGGTATTGGGTGCTGGTGGTCCTAAAGTTCTTCAGTGGAGTAATGTGAGTATTCGATTATCAGTTTATCTTAAATAGTCTTAAATTACACAATATTGTTACCGAAACTAACCATAGGTACTAAGGAAAAACACCGTAGAACGAGATTTATTTCAAAACGAGTTTTGAATGATTCATCATCAAATTTTTCCAATAATATGTCGTTGAATTTTGTGTTATTTCTACAACGGTTTCAGAGCACACAAACCAAAAAGTGTGTACAAATGCAAAAAAAAAAAAATTCGATAAATTACGATAATTTTAACGTTATATAAAGCACGAATTCGCATAGAAATCGTCCAAATATCAGAGCATCAGTTCGAATATCCTATTTAGGTGTACTATTGAAAGTATAAAAATTAATAAAATATAAACATTTTTTCGTTGCGATATTGTATTCTATTGCTTCGGTACCCTGTACATCGTTTTCATTTCTAATCTGATATTTTGACAAAGCATTTTTTTATTTTTGTTATAAAAACATCAAATGTTACATCTATCGCTGTATACAATTTACTTCCTAAAGCGTAAGTATTTCGTATAAAATTGTAAACGACAGGTTATTGACTTTTATAGCTACCGCAGTTTATTTCGTATGAACACAAGTCACCAGAGGAAAACACACAATTTTGTTTTATGACGTGTTTCTGGTGTTTGCATTGCAAATATTTCATTTCGTACAATATTAGTTTACATGATTATACCATTTCAACTTTCCGTATTACTGTGTGTGACAAGTATATATACCTACTTATAACATGATTTTTTAAATTCTACGGCTTATTTAATTGCAAACTGTATAATATGACAATGATCATTTTTTTTTAAATACTAATACACACTGAAGATCAAGATTTACCTAGAAAATGTATTATTGATATTATTGAACTTCGTTTAAATGCATATGTTATTGTTTCAGCAGTAGTTTCACGCATATAGGCGGTAGGTACATTCATAATGCATTTAACCGTATTGGGCATATTTTTTCATTATTACCATCATATAGTCCGACCTAAGAGGTGGTTCTTTTTTCTGTACACTTACTTACGTTGAAATACGACTGTTCAGAGTTAGGTACTGATCGCGTAATAAATGTACGAAACATGAATCATACATATATATATTTCGTTGTGTAATAACATAAATTATAATAGGAATGTGTCACTTAGCACGAGAATTGTTTTACAGGTCCTGTGGTCCGTATTCTCTCGCCTTTACTTTTCTGTCAGAGTTCTACGACAAAAAATATCGCGATAAAATCGTCCTGTGTTCGGGAGGATGCGGAGCGTTCGCTTACGTTTTTCAACCCAGTACGAGACTTTTTTTTTTTTAAAAAACGCGTTAAAAATAATAAAATCAGTTTAAGAATTTATAATTGTACAGTTATAGCGTATTTTTTGATTCCTATGGACGTAAGCTACGAGTTTTTCAACGGCAACCTGGTCATCGACAATTGGAGAATATTTTTGATGACTGGATCGTTGCTCATATTCCTAGCGTCGTTTCTTGTTTATTTCATGGACGAGAGTCCTAAGTTTCTAATGGCAGTCGGACGTCACGAAGAAGCGCTAAACGTATTTCGAAAAATGTACTCGCAAAATACAGGAAATCCGCCGGAATCCTATCCCGTAAATACCTAAAAAAAAAAAAAAATAAAATAACCGAATAAAATCGACTTCTGTGTTATTGTTATTTTTAGGTCAAAGCTTTGAAATCCGAAAATGTGGTCGAATTGCGACCTTTAAAATCAATACCGTCGATATCTGTAAAAGAATTTTTCAAGAACGGATGGTCTCAAATAAAACCGTTTTTCATGGAACCGTTTTTAACGCCATCAGTTTTGACATTCTCGTTGTTACTACTGACCATGGGATCGTAAGTTTACAAATCGTTCGATAGATGTAATAACAAAACAAGTATCTAAATCAATATATTTTTAGATCAATATCTAAGAAAAAAAAAAAACGTTTTATGTTTTACATAAACATATGAACGTCGTAATATTTATTGAATTATTAGTTTCAATAACTACAGTAAGAATCAAAGCTACGCGTTTGTTACGATTTTTAGGCCACTTAAATTGTTTTCTTACGGTTTTATTAAGTATATATTTTATAAATTCACCGTTTTCTTTCCCGGATAGGTAAGTTATTGTTTTTGTTTAAAAACATTTTCTGTAACACGACGGCTATTGTTTTGGTAAAATAAAACAATTTTAAATCTCTCGTGGTTTAAATAGTTATTTTTGAAAACACAGAATGAACACTTTTCGGTTAAGACTGCCACAAATGTTTGCAAAAATTTTAGCGGCCCAAGGTGACGACGACACGATTTCGGTGTGCGAATCCAAGACGGCTGCTGCCGTCGGTCCTACTAACGTTACAAACGTCACATTTTCAAGTTGCCGAGGCGTAAGTTTTTGATTTTTTTTTTGTCTCCTTATGTTCAACAATGATAAAAACGTACTCGCAAATTTTAGACCACCGCTCTGGTCGACCCAGAAGTTTACGTCAACTCGATGGTTATTGGAGCAGTGACTTTTAGCATGTTTTGGATCGCCATATACATTACGAAATATTTTGACAAAAATAACATTTATAGTGAGTTAGCCATGTTTATGATTAGCCAACTTATCGTTCACTATATATATATTTTAAATTTGTACAGAATTTTTTGTAACAATATCCGGATTCGGCATAGTGATATTCCCGTGGACTCATGGAATTGTCACTCTATCCATATCGGCCATTTACATAGCTGTAATGAACATTTGCATTTCCCTGGTAATCAGCATCATGGCGTCGGCCGTTCCTACCGTGTTGAGGTAAACACGTTTGATGTTGATACAAGACAGTAAAATACACGTTGCCATTAATTACATATACTCCCCAAGTAGCAAAATAATATTTTTTAAACGTTTTAAATAACATTTTAAAATTATTATTAATATATTTTTAAAATGTTTTTAAAATGTATAGATGTCCGATTTGTCATTCAAAATAAAATGTTAATAATATATTTTTATGATATTTTAAAAATATTTATTTAAATATTTTAGAAATATTTTTAGAATGACAATAATTTGAAAAAAAAATAATTACAAAATATCATAAAAATATTTTTACAATATTTTAAAACAATTTTTTCCGGTTCCGGGATCGAACCCGATCCTCCTGGGTGAAAGCCAGGTATCCTAGACACTAGACCATACCGAATTGTTGATTCATCGATTAAAATAATTGTATTTGTATAAAAGTAGACACTTTTTCAACAAAACATTGAGTAGTTACAGAACAGTTTAAAACTAATACATCGTCATCTGAGAATAAAAAGTTTCTATAGTTAATGCAGAAAACAATAAGATAATGAAAATATTCAGCAAACTCACTTTAAATATTTGTCTTGTACTTCAATTGAAAATATATATTTAATAAATAAATATATTTATTTTCATATTTCTGTATATATATAAAAATACATACAATATTGTATGTACAATATATATTTTATCTCATTACCTATAGGTAACAGCTGTTATTTTGGTTTCAAAAATATTTGAAAAATATTTTTTGTCGATTGTTTAAATATTTTTTTTATAACCTTTATTTAATATTTATTTTAAAACATTTTTTTTTTAATGTTTATAAATTGATAAAAACACGTTTTTTTAAAAATAATAAATAAAAATATATTTTTTAAATGTTTAAAAAATATTTTTCAAAAAAACATTTTATTTAAAATATTGTAATGTTTTATAAATGTAAAAAAAATGTTATTTTGCTACTTGGGTCTGTATAGTTTAGTTAGATTTCCTCTTCAAATCACGTATCAAAATAATGAATCCAAATTCAGAAACTCCCAAAGCATTAGGCCATAGCCAATAGCAAGTTTTATCTGAGACTGTTTTAAATGTTTAAAACGATGTGTACCTATTATGATTCTAAATTTAAATTTTTTGACTCAACTCATACACATGAATAAATACAATTGCCTTTTCCTGTCAGTTTATAGTTCACATGCGTGCATATGAAAACTAATTAACCAAAATGTTTAATAACCAGTGCATCCATTCAAGATTATTTAAGGCGATTAGATTATCCAAGTTAATATCAAAATAATTAAGACGTTAAAAACATACGTCATAGGTGTTTATAATTTAGGTCTGTAAGGTTATAAGAAAATAAGGGGGGAATTATTATAGGTACTCACTCATTTTCATTTTTCAAAATAAAAACTCACCATCAAATTCTTGTTAACGTTATAAAGTAACAGTCACACACTCTAATTTACTTTACTGTAGATTCTCTCTAATACCGAATGACTGTTTTTTTCTTCAGAGGTATGGCAGTAAATATGGTCGTAATGTTTGGCAGAATCGGAGTGATTTTGGGAAATCTGTTTATACCGAAATTGACGGAGATCAATTGCGAGCTGTCATTTTTTGTACTTGCATTTTTCCATTTCAGTAAGGATTTAATACAATACACAATATTTGTACACGCCTATTTAATATCAATTTTAATGCGTATATATTTTTTTGAACACTTAAAATGCCTACATTTGTATTTTGTTTCAGTGTGTTTAGGCGTTATAACAATTTTAATTAGAATCAAAAAGAAAAGGCCGAACAGCGAATATGTATAATGTATTTTTATATTTCAACGAATACCCGTTTTTAAATTACACGAATACGTGATTAAAAACTAAACGTTTTGTGTTTCGACTTTATTTTATATTTCATACTCCAAAAATATAGTATTATTCTAGTATTCAACGTTCAAACTTGATTATAAGGCTACAATTTTTTCTTTGTACACATCAGTAAGTCTCATAAATACCCGAGTAACCGCATGTGTAACTAATTGATAACTTTGATTTTTAAGCCGTTATAACAATAATATAGAAATTGAAGTAAGTATTTTTAACCACCGTTGTAACTAAATAAATGCAGTAGTTGTAGAGTTGTTTTTTAGTACTGAAAAAGTTGTTATATTATTCTGAACAGGGCTTGCTCAAAATATTTTGGGAACTGTACATAATATTAATTTTATCAATGTAAAAAAATATCATGCTCACTTTTTTCACTAGTGTGCGTCTCCTAATGAGTAATACTTACTTGGTATTTAAGTATTACAATTTTGTATTTTAAAAATAAAACTGTATCTATAATATTGTGCTTCATCAGCTAAAACAATACTTATTTTTTTGTTTTTTAGTGTTTTATTCTTAAACAATATGCAATTAGTTTATTATTCATGAAACATGTTTAAGTTGTTTTAAAAAAATTATTGAATAGTTATGGAAGAGGAATAAAAATGTTTTTATAAAATTTATTGCTAACTACCTACCTATTGTTATATAGGATAGATGTGGGTATAACTGCTGTAAGAAGGCTATTTAAACATTGATTATTTTGTAGCTTCAGGAACATTACTTAAATATTTTTCTATTTAGTTTTAGACAATTTAGTCCTTATAATGTTATACTTTATTAAAACTCTGTTTTTTTTTTTTTATTCACTTTAAAATTGTACAAATAGTTGTACTATGATTTCAGTCAATAACATACAAGTGAAATTGACATAGATACTATAATCTGTAATAAACATATTAAGTAAAATTACACATTTTCTTTTTACGCAGTATATTGTTTTCACGTTTGTACTTCACGGAGTCTAATAATGTGTATAAAATTCAATCAATTTCAACCAGCTTTGGAAGAGTTATCACCATGAAAAAATAAAATACAATAAAAATAACAAAATAAAGATGTGTAAGATATATACAAACCAAAACGAACCAATTATCAAATTTTTAACATCCTAATGGATTATGTTGTGCATCCTTTGTTTAAGTTTTAATTCTAAAACATGATAACAACATTTTACAAATCAAACAAAATCTGCAAAATATTGAACTTTTAAATTGGGCCGGAATTTAGTTTAAAAATTTGCGAAATTATTATAACATTTGAACTTTGTCCACTATTTAATACATAAATTGAACAATTTTTGAAACAGTTATTGCCAAAAGAAAAAAGGAATTAATAAAATAATAATGATGTAAATAGATCAATAAACCAAGATTATATTTTCGAAATTTGTAAACCATTCATGGGAAAATATACCGTGTTAAATTTTATGAAACAAAAAATGCCAAAATTAACAAAATATTTAGAAATTTCAAAGTTTTGTAATCCACTGAAAAACTGATTACCATTTCAAGTATTTATGGAATTTGATTGCAATTTTAATTTATTAAACCCATTCTGTAATAATGTGAGAAATTTTTTAGATAATTAAAAACATTTATGGAAATATTTTTTTTTTTTTTTTTTTAGTTTATTACATTCATATTTTAAAGAATCTTAAATTTGTTGTTAGTACATCAAAGTAAAATATTCATAATAGTTAGTAACAAAATGTAAGGAGTTTGAGTAGAATATAAAATGAGAGAAAATTTGAACATGGCTACATAAATGTAATGCAAGTTATAATAGGTATTATCTTACATACTCAATTTATTCTTATGTTCTAAGAATGGTATACAAATATACAATGAACAAATAAATATATATTTTGGGAGTATTAAAAAAGACCAATTTGTTTAAATTGTCGTGAGTCAATAATATATTATATCATTCATCACTCATTACATTATCTTATTTAAAAAAAATGAATTCGTTTTCTTAAATATTTATTTCCTACGTTAAAACTGATCAACTTATGCGAGGTATTTATTTATTGTGTGATAGGTGGTACATTTGCAAGACAAATGGTGAGAGAACGTCATCTTAAATGGTATTTCAGTCTTAAAAGTCAAATAAAAATTTGTAAATACACGTAAAACAATTGTATAGTTTATTTTGTCCTTGTTAAAATATGTCAGTCAATAGTCAATAGTTAGGTACTTAAGTACAATAATTTCTTATATTTGATATAAAATACAGGCAACTTATAAGCTACGATCATTTATAATAAATAAGGGCACATGGCCCATTGCTATCTTCTTTAGGACAAACACTTCTTGTTATTTTAATACATAACTCATTAATTTTCTTACGCTCATCTTCTCATTGACGGCATCAAGATCAATTTACCGTTTTCTAACCGCGGCTGACAGTTGGTCAACTGTTGGTATGCCAGTTTCATTCGCTCTAGGTTAACTTTTGAAGCCACAGTGTGATTGACAATTGGCCTTGGATAATCAATGCCAATTATACAGTTGGCATCTAGCTGAATGGACTCGGGCGCCAACCATGGTTCATGAATATACTTGGTGGGCATATTTTGTAACACTGGAATGTATCTTCTAAAAATAAATATAAAATTTTATTACAGTTAAAATTTGCGACACAAGTTTTTATGTAAAGTTAAAAATTGTCTTACAACAAAATATTAATATGATCCTATTATAACACATAGGTAATACTAATAGCTGTTAAATATAATTTATAATGTAGTAAATATATATTTGTAGACACATACAAAAATAATCAATAATACCTTATCCTAATAAATTTTATGTACTAGTATTAAAAGAAAACACAAAAATATTAAGTAATAAGTAATAATAAATAGTAAATATATTTTAGAATATAAAAAACTGTAAAAAAATATTTTCTAGATGTCTTATACAAACTTATTGAGGAAATGTTGTTTTCAGGATATTCTGAACTTTTATTTTGTCATTTATTACTGCTATATTATAATAATGCAACAGTTAAATAGAGCTGAGATCAACAAGAGAATGAACTTATAATTAAATCAACGCTTGTAGCTGTAAGGAACATTATATTGATTGAAGGTTAAAAAAAATTGCTACCAGTCTCATTGAAGATAGTATATTGTATATTGTCCATTTATCAAGAGTTGTAAAAATGGAATAAATTGTTTCAAGTGTTCAAATATGATTTGTTTGCAATCATTTATGAGTGCTTTGCATTTTTAAACCAGTCCGTTTAATAGTAGCCGTGAATAGTTTCGTCAAGTGGTAAAATCAATCCTTTTAACATGCATAATTAAAAAAAATTTACAATTTTAATTTAGATACCTACAAAATGGTTCTCACTTAGCTTTTGAAAAAATATACTTTTTCTTAAAAACCATATTTTGAGAAATAATTTATTTTAATCATTACCTAACTTTTACGCTATAAAGATTGTTCCATAATTTGCTCATATTAAATGTTTTTATATAAAATATTACATGGTTCCTCATTCTTTGCTTCAAATATTGAAAAAATTTAGATATGAATACTATTCAATAAGTTGACATGTCATGTCACCAGCTACCCATATTTACATTGCATTCAAAGGGCACCGTTCGTAAGTTATTAATTAATAAATAAATAAATAATATAATATCACTCTGACAAATAATTGTTACCTACTAGTATTTTACTTTTTTCACAATATATCTACAAAGGTACTGTGATAATAATAATTGTAATATTGTCAATAGATACATAAAAACTACTTTACTTTTAATAATGCTAATTATGTTTCAAAATCCCCAAATAAAATACCTATATAGTATATACAAATGTACGCATCTTATTTAACAATAATAATACGTTTTTAATTTATTGGTAGGTAAAAAACCTTGTTTTTTAATGTACGTATACTGTCTAGAAAGGATTCTTTCAATTTCGAGATGCCTTATAAATAAGTAAACAAATAAATACCTTATGTAATCACCGTTTGGATCAGCTTTACGTCCAAACTTAACAGGACAATAACAGTGAATAAATTCTTGAAAAAACGATGAACAAGAGTACCACATCCAAGACCCAGCGTTTACTGACCAATCAGCATCCAACAACAATTCTTCAAACACCTAAACAAACTGTTCATTGTATAATTCAACACTCTAGGTGTAACTCTATAGAGAAGTCAAACAAAAAGCGGTTCACAATTTCGTTTTACCTTCATACCCTCTTCCCAAGACAGCCACAAGTCGCCTCGAGTAAGAAAACACGCGACGGCATGTCTTGCAATACAATGTATCCATCCTTCGCTTCTCAACTGGATCATGATCGCATCGATCCACGGGTAACCAGTTTGACCCTAAAAATAAATTACAAGATGTTAGGTTAGGTTGTTGGCCTTGTCGATTTTTATTTACGCACAATATATGCAAAATTTAATGTCGCCGTGAGTAGAGAAACAAATATTTTAAAGGTTCATCCCAAAATGATATTTTCTGCAACAATGGTGGTTTTCAAATGGAGTCCATTTGTTAAATTTAAACAAACAACTTCAAAATTGAACTTTGGTATTTGTAAGTCTTTTTTTTTTAAAAAAAAATTTGAAAAAATATAACTTAAAAAGTATTTTAAAAAGTCTTACAGAGATTTGACGTATTAAAATTGGGATGGAGAGAAAATCATGCTTTGGAACCTAGAAAAGGATAAATAAAATAACTTATCTCATTTTCTTGCGAGTCTTGGTGCAGCTTGTCTTAACTTAAACCTTCCAGTTACAAGTATACTAGAAAAATGTACAGAACACCCAAATACATGCTTACATTTGCCCACTTGAACAAAGCTTGCGGATTATTGTCCCAAGGTATTTGAACGCAGATCGGATTCCCGACCATTCGATCAAAATTTGAATTGTTGGTGGACGCACAGTAGAAGAAATCCCGCCACAAAAGTTGACCATGCAGTGAAAGCGGCGGTTGTGCTTTGCGAATCTATGTTTAGAAAGTTCAATCGAATCAGATTATATGTGCGAATGCAAAGGATCGCATGTAAACAGCAGATCTCAAATTGAAAAAAAAATAGAAAGGGGACAATTCCCGTGGAAAAATGTTTCAATAAACGTGTAAATTTGAAGGGGTATCATCCTCAATCCTCCTTCAATTCGAGCACTGATATATATTAAGCAGTCTTTAAAAATTAAATTTCTTGGTGCTCACCTCATGGTAAAGGTCATTCAACTTGGTAAAAAATAATCTTGTAGATAGACATCCAAACCTCAAATAAGGTGTAAGACCAGTAGGACTAGCCAGCAAAGATTGCGGTGTCATTTTTGGTTTAGCGTAAGACGCAATGAATGCTTTTCGTTGTAAATGACATTGTAACCTTAGCAAAGCTTCCGTCTCGCCGCCTTTCCATATTTGTCTTGATACGCTGCTTACTTCTTTGAATCCTAAAAACAGACAAGTGTAAAACATACTCAAATAAAATACCTATTTGTAGAAGAACGTTTAAAAATAAAATACCAACAAATATAAATATTTTGTTCACTTCAGCAAAGGAGCAAGCAGAGTTCAAATCTTAGAAATTATATAACGCCTGCCTGGAGCTGTGGAACAATTCACCTACCACAAACTAAAGTCTAACGACTTACGTAACACCAATATTTAATTTTAACAATGGTAATATTGTAACTTATTATATTATACCATAATTAAATCAATTCAACAAAATTTGTATTTTTATTTATTAAGATTTAATTTATTTACAACATTATACCCTGTCTCTGCTATGAATAATAGTGCCTTTTCTCCAAATATTTTTATTCAACACATAATATACTTAACTTAGATTTGTAAAATTTTACTGAAACATATATTAGGAGGTGCTCATCACTATTATTTTTTTTTATTCTTACAATATTTTTCTAGTTTCAAAACTTTGGAATATTGAAGGGTGTTCAATACTTATGGAAACTTTACAATTAAAGAGAAAACCATAGTTATAATATACAGCCATGGTGGGAATTAAATTTACATACAATAAAAAACAAAATATTTAAGATAGTAATAATTAATGAGACTGTAAGAAATAACAAATTGAATTACAATTATCAAATCAGTTTTCAGAGTTATTTTTGGATAATATGCTATCAATCTGTACGTTTGGCATGGAAAACATCTTAATTACTATGATTTGAGCGTGATAACAGAGAAAAAAAGTCGCAATTTCCATCCCCTAAACAAGTAATGAATACTTACCAAGTTCTTCAAGAGTAGGAACGTTAAATGTTTCGTCATGGTCGTATTTAAGTGGTGTAACAGCGTCTCCTAAAAATTCTTGATCTATGGTAGGTACAGGACTTTCTGGTGGATCTATACATTCTAATGATTTTTGAAATAAATGGTAAGTTAAAGGCGCTTTCCCACCGTTTATGTTTATTATTCTGAAACAAATAAAAATTGAAATAAGTTTTAACTATTTTTAGCCAGTAAAATGAATTCAATAAAACTATGCTATTGAAAACTAACTACACTTAAAAATTTTATACAAAAAAGTACTAAATAAATCCTTGTTTATTTATTTTGTATATTAATTATGAGGAATATAAATTTTTTTTAAACTGACACTTTATATTATGTTCTCTTGTGAATTATTTGATTATTAATTTTTGAGTAAGTATTGGATATGGGTTAAGATTTTTAAAGGGTAGGCAGAAAACAAAGAAACAAATAAATTCATTGTTTTATTATTTCATAATTTTAATGAAAATCTCATTGCTCTTTTATATTCTAGAAAAATCAAATATTAATCCTGCAAATGCGACTTTAATACAAAACTAATTTTCAATTAAAGTGAGACTGTAATGGTTCTGATTTGAATTATGATAGTAAAACAATTTTTTAATAAATTAAATTGTAGGAAAATATGTACTTGTTTCTGGTTTGCAAGGAAATTTCTTGTACAAAATATTAAAATTAAGATCTCATATGATATTATAGATATCAAACTAGGTGAGAATGAATATACATTTTTGAGAATACAATTTTAGAAAGCGTTAAAAGTTTTTGAATTTATTTATATTTATTATAAATTCAAAAACTTTTAAATTGTATTATGTTATTTCTTCTTCTTCTTCTTCTTAGGAATAAAACAGACAATTAAGGTCCAGTGCCGCTTCAAAAATTCCTTTCCATTAATATCTATCCGATGCCAAATTAATGCTATAGTAGGGTCCACTTGTGTCTCTCCTCACCGTATCCAACCATCTTTGACGCGACCTGCCTATGAGACTTTTCCTCTCGGATTATATTATTTAGCATAACTAATAGGTCTATAATAATAGATATATATAAATGTAATTTAAATATTTTCACAAGTGTCAAAAACCGTATAGTATTTTCTTTGGCGGATGGATAAGTTGTCCCTAATAGTCACTAGTCAGAATTATAGTTAATAGTCATTAGACACAGTTACTTTAATACATTACTATATGTATTTAAGTAATTTGGAAGTCTCATAAAAAGTTAATAACTGATGTGGAGTACACATTCAGTTTTAAGTGAGGATATGATAAAATGCATTGGTTAAAAATGCGAGTTTAGTAAATTAGATAATATGGAAGTACCTTTATTTGGTAAATAAATATATATTTAATAATTTGTTGTTTTTGAAACTTCTCTTAAAACTTTTTTGAATGTAATAGGTACCTATAATAATTAATAACATTGCAGTATGGACCCAACCAAATATTTTCCTATTATCATTTGTAGTTACCTACTACAAAGTTATTTAAATATAACGGACTCAGATCTGTAAAGTATAGTTATTATTACATGCAAAATAATTACTAACTAATAATTTATAGTATTTGAAAATCTATTATATTTACTTATCTAAATGGTAAAGAGTGTGCGAACATCTTGTTATCACAGAAATGCCCATTTCGTGACACATAGCTTTAATATTTTGATCTCTTACTCGACCATACGGCTCGGGATCTTCCTCAAATGTAAAATATGTTGTTCTCCATAACTGAACAAAACATTAATAAGTCAACATTAGTTAGGCAGTAACCACAAAACACTAATATGAGTATTTAAAAAAACAATTTTTAGTTTCTTCATTTTTAAACACCAACCGTCTATTTTTTTTATATATTTTAGATTTATACCCAGATAATTTTTAGTTACTTTTAGTATTCTTTAGTTAATTATTGTTTTTAGTTATCTATCAAAATAGGTACGCACGCAGTGGAGCAGGTCATGTGATGTGAATAAATTATTATGCGTAAAACATGCCTAGTTGCTTACTCCCACCTCTAGAATTTGTTTTCAATTCTAAAAAAAATATACTTACATCAATTTTGTAGTATGGATCAAAAACACTAATTTTAATTTATAATACTTCCGCACACTATACTTTTGAGTACTTTTATTATTTAGTATTGCTTAGTATTATTTGGAATCGGTTGACGGTTTAGGAGGTGTAAGAGTTAAAATTCACAAGTAGGCTAAATAAGAAGCCATCTAGCTAATATACACATATTATAATTTGTATTAACAATACATAATATTTAGCTGTATAAGAGTTACAATTGTGATTCGTAAAATTAAAAACTGGCGATATTGTTCAGTATATTTAGGTACATTTTAGTTTATTTGAATTATATTTAATGAAAACTAACTTTGAATAATTTAGGTAGCGCCTCAGCTGGCTGTCCTTTGATTACAAACAGTCTTGAGTTTAGCTTCTTTAAGCTGTTGTCCAAGTCTGTCAGACATTGCAACAAAAATCTAGAACGCAAACGCATAAAACATTCAATAATCAATGATGATCTCACACGCATTCTAGTGTTTTACCTCCATTTGTTGATTCCCACATTTGAAGCGCCAGCAAACCATGGGTCAAGTATGAAAATGCACCGGAAGGTTTTTGCGTTAATCAGCCCTTCCCTTAAACTAGGGTTGTCGTGTAATCTTAAGCCTTTCCGGAACCAGTGGACAGTGTGTTTTATTTTCACATTACTATCCATGATCAACTAATGGGGAAACTAAATTTATTTTTTAATTAATCATTAAGTCTAAAACAATGTATCAATTTTGAATATTAAAAATACAAATTCTACAGAGACAATAGCACACCGTGCATAATTTTTGCAACCATTTTAAAGGTGAAATATTTAAGCTAGATGAATGCCGAATGGCATTGCCTCGGGTATTGCATTGGCACATCACACAACAAAGAGAAACGTTTTTGGCTTAGCACACTTTTAACTCTAAATAATTGCATTAAAAACTAAGATTCACTGAAAGTTTTGAGTTTTAAAGTAAAATTAGAAAAATAACTATTGTTTAAAAAAATCATAACATACAATTACAGCCCTACAATGTGTACCTATACCGTATACTATACCTACATAGAATATAATATATGTATTTAAAAATCGTTAGCAAATTAATAATTTTTTTTATGTTCAGCTAAATTCGTATACCTTATCAAATTAAGAGTGAAAAATTCATGCAAATTTTGAGTTGATCATATAATTTAATCCCTACAAAAATTATTTTTTTTCGTTTGTATGAACTGACAACGAAATACAACAGATTAACACAATTGGAATGGTTGAAAATAAACAACGTCAATTTAAATGTCAAATTAAAATAAACTTGACTTAAAACTTTTTATTAATGTCCAGCCTTGATAGTAGTGATCGAGGTAGCGATATATTATATTTATTAAGATTTAAAGCATAAAATATTCATAATTTTTAAAAAAAATTTTTTGTCGAGAACTTCGTCAATACCAAAACACATTACAAATTCACGTCCTGAAGACGTAATGGAATCAAAAATGAGTATTGTACATAACATCTCCACATAAATGATTCCATATTTATATCAGGCTAGATAAAAACGGAAATTTTGAAAATAGGTACTAAAACAAAGCTCAAAATTGTTAGGAAAATTTCGAAAGTTGTACAAAACTTGTTGTACATTTTATACGTATTACAATAATATGTGAAATTTTTAACACTTTCAAGTCGTTCGGGTAAAAGTATCGTGAGAGAAATCCGAGGTGAAATCGCTAAGTGATAAATAGAAATATGTTAATAACTCATTTCCGTACCTATAGAGTGTAATATTTTACCGTTTTTACTAATTTTTCGGGTAGTTTTTAGTAAAAAACTAACGCTCAAAGCGCGACAGACAATAAAGCTACCACGAAACTGAAGGGTACGATGAGTGTACCTATACAAATAAAGATCGGAGCATTTTTGAAGAAATTGAAAAAAAAAATAAGGCCGGAATCACTATGGGTCGCGTGGGTAGTATTTTGGTGCTAATAATCACTATTTTGGAAGATTTGGTTAGAAATTGTATATTATAATTAATGTAAGCAATTTTAAATTGTTTACGAAAATAACTACATATTCTGATCAGTTTACCTATAAAAATTGTGCAGTAAAAATATAATTTATTATTTGTCTTTTAAAAGGCGTTACAGTTAATAGGAGTGAAAACAGTTTAAAATCGTCATAATTGTTTAGAATCTTATCATCATGAGCGTTTCAAAACTAATACCGAAAGAACCTATTAAAAAATATCAAATACCGCACGGAGTAATTGAACGTTTTATGTTTAGAATTTTTGCTAAAAATGGTCCGAGAACTCCGAAAGTCGTGCTCGCATATGAAGAATATTAATTTCAATAACGTGTAAAAAAAATGTCGAACCAAAATAACACGAATTCGTAATACACCGTTTTATCAATACTTTTTTGTACATTTTCAGAAACTACTGGCGGGAGTTTATGGAAATTTTTTGATTCACATAGAAAATTTCAATTTACATAACAATGACCAATTTTCGTTAATTTTCCAACGGCTAAAAATAAAAATTGTGACAACGGGTTATCGAAATTTTTTAATAGCAAATGCGAAATGTACATTTACGCGTTGGCCACCTTGTGTTTCGAAACAGTTGGTGAAAATTTTGATTTTTTATCGAACAAAAACATTACAACAAAAAAAAAAATAAAAATTATCGAAAATTTCAAAGTTCTTCACTCAGCTCATTAGTTTTCAAAATCTCTTGACATTTTCACCAGACTTAATATCGTGTGAAATTGTGGAAGTTATGGCCAAAAATCTAAACGGACTCTGCAGTCAAAAACACGCGTTTGCCGTGACGTGTTTTCCTTGATTCGTTTTACTGTGACTTTTTATACATTCTTATACCATTGATTACTTAATCATTGCTTATACGTTTAAATCTATGACTTCTCCTCAGAGTACCGGTTGTGTCCACGAACGTATCAGAGTTTAAAATCGCCGAAGAAGTGATTTGACAGTGATGAAAAAAAAAATAAAACACACTATGTGAAAACCAACACATAATGTTATGCTCTTCGTTACACTCGGAATCGTAAAACGTATTTTTTTAATTCGTTACCTGCAGCGGCTCGTCATGACGGCAGCTGCTGTTGTCGCGTGGTGGCCGCTGTCGTTTTTCTCGTACGGTGTAACGAAAAAAAAACGTCGAAACGCAGTTTTCGCGCGCTCCCGCCGGAAAACTCGGTTAGGTGGTGCGGTCTCGGAACGGAGAATAAAATATTCTAGAAAAATAAAACCCCGAGAAAAACGGGAGAGTAACAAAAGAAAGAAGGCGAAAAAAAAAAAAGGAAAAAAAGGCCGGGAACAGACGGCGATCTGTCGGCGCGCGCGGCCACTACTAAACCCGGCGGCGCGCGGTTTGAATATTACACGCGCCACGGCCATTATTATTGTTATTATTGTTCGGCGTTTCGGGTTTCGGTCACGTTGCGCGTGGAAGTGGCAAGTCACGTTGCCGGCGGCGTGGTTTGCGGCCTCCCGAATCCCGATAACGAATCCCGATTATTCAATTTGTGTTTCATATACGAGTTCCCGTCGCGCACCCGCAGGGTACACATTATTATTATTATTATTATAATGTATTAATAAAAATACACGGGAGTAATATTATTAAAACGATATTTGCTGGTATGTTGTTTTGTTATGAAATCTGTTTGAAAACGTTTCCGTTTCGTGAAAAAAATGACCGTACAGGTATTTTTTTTTTTGAAAATTCCATATTTCTCTATACCGCAATAACATGACCCTTTTCTCGTATCCGATTTATTGTCTTAACGTAATACTGTTATGACAGGTCTTCCTGGCTCTTCCTGGCTTCCCTTCGGGTTTTCCATCTATTATTACAGTTAGTCTGTCGTATTGACTGTATTGTGTCCGCACTTTTTTCTTCTATCCACGATCGTTGCGTCCGATCTTTTTTCATTTATCCATCATAGGAGTATAACACAATGACGCTGCCGATCAAAAAAATTTTTTTTTAAATATACAATATTTCCTGATCGAAATAAAAACTCGAATTTTATGGACATATGTGTATAACAAATGTTTTACACCGCGTTACAAAATTATTTCACTTTATATACCTATCGTTATAGCACTTGCGCAAAAATATTTTCCGCACTTGGTAGCGGCTCCATATTCAGCAGCCCGCGGGGGAGGGACGAAAATGCCCCAAAAGTCTACACAATATAACCGCGTATTTTTGAGTATCGTATTTTTACCGATTATTTACGTGTAGTCTGGACGTTTTTCAGTTTTTGTAAGTACGTATAACGTTTCAAAAACAAAAAAAACACAACGTAGGTACCTACCAGACATTTTTCGACGAGATGAATCTTTTCACAATACTATATGTGGGGTGGTGATTATAGGTACACTATATTTACACACTGTTATGACGTGTATAAAAACTGTGTTCCTTTGTGCCGATCTGTACATAGACATTCGGCTGTTTCTTTGAAGTTTGAAATAGAACTTTCGGTCCAAAAACGGTATTTTATAGTACATATAACAGTATGAAGTATCGGCTATATAATTGGATTCGTGTAAAACTGCAGTTGTATAATAATCATTGCGAGTATACAAAAACTGTCCCGGAAACGACGCGTTTTTCAAAGTTTAAACGTCTATAGAACAGAATTAAGACTACAGATTTTCGAGATTTTTTAACTATACGTAAAACTGTACACGTTTTCAATATTGTAATGAATTTTTGGCTCTTAATTTTTTTTTTTTTTTATTCACAAGTTCTATTATATTAAGCCCCGAAAATTTTAGAAACATTTTGACATTCGTAGCGCTAGAGACTTGTGCGCACAATCGTTTGAAAAAAGTATTTCGAATTTTATCGAACGTTGTTTGAAAAATTATGACAAAATAATAACGTACACGCAGTATATGCGCATTTTAACCACAATCTGCAGCCTGGGAAAATTTGAGTGTAAAAAAAAAAACCCTCAAATCATCGTGAAAACGTTTTGCGTAGCCCTGCAAAAACTAAAAAATTGAATAAAATTTTTAAGAGCCGAGTGCTTTTAATTTTCACGTGAATAATTGCAGATCAAATAATACATATTATTGGCTTAAGCACTTCGACGACGTAAAATATAAAAAACTATTTGTACCTGTACAAACATATTTTACGTATTAAATAACATTAAATAGGTACCTAACCAAACCTAACCCATAAGATACATACTTATAAAATATGCCAACTTTTTGTAGTTGTAAAATTGTGTAAAACTGCATACGAGTACCTACAACCTTTTTATATTCAAATCAATTTTAATAAAGATGGAAATTTTGCAAAGAAAAACCATAAAATATAGATTTCGCGCACATTTTTATAGTAAAAATATTATTGATTTTTATAAATTTCCTATAGGTATGTTTATTAAAATATTTCATTAATATAATGAACACTTTATTGAGTACCTAACCTATTCAGTTTAAACACCGATGTTTGTATATTTTTGCTGAGTCGAATAAATTTAAAACAACTAAGTGACGTATCTATACCAATACTTAACTATTAAAAAAAAAAATAAAAACATACGCCTACGTAATATTCATATGGTTTAAATTTTATATTTACCGTTTTAGAAAAAAATACTGTACAAAGTTTGAACGGCAGAAAAATAACAAAAACTTGAAACGAAATATTTTCTTTGCAAAACAAAACTAATTGTAAGAAATACTTATAGCCTAAACCAAGCTCTCCGAGAGTTTGACTGTGCTGACTATAGCTAGGGACTATAGTTAACACACATCATATGCACCTCCCACGACACGTGCGCACGCGTACCTATATGTGGAAAAACGCATTGATTAATGTTTTCAGATTTTTCGAAGTATAGTAATATATATTATAGTTATGGCCGACACATTGTAGTCCATAAAAAATATAGCCGATGATTCAGTGCAAGTACAATACACTATATAGGCTCAAGGGTGATTCTTTTTTGTCATTTTTTTGTATTTTAACATCGATTTCCTCAAAAAAGTTTCTATATTAAATTCAATAAAAATGGGATTTAGGACATCAACACCTGTACACAAATCAATGCATACCTATAACTTTTTTATTCCTTCTTCTTAGTTTGAGTTGAAGTTTTGATGGTTTTATAGCTGTGGGTTAGAGTCTTCTGAACACGTTCATCGCATACCTACCTAAAAGTTCATACTTGTGTAAACAACACTGCCGCAAAATCAAAAATTTATCGAAATATAATAATTTTTTGGTATTTACTTTTTTACCTAATTTTAAAACAAGGGAGAACACAAAGAGATGAGATAGAAAGAATATAAAATTCCGTTATACGCTTATCACCCCTCAGGTACATTAAATACAATGTTATCGAAAAAAAGTACCTAAAAACGCTTATTTGTCGTTGAATTTTTTATTTCCTGATGGCAATTTCTACAAATTACGAACTTTTGGGTATGATGTACCAATACGTGTTTAGCAGACTCAATAAGCTATAAAACCATCAAAACTTCAATTCAAACTAAGAAAATATTGATATTTCCAACATTTTTAAATTCTGAGTTAACGTACTGATGTCAGTAGGTACCTCATACGTCAGTGTATTCACAGAATAAGCGAAATAACTACTTATTCTTTGGTAGCTACGAGGGCTGTTCAGAAAGTAACCTCCGGTTTTCTATAAATAAAACACAGAAATAGAAACAAAATTTTTATTATATACATCTTAAATCTACGTCTTTCCCCTACTTTTCAACATAGTTTCCATAGACATTTAAACACTTATCATACCTACGAACTAACTTTGAAATCCCCTCTGCAAAAAAATCTCCCGCCTGTGCCTTGAGCCATCCCGTGACCGCATCTTTAAGCTCCTCATCATCGTCAAATCGCTGTGAGCCAAGCCGTTTCTTCATGTGCATGAAGAGGTGGTAGTCGCTCGGAGCCAAGTCTGGGCTGTATGGAGGATGCGCAAAAACGTCCCATTTAAACGTGTCCAAAAGGTCCTTGGTTTTCTGTGCAGCGTGAGGACGAGCGCTGTCGTGCACGACAGAACGACGCCAGATGACAGAAGACCGCGGCGTTTGTTTTGGATCGCACGTCTTAGGTTTTTCGGGGTTTCAATGTACGCATCCGCGTTGATTGTGGCACCACGTTCCATAAATTCAACCAGCAGCACCCCTTTAGAGTCCCAAAACACACTTGCCATGAGCTTCCTTTTGGAAAAATCTTGCCGGGCTTTTGTCGGTTTGTGTGGCGATGCCGTGTGAGCCCATACCTTAGACTGTTCTTTAGTCTCAGGATTCTCGTACTTGACCCAGGTTTCATCTCCAGTCACAATCCTGTCCAAATAAGATTCTCCTTCTGTGTCATATCGCGTCAGAAAGTCCAGAGCTGAGGTCATTCGTTGAGTCTTGTGGGTTTCCGAAAGAATTTTCGGGACCCACCGAGCACAAAACTTACGGTAACCTAACCTGTCAGTCACTACTTCGTACAAAACAGTCCTGGAAATTTGTGGAAATTCGCTGGAAAGCTCCGAAATGGTGAAGCGTCGGTTGTCACGAATCTTTGCGTTGATTTTCTCAACCAGTTCATCACTGACCACAGATGGCCTGCCACTTCTCTCTTCGTCGTGCACATTTTTTCGGCCATTTTTAAACGAGCGAACCCATTCCCGAACAACTCCTTCACTCATTATTTTTGGCCCATACACAGCACAGAGTTCTCTATGAATTGCTGCTGCTGAATACTGTTTAGCTACGAAAAACCTAATCACAGCACGCACCTCACACTTGGCGGGGTTTTCAATTGCAGCACTCATTTTGAGAAGCGACTGCAAACAAACTAGAGCAACGACAACCCTTAACGCTACCACGGCTGGACGCCGACTGCCTGCCAAGCGCGCAGACGCAAGAATGGCGGCGCTACCCCCTCCAGTTCCCGCGCAAGACGCAAACGGAGGTTACTTTACGAACAGCCCTCCCTCGTATATTCCTTAAGCTGGGTGTCGTCATATTTTCCTAAATGACAAAGCTAGTGCTGTGTGTAAAGCGACCCATACACGATCAATATTATTGCTCAATATTTAAATCAATAAATATTTCAATAAATGTTTCAATTTCTTTTGCATTCACACGATCAATATTATTGCTCAATATTTCAATTGAATATATTGTTCAGTTTCGGTCAAAATGTCTAGCGAAGAGAACGCGATAATTGCTATTGCTCTTGCCTTGTCACTTGATGAAAAAAAAAACCAAAAAAGGTAAAAAAACAACGAAGAACCTGGACAAAAGAGTGGTTGAAAAATAGACAACAATATACTCACGAGAAGCTATTAACAGAGTTGCGTAATTTTGAAAAATGATTTCAAAAATTTTTTAAGAATGGATGATGAATGTTTCGATGAAATTTTAAATTTGGTGAATCCATTTATTAAAAAACAAAATACGTCAATGCGAGAAGCTATACCAGCAAGTCAAATAGTCAAATAAGCCACAAATAGCACAATAATATTGACAATCTATCAATAAATATCAAAATAATTTTGATTGTTTCAATATATTGAACACGTCTTCAATATGATCCATACACTGTCAATATCAAATATTGAGCAATAATATTGATCGTGTATGGGCCGCTTAAACCATAACAGAATTTTCACAGATACCTGCATTGTTGAGAAAAATAACCATTATGATACAAAATTAAATAAAAATGGCTTTGCCTTAACGCAAAGAGTTGAGCCGTACAAACATAACTAACAATCAGAATTAGGTACCTACCTGCTTACACAAAAGTAATCTTAACAAACGTTTTTCATAAACGTTTACTTATAATCATAAGGAATCGGCGCACATAAGAGAGGGTATGCCAATAAAAATTTGCTGTCAAGAAGAATTTTTTTCTCAGGAATTTTTCATTTTCTGGATCAGTACTCAACTTTGAAGTAAATTTTGTAAAAATGAAAAATGTACCTACATATAAAAAAATCATGTTTTGTCTTGAACGTAAACTACTTAATACCTCGATGCGATAATCTTGAACCAAGCTTTTGATTGGTTAGGTAGCTAATAGGCATACTAATACCAAAATATTATTTTTCTGATTTCTTTTTTTCACAAAAATTTACACAAGACTTCATAAAAAAAATAAAAATACTAATTTATTGGGAACTTTTGGAAATTTGACCGTGTTTGTTTTTTCCTCAAAACCCCAAAAGCAATCAAAATTTCAAAAAACACTTCAAATAGAGTAACATCTTGGGTCAATTATCTATCTTTTGAGGTGTCGTACGTTAAAATCAGAGCTATCTAATCAACTTACCTACCACAGTTACAATCAAACTGAAACTTTTTGTTTTTCGCTATTTCATTGTTATAAAATAATTAATAGATAATTAAAACATTTTTCAGGATGTAATAATCATAACTATGGTTTTCAATTTTAATTACAGATGACATAATTTGTTACAACTAACGATGTGTTGCCGACAAAAACTAGAAACATTATTAAAAACATATCAATCTGACAAATAAGTCTTATGTCTGGAATGTGTGGATGCGCACAGTTTTAGTGCGTATTTTTATTATATGACCATTGTAACACCAAAACTAAAGGAAAACTGTTATAAAAAGAACAATTTAAACATCAAACAACACACATGACATTATAGATGATTATCATAATTTATTAGTGACTGATTATTCAACATAAAAGTACAATTTCAAAATAAGAATATCAAGAAAAAATTTTTTTTTATTATTTTCCTTAAAGGAAGCAATTATTATAATAATAAATTTAATATTAGTTAAGTACATCTATTCTATACAATATATAGGTATATTTTTATCAGATAAAAAGTAAATAAATAAATTTTTTAGAATAAAATAGTAGGAACTCACTAAACTATTGCTTCACAAATTATTGCTAAAACACATTATTATTCCGTCATTAAAATAACTAATACTAATTACTGTAATAAAAGTGTGATCCGCATTAACTGCATATTACAAATTACACAAACACAGAAAAAACATTAAACATTGTTGTTTGTTAAAACTTTAAACCCTGTGTGAGTAATAGCCTGTAATTAACAGCGGATCAAGTTACACTAAATTGAATTTATTAAATGACTTTTCAAGTCTCAAGAAGTTTTCATCGAATATTTCATTATCTAAAAATGATTCAAAACGCTGTTAGCACCAGACTTAGTTATGCCTTACTGTAAACAGACATTATAACAATGTTAACAAAGTCATCGATAAAAGTACCCGACAAATAAATAAATAATTACAAATAATAATTTATGAAACACATCAATGGTTATATAATTATCACTAGTCAGTACAAAACATAGATTTTAATTTTCCGACCATCAATTGTTTGACAAATATGTTTGGTAAATTATTAGTGTAAAATATGTACAAATATAAAATTAATTAGTTGATCATCAAATCACTGATTTTTGTTCTGTACAGTTGTTAAACTAAAATACTTACTTTAAATGGTCTAAAACTATAAATTTCAATTGAATAATTAAAATATTATTATATGAAGAATTAAAAAATAAAGAAATTATAAATTACTAAAATATACTAAATAGTTATTTATCTAAAAATTATGGTTATCAAATTGTATATACTACTATATTATATGCATGGTGAGTTATTTCTGTCTTAGGTTGATTGTATCACAATATAAATCACTTCATGATAATTAAACAATAATAAAATGAACATTATGTACATTGATAAATTTTTTTTTTGAAAAGTGTGTTTCAGAGATACAAATACATATTTTGAATAATAAATTGGTGGTTTTCATCAACCGATTGCATGTTATAAATTGCTTGTGATTTGTGAATAATGACACAAACCGTGTTAGGGAATAAACTGTGTAATCAAACAGCTTTATGAAAATTGAAAAATTAAAAAACAACAAATACAATTTTTTTTAGATAATTATTTGGCACTTAAGTAACTAGAAGATAGGATTAGGGATAATAGACATGTTTAATGGAGCAATATAATTAGTCTTTGATATTCCTGTTTTAAATTTAAGATATTTACCCGTTATCATAGTTACTAACTAGCATCAATGTATAGCAATCAAAGTAGACTGTATATAAAATAGGCACGGATCCAAAATTTGTATTTATTAGTCTAAAATTATAAAAAAACATATTGCTTACAGAAAAAAATTAACATTTTATTATGTAAAAAAAAATAGTCCGGGATCACTCTAGGTCGCGTGGGTAGTTTGACGGAGTAGCGACTACGCTTAGGGTGAGTCACTAGTTTAGAAGTTGGGGTTTAAACGCATTATTTTAAACCTGAAAGCAACGATAAATCATAACCTTCGAAAATTATTCGTACCCCCATAAGAAATACATAGCCGCCCGAAATAACAAAAATTTCAAAGTTTCATAACTTCCTCAAAAATGATCGAAATTGATTGAAATTATAGCGGTGAACTCATAAAGCCCTTTTTCAATGATATATATAAATTTGAAGTCGAACGGAGCAAATTCGAAGATTGGGACGTTATTGTTTTTTCCACAAAACTTAAAAAATAATCAATATTTAAAAAAAAAGTTTCAAATAAAGTACCATCTTGGATCAACTATCTATCTTTTAAGGTATCATACGTTGAAATCGGATAATTTTACTACTAGAAAACGTGTCCACAGAAAAAAAAAAAAAATATCGTTGTATAAACAATAAATTCTAAAAATAAAATAAAAATTTAAGCAAACTATGTAGGTAATGAAAAAGAACAATTAACAGATGGAACAATGGTAGCCATCTGCAATCAGTTATCAACTAAAATCAATGTATCAAGTAATTTGTAGTTGACATCAAAATAAAGCATAGGAATACTTAGAATAAAAATTTGTAGGGAAGCAAGCCAAAAAATGGTTAGGATATGTACATTCAACAATTTTCGGAGGAGGCTATGCATGAATTTAACTTAAGTATACTAAGCCCCTCTAGCTATGCGTATAAAACAACGATTTAAGTATATACCAATAGGTTTAATACAGAATTATTTTAACTAGATTTGAATTTAAAATAAACTGCTCTAAGGTTTTATTACTTCTCCTACAAAATGTTAATTTTTTTTATTATTAAACACAGTTTGAAATAATTTTAAGAATATTAACACTTTCTAGATAAATTATTGAACACAATTAAGATTTTTATCTCAAGTAATATTAAAAGTTTTTAAATTAGGTTTTTATACTTAAATTTTTACCAATAAATATAAAAAATTTTGTTTTTCCATTTAGAATACAATTTTTGATTGGTTTTTAAAATAAAAATAAAAGGTATTTAAAACAGGAGATTATCACAGGTGAGAAGATTTTAATAGTAAATTAAATGTATAGAAATTATACATTAAATTTATTATATAAGCTATAGACCAATTAAAGAACAAAAGAAATAATAATATACGCAAACAATAGACATTTAACTTTAACTCTATAGTTAGGTATATTAATAATGAATACTAAATTACTTTATAACAAAATAATTTTGGACTAGTTTAAAAAAAATGTTTTTAATTTTTTCAATTCTTATACTTCAAACAACTTAAGTAAAATATACTCTAGTTTTAATGATATATACAAAGAAAAAAAGAAAATACAAACATGAATTGGAAATCTATTTGGAATCATCTTTATAATGAAGGCAAGATATGTTTTTTGTACCATAATATTATATAACTCATAAAGATACAAAAATTTTAAATTCAAAAAAGTGAAAATAGTTATTAACCTGTGAATTTTTTATGTACATCTTGGAATATACACATCTATTATTCCCAGAGTTCAACATGATAAGTTTTTAAAAATTAGTAAATAATTAATTATTAAGTAAACCTACAACTTTATGAAATATTGCAAATGTAAAAAATTTAAAATATAAATATTGATTGCTAGTTATTTAAACTATGTAGCTTTTATTAAGACAAATTATAAATTAATAATTGAAAATAATAAGTAATTACTAAATATTCATAAACTTAGGAACATGAAAATAAATTATTTTGTTCTACACTGCTATAACAACAAAATTTGTCGGTTCTAGTTTAAATCTTTAAAGTAATTTTATTTTGTTATTGAGGCTCATAAGTCATAAGTTAGGCTGTTGACGAGAGCCAGATGTAATATGTGGCTCTAAAGATTACCTCTAAGGTCTGATCACCTTTTGAGCTGACTTATTATGACCTTTTGACTGAATTATATAGTTTGGAAAAACAGTGGTCAATATCACTACATCCAATATGCATCGAAATATATTAGTACAGATTTGGCTGCTGTAAAAAAAAAGATTGCAGAGAATCCACATACCACCTTAAACTTTCATCAAAGTTTATAGTACTAATGTAGATCAACATGGTATTTTCTTATTTTTTAAATGTATTATATACCTACATAACTAGTAAAACAAAATTTATAAATATATAGAAAAACATATAAATCTGAAACTTTGAATACTCCACCTTTTCAAGCTCTAGTTATCTTCTTGTATTGAATTCAATTCTTTGATGGCCATAAGTAAACGTTTTATGTGCCCTACTTTTGTCATACCAATTTCTTTAAGATCACGTCGAGATAAATTCAATAGTTCTCTTCCTCGTACATCATTGTTGGCAAATACTTCTGTATACTCTCCTAATTGCACTGATTCTAGCCAAATTCCTACTTCTACTGTACTCCAGTCGGATATGTCTTGACTGACTCGCATTGAAGATGTAATATTCGATTTCCATAATTTTTGCCAAAATTGTCCTTTACGGCATAATTTGTCCTATAGTTACAACAAACAGTAAATTATTATAATACAAGTTTACACCTGTTAGCATTATTCTGCATACATGTTAGCGTAACAATGAAAGTATATATAGGTAACCTAACAATTATTGTTATTGTAATAAAAATAAAAAATAGAAAAAAAAAAATGCTAACATAGCTACAACTATTATGAATTGCAAATAAAATGGATAACTTTGATGATTATAGATGACTCTAACAAATATGAATAAATTAATTTTCAACTATCTACATTAGCGATTTGCAATATTTTTTAGACCGATATATATATATATGAAAAAAACGAATGTATTTTTTATAATTTTGATTTTATAAAAATTTAAAGTTAATACGTTACCGATTCATAAGTATTGTTCAAGAAGTAAACAAATGAAGATGATAAATCATTATCTTTCTCGGAATCTTTGAACGACAATAGACATTTTTTAAATTCAATATCAAGTCTACTAAATGCCAATGTTAGTTTCACAACAAATTCTCCATCAAAAACCTGACAATGAAAAAAACTTTAAACATTAGTATAGGATTACAAATTAAATTTTACTTTTGTACTAACATTTCCTGCATTTCTGATCATAGTTAATGTTTCTTCATACAAATGTTTTGTGCTTAAAACCACACTAGTAGCAACCGAACGAAGTTCTTTCTAAATAAAAGATAAAACATTAAATTTAACTAAACAAACATTAGTTGAATACAGATTTACTAAAATTTTCATCACTTACTTCCTTAGTCTCGTGTCTAACGATACTGATTTTTTTGACATTATCATTAGTTGAATCAGTCAATTTTTTTAAATTGTCCCCTCTAACTAATTTTTGTTTAAGCAATATTTCTCTGATAAGTCTATATAAAACAGTAAAATACTTATAAATGTTTAAAAAACATTAGCAGTAATCAATGTTGTGTTTAATTACTCAATCAAATTTGAGGTGGCTTCCAAAAAGTCTTGTAGAATTACCCATTCCTCGTGGCTTAAAGGAGTATACCTACATAATGATTGACTATGAGTTCGTTTACTCAGGTGCTTTTGTTTTTCTTCCCATGATTTGAGTGATAGTTCAAGAGATTTATTTCTACATAACATTTTCATTCTGTTTTTGTGTATTATACGTATCATTCCTGGAGGTTGTACCCATGCTTCGCCATCTACTTGTATGGGTACACCTTCATCGCCTGGGGTATAAGTTGAAATTATTTGTTTTATACTATTATTCATTTAAATCATTGCGACGGATAAAAGAAAAAAAGGGGCTAAGTAACATAATGATGGGATAACCGACACTTAAATCTATCAAACGCATGAGTCCTAGTGTTTTCACAAGTATTTGTTAAAAAATATGGGGGCAGAGCAAAATTTTTTTTGGGGGTGTATGTGACATGAAAAAAATAGCTTGATGACTATGCCTCTTATCAAACCTATGTTGATTTAAAATTATATAACAAAAAGGTAATACGCACCATCAATAAGGATTTAATAAAGGAAAAAAATAAACTGCATTAAAAATATGTTAACAGGGTGCCATAAATTAAGATACAAACGTTACAAAGAAAAATAAAATTTAAACTAAGCGCTGAAAAAAATATGTACTTTTTATTTTGTTACTGCTTGATAAATATATACAAAAAATTATAATAGAATCATTCTTCTTTTGTGAATAAGAAAACATAACTATAAAATAGAAACAAATTAAAATCTCACACATAAAGCTAAAATATATACCAAACGGAATTTTAGGAAATTTGAAAATTTTGTTTCAGCTCTCTTGAAAAGTTATAAAAATGTTGCTTATCCCCTATTGCCTATAATCCGTTAAGATATTGACAACTTTAACCAATTCTGCGGCTACATTTTTCAAATGAAAATTTAACAAACAAAAAATAATAATAGGTAATAATAATAATAATAATAATAATAATAATAATAATAATAATAATAATTATAGTTGATAGTCATAAGATTAGAAATATAACCATAAATTAATGAAAAAATGAATTAATATATGAAACAGATGAGTATGTAAAGTTTGTAAGTTGTCATATACTGACTTTATTTAGAATAAACTACACCTACCCATTATATTTATTTGCACTGTTGTACACTGGGCGATACGATGATGCTGTAAATTTATTAAACGTGAAGCAGCCATTTGAATAGTTCCAAAAACAGCAACTACTTCCAATATTCTATCGTCAATACTGGGAGCTAAAAAAACTCTGTCCTCCTTTGTGCCGCCCCAAAAGTTAGTGCCGCCCATAAAACTAAATATTTAAAATACAGTATTCAATTTATCATAGAGTAAAATGTATATATATGTATATATATATATATATTTATTAAAAGTATCACCTAGGAATATTAAGGATTACAATTCCTTGTAATGAAGGAAGTGGAATTCGTTGACCGTCACATTCTAATTGTACTCTTTGATCCAAATTTTTATACGTTTTCTTAATAAAATAAAAAAAAAAAAAATTAGGTTTATTTTATTTTATTTATTTTTGTTAATGCTAAGCTTACTTGTAACCACTGTTTACTTCCCAGAACCCCATACCACATATAATTTCTAGTACGCGATCGACATTTTTCTGGATGTTCTTCACGTTTGTGATGAAAGTCTAATGATATTTTAGCGTCTATGCCAATACCAAAATAATTATTCATAATACATTTTTCAAAAAATCCTTCCCTAAAATTTAATATAAATGTATGCATACAAATTAATAAAGTACATAGAGTGCGTTATTGTACTCATAAATATGACGATTCTATGGATAATTACAATAGTGTTTCATCGGGATCCATTAATGGTACAGCCGGAGCACACAGTGCATCGGCATTTGCTAATAGTACTTGACTTATCAAACTTGATTCGGTTACATCTGTTTTAATTGTATACAAATTTTAGAAGAAAATAAACACAGGACTTAATTTGTTTTTATTAAAATGTATAGGGCATGCTTACTAGGCCACGTAGGTAATTTTACAAGTGGATTAATAATTGGTAAACGTTTATCATGTTTTAGAGATGTATCACTTTGTATAGAACAAGGTGTAGGTGAATGATTTCGAGTATTTAATGCTGTACTGCTTGAAATTCTGTGGGAAGACCGCAAAGGTGATGAATTTATCATGACAGGTGATGCTGCAGAAACTTTAAAAATTAAAAATTAAACAATAAGCGTCATTGGTCCAATTTATTTAATTATTAGCCTTATGAATGATTTATACTTACGCCTTCGACAACTATCAAAACTGTTTCTTCTACAGTCCAAATGTGTGTCTTCTAGATCAGACATTTTAATTGGAGAGAAATTCTGAGGAGAAGGAGGGTTTATAACTACAGCTGGACCAGTCATTGTTTGACTTCTTTTTATCTTGAAATTATTCAACTCATTGTTATCATCATCAAAAACAGTAATTGGTTTAGGACCTTGAACCAGAAATGGATGATCATTATTTGTACTTAAATTACCGTTTGATCCTTTGATTCTAACATTTATTTCATTTTTAAGAGGTACAAGATTTGATTCATTCGTTACTACTGCACTAACAAAATCCACATTTACATTTTCGGATTCGTTTTTTATGGGTTTACTCCTAAATTCCATTTCAGTTTCCATATCACTATAAGTTTTATTCAGATGACGACATTTAATCGATCTCCTTGCAATATCATTTCCTTCGATAAAATGTGCAATACTACACCTCTTAGATATATTGCTCTCTACAACCCCGAGTTCTTTATGAAAATCTTCACTTTCTTCATCTTCAGGCGATGAAGATATTAAATTAGATGCGTCAACATCAGATTCTATACATTCGTTCACGCCAAAATTAAACTTTGGCTGATGACGAGAAAACGTGTTACGGCAAGCTTGACGAAAACTGTAACGAGATGAAGTGGCTTGGCATTTATTATCGCACATTTTATAACTATCGGGTATTTCATCAGACGCTTCAGATGAATCGATGTGATAAATATTTCCTAGTGATTCTTCTTCACAAATTTTAAATCCAATAAATGTTTTGTGATGTTCACCAGTTTGATCTTTGAATTCGTTTTTTAACTTATCATTTTCGTATACTTGACAGTAGCTATTCAAATCATCATACTGTGAAGTTTGATAAGTACTTGTGTCCTCTTCAGAAAGTCTAAAATAATTATAATATAAGATTATTTATTTGGAAAAACATCTTTAAGTATGTATTTAAAACAAAAAATTAATTACACCATATTTTGATCATCCAGCCCTACTTCTTGACGACAATCAGCAAATTCTACAGGAGCAGGTAATGACTCAATATTTAACTCAGTTGAACTTAATGATCCTCTTCTTAATAAAGGAACAGGAGAAATAGAAATAGGATTAACTATAGACGTAGGAGTTAATGGTTGAAGGTTTAAATTGTTGTCAATGATTGGTGATGCCTGGAAAAATGTTATTGTAACATCTGTATAGCTATTTATTTATAAATATTATAATATTATGATACATACCAGTTGAGAGTTTGGAGGTGGGCTTGAAACAGTAGGAAAGATTGTCTTACCAGAGTGTTCAATTAATTTTGTAACCGACTTTTTAAGGCTGTTAACTTTTTCCAGCAATTGGATTTTATAATTCTAAAAACAAATATAGATACATCGCATAACACAAATAATACTCACCAAATAAAATGGCTTACTTTTTTAGCAACAGCACTTTCACTATCTAGTTCATTGTTATTTTGTACTTCACCAACGCTGGCTCGTATGTTTTCTTCATTAAGTTTTATGGAATTATTACTATCTGCTTCCTAAATTATAATAAATTATCAGATTTACAATTTACTCCAAAGTTAAACAAAAAAAAAATATTTTGAAAACTACATTTTTCAGTTGATATGTCATTTTGAACTCTTCTTTTTGAAGTAATTTTAAAAGCGTATCTAACTTATACTTTAAATCTTGCCGCATGCCATTAAATTCAGTGTCACCCATTCCATTGTTAATTTCCGATACGCATACAATAAAATCATTGACAGTACCACACAGAACTCTAAATTATGTAGTAAGAATAAAATAATTAAGAAAAACATTTGATTACTTAAACATTATTTCAAATTTTACTGACTTGGCTGTGTTTATTACTGTGTCATGTTCATCGGATTGCAAAATAATGGTCAAGTTTGACATTATATAATTGAAGTACGTAGATATGGCAGACTCTAAACAAATACCATCTTGCACCCCGGAGTTCATTGTAAGTTTAGTGCCGCTACCAATGTCAATGCTACGTTCGTACACCATTATACTCCACCTAAAATGTGCACGCAAAGTGTTGAGAAACATAAATTACTCAAAACATACTTGTTTACCTATCAAGAATCTTAGTACTGGCTCGCTCGTACTTGTCTAGTATATGTGGTAGGTGGGCATCATGATCACAAGATGCTCCCCAACCCAACACTCTGGCTAAATCGTTTCCAGTACCCAAAGGTAGTACACCAACGTGACACTGCACCTAAAATATAGATATATTTACAAGATTAATCGATATATATCTATAGATTCTATACAATGGATAGATCTTTATCAAATAATTCTTCTACATACAACAAAGCTAAAATTGTCAGTAAAACAACTATCATAATTGTTGTTAACGTAAATATTTGATTTAAACTAAATCATGGTTTATAATTTTGATGAATTTTTTCACATTAATTATTAGCTATCATATATTAATTGGGTGATTGCTAGTTTTAGCGATGATATTTAAAAACGAAAATTCATACTTATAGTTTATCCGTACATCTTATTTATATTTAAAATTTAAATCATTAAATGCATGTGGAACTTAACAGGTAATCAAAATAATACTTATTTGTTATTATATCAAACCTAGATGTTTTTACATTATTGTAAATGGTTGCTATTTAATATTGTTTGTTTCCACCACATTGCAAACAAGGCAAGAAAGTAATTTATGTTATGTAAATAAAGTTGTATTAATTTCAATGTTTTATGGGTTGATTTTGAATATCAATAAAAACATTATTTAAAAAAATATTAAAATTTTTAAAATACAATTGAATGTTGTATGTGAATAGTGTGTAATAGATATAGGTATGAACGATAATTTTTAAAACATTTCACTGTAGTCAAGACTTTCCACTAGTATTCTAAACACATTCAATTAATTATTATTTTTAAATTGTTTGTCATACAAGTTGTACCAGATAGAAATAATTTTAATTTTCCAAAAAAAAAAAAATTAAATACACATTTTACCTGCATATTGAGCCTATCAATTTCTGAAAGTACCCAACCAACAGAACCATCACCACTGCATACTAACACTCTAAAAGGATTGAAATGTCTGAATAACCTTAACCTGTATAACAAAAGTAAGTTGTAAGAAAATCATTTTATACGTTTTGATTAAATATTTTATTACCCGGGTCCAGGGCCATTACCAATCAAATCAAACACTTGCGCTGGATTTAATAACTGTTTAAACCGTCTGAGGAATTTTACTCCCTGATTATCACCCGATTTAGAATTGACAAATACTAATAACGGTGAGCACCCATGGGGTTGGATTGCTTCTAAAGAGTCATCACTTCCTACAAACAAAATTGATAACGGTTCAAATAATTAAAATAATTTTTTTGAAAATATTAATAAAATACATTTTAATCTTACCAACAGAATGAATAGCAGTAGGTGGCACAACACTAAGTCTGTTGGATCCCAACGGGCACTTAATAGTATGTTTAGGGCGACACGCAGTATGAACTGTAGCTCTACACCATAAACATCTCCAATCTTGAAGTCTATTTAAAATAATATTATATTATAAAAATTTTAAAGAGAAGTACTTCAATATTATAATATAAATTAATTAATCAAAGTTAACACAAACCTCAAAACCGAACCACAAGTTTTATCACAGACTGAACATTTAGAAGATACGGGTAAATTTCCTTCCATCCATTGATGGGTCATTAAAATATTCTAAAATGTATAAACAAACAATTTTAAACTTGTATGTATTTTTGTTTAACAATAATTTATTTCTTATAAACAGTTACTATAAATACTAAAATAGAAATAATATGCACATTTATTCAGGTATTTTTAAAACATATAAAACTTCCATGCTTATATAAAAAAAAAATTTCTGAAAAATGCTGGAAAAAATTTTACCCAAAAATATTGTATTATTTTGTATAAAATATTAATCATTTACTGTGTTATAAATAATTGTTACCCCTTGTTTGTCTTCGACTATGTCTTTTCCAACACTGGCCAATGTGGTCCATTTACAGTTGCTGATTGCTTTGTTAACACATCTTTTATGAATTTTACACTTGCACACCTCACAACTGTATCCATGAGATGTAACGCCGGATAGTTGTTCTCGACAGATATTGCAGTATGTTGGACGTGCATGAGATGTAGAATGCCACGAGTGATTTCCAGACAGAAAATCATTTAAATCAACGCCGATTGGCTGGATACAAGAACAAATTTAAAACATTTAACAATAAAAACAAAATTTAAATTCAATTTTACTTTTATACTTAATTGAATTAAATTTTTAACAATAGTACTAATTAATTATTCACTTTATCTTATGTTAAAAAATATTCATAAATGCGATGGTTGTAACATAAACATAAACCTAAACTCTTGAGTTAACGTAGTATTTACTTACATTAAGACATTGTACAGATAATTAATTCAGCAGGAACTCAATAGGTAGGTACGTACACAGTCTTTTGTGGAGACTCGTGCCTCTAAAGAGTTAAGGGTTTAGGAATTTACAAAGTATGATTAATTGTATATTATTAATTATTATACTTATAGATAATTTCTTTCGGGATACAAATTCTATGAAAAAAGTATTCCTGAAAATGTTATCAATGTCAAATACTAGTCTATTTTCAAAACGCATAGATATTTAATTTGGTAGTAAGTGTGTTTTATCTGTATGAAACTTAAAATTTCAATCTAGAATCCATTGTGTGTATTTGGTAGATTTTCCCTATACATTATATATTACGCAAGTATCATCTACCCAAAACTAGTTTGTTGTACAGAGATTTTATAAAAAACAAATAACAAACAGAACATAAATTTCTTTGGAAAGATTTAAAATGACAATACCTGATTTAAAAGATCCCTGCTGGCTGTAACTTTTAGCGCCGCCATCCAGTCTTCCATGGGTGTTGCCGTTTAAATTCAACATGCGTTTGGGTTGGTCATCTAGCAGAAAATTAAGAAATTAAAACGTTAACCAACAGCTGCTAATGTCAAATAATCTTGACAACCGCGGGGATCGTTATAATATTTCTGTCGGACGGAAAATGTATACGCCTAACTAACCGAAATGTCAAACAACCACCCATCATCGAGAGGAACTTGTATTTTTGTTTGTCCGCCAACGCAGACATAAAACCACCGAGGTCCATAACAAACCAAACGGGTATCATTTAAAATTATAAAAATACGATTAATCTTAATTATTATTATATAATATATTGTATATTTACAACATTTTTTAATTAGCGATTAGGTGAAAACATTTCAATTTGCCATATAATGTTATCAACTTATCACTGTTTATGATTATATCTCGTATCATCCGACTTTTATATCACCGCTTATCAGGGAAGCGTTCAGAAACTCTCTCGAGAATTTTTGCTACATTTAATCTGCGTTAAAAAATTACAACTAACCAGTGTTGTGAAACTCTGAATCAACTGTAAAAATTAAATTATTATTTATGTAATACCACATTGGATTATATTGTAATACGTAATAATTAGAAAATAAAATTTGAAAAACGATCTTCATCTTGTACGTACAATTTAATTCAAATTTTAGTTTTAACGTACCTAGTTCTAGTTTATTCTGGAAAATGAAATGTCTATACTGATTTACAATTCTATTTAAAAAAAAAAAGTTCTTTCAATAATAGTTTTTGAGTAGGTACATACTAGAATAAAAAATGCCATTGAAATGGTAAAGTGTTCTGTATAAATAACTCACTAGGTACCTATTTACTTTATTGAAGTGATATTACCAACACTCGCATCTCTACCAGCAGGGAAACAAAATTGAAAATTTAACCTGACGACCTACCGGTGGTTCCTTTCACGCCAGTTGCGGTCAATGAGGGAAAGAGTTAAGACCCTAAAAAAAATATAAAATATGTTATTTTGTACACAAAGATACCTAGAAGAATTCAAAAGAGGAAGTACAATTATTATTGACCAATACTAATAATTATATAGTATAACATAAGCATAAAAAACATATTTATCGTTAATATTTTCGTAAAAAAAAAAAAAAAACGTAGTACCTATTTTGAGTTCATTTAAACGGGGTAGATAAAATGTTGAAGGCGATAAAATTAAAAAGTAAAACATGTGAAGGATTCGTTCAAATCGGACCAAAATATACCTACTAGGTACTAATGAATCTTGAAAATACATAATATTTTTATAGACTTTACCTATTAAAACTGAAATCAGGAAAGCGATGTTTTTTAAAAACACTTTACAGTTCAGTATATCCACTGATTTATTACTGAGCTCGATCAGAATTATTTAAGCCGTAAGCAATGATATTTTATAATTGTTTTCAAACGTAAAATACGTTCTTTAAACATACTGCCACTGTACCTACATATTTTGTCTATAAACCAATCAAAGCTGTGACCGATGTATTTCATAGTCCGAGTTAGTATATTTTTTAAATTTTAATAACGATTTTGAGTAACAACAATTAAAATATTAGTGTTTAAATAGAAAAACCATGTAAATTTTAACACAAAATTTCCGCCTCATCCCCAATAAGAGAGTACACGAGATAATAAATACTTAAACGATGCTAATTTTTTTTAATGTCAACAGTAACTCGATTCTGGTCACTTCGAGAAACTGCAAAGCCGACAACGACGAGAATATAGGATTATATTTGGAATGTTTTTTTGAGTCAATGGGTTTTATCCGATTCCTCTGTGCAAGATTGTAAATTAAAATGGGTGTGTTTACACGTTATGTACCTATATATAGGTACTTACTGCCCCCCAACGTCTGAGAGACAATTTTTGTATTGTCAGTGGTGCGTAATACAATAAATTTAACAGCTTTTTCGTCCCCCGGGGCTGTTTTATTTCCACGTCGACGTTATTCGCAACCTCACTAAAATCGACTCGTGCCACCAAACGATTTTATATTGTATCTATACGTAGGTTATAGGAAGGGTATACAGAAATATCATTATTTAATCAGTAGGCTGCAGAAGCCAAAATACAAAGGATACTTACATTTATCGTGAATGTTTAGAAATAAGTACAAAAATATGGATTTTTTGTAATATTTATTATAAATGTTCCAATCGACCGTACTATTTTTTCACGATCAGCGCCGGAATAGAGTCATTAGACGAAGTAGGCAATCGGCGTCCGCAGGAATTTGTTAACGGTGGGCAAAATATTTTTTATTTTAAAAAATCTTTATGTTGTGTTTTTTTTTTTGGTACAACGATTAAGATGACAATCGACCAAATAAAAAGCCAAGGGGGGGGGGTAAGTGCCCTGTGGACGCCCTTGCCCGTGGGCTCCGGGTTTTTAATGGACAATGAAAAAAAATTAAAAAAATTACAGGCCAACAAATAATTATTTTACCAGTCAGATTGTCAGATTTTTTATACAAATGTTCTGAACGTGCTATTCATGTAGTTAAATGCATAAATATGTGCTGAGTTTTCCGGTTGTTTGAAAGCTAATGTTGATATTCCATGTTTGGATAATGGATTCCTTGTTATTGCTTAGTGAAAACCATATTTGATACAAGATTAAAGATACAAACTAAGTACCGATTAAAAAAATATTGAAGGGGCCCCAAGATTTGAATTTGGGCCTCCAAAAGCTTAATGCGACGCTGTTCACGATTTTCGTTCGCAGTTTACGTTCAACACGTATTCAACACTGAACTTAAAATTAAACACTTTCTGAGATTTACAAATTATGTAGGTACCTATATTTGTGGGTACACACGTTTTTGATACCTAGTGCAAGTTTTTGGTTTGTAATATAATAACCGCGACCAAGATAATTTTATTAGACTTGAGTGTGCAATGGCAAAATTTTCAAAATGCACATACCTGCACATACCTGCAATGTGTTAACATTATAATGAATGTAATGTGTAGTTTATAAGTTTTTATAAGATTTTTTATAGTATTATACTTTTTATAAGATTCACTGGGCAAATTATTATAATGGGGGTTTTCTTAATTTTTACACGAGACGTCAATACAAACCAACTATGAAACATCGTGTTTATTTTTTGGCTCTGTACGTATACTTTTTGTGCATAATGTGTGGTTGTATTTCATTATAATTGTTATTATACTGTACGTCGTAACCCAAATTGTAAATTTGAAGTAGAGCAAATCAGAGTAAAGAAATCGTAGGAATGTATACTATGATATATTATACAATGAATCAGCTATTTATATATTTTTCAATATAAAACAATAATTGTATATATATTATATACCATATTGTACATGCATTGCAGTTAGTGTACATATTGTATACCAATATAATAAATAAACACGTTGTAGTATAAAATGTGTAACAAACACTTGGTTTTTAAATTCAATTAAAATTTTAACGAATAACACGCATTCGAGACTCAATAGTGGAAATAAAAAAGCTATTTTGAATTGCGTTCAGTTGAGGTTTGTACTCATACACCTATGGTTTATATGTTTTTCGAGTATAATACCTACTAGAATTCGTTTTTATTTATTGCTACTCGAGTTACACATGTATACGTGTCAAAAATATTTTAGGTTTTCGAGTTTTGTAAAGTTTCTATAGTGTTTTGTATCAGATTCTCAATTGACATATTGGCTTTTTTACACGATATTTTTATGATATAGGTATAAAAGAAATTTTAAATTCAAATGTAGGTATATTGAATATCATTTGGATTAAGTTCCTTTTTGTTTTATATTAAGACTCTTGAAATGCCGCGCATACATAAATTTAGTAGATAAAATAGGCCGAATTATATTTGCTAAAATGTATAGTTAAATTTTTCCATTTTGTTTCTCCGAATAAATTGTTACGAAAACATCATTTTGTTCAAATTTTAAAACTGCACAAAATCTGTCGGTTATTATATCACTATTATTTTTCCTAAAACCACACAAAATAACGGTTAATCATTTTGAAAAACGTATAAAAGTCGATCAATAAAAAGGATCAGTTACTCAATGAAACGTCCAAGGAGTGAGATTAATCTTGCTCCGTGATAATACGTTACAATAATTTGTATACGCCATTTTTATACATCAATTAATATATGTGAGCCGAAATTCAAAAGTCGGGCTTTTTAGAATAAAATTATGTCTGTATGACTACGTGACCAAACGACTGGTAATGTAATTTTTCGAAGAGATGAGGGAGTACGATAGTACTCCGGGCCAGGCGAAAAATGATAAGAGCGGCCAAACGTTTTTGGTCGAGTGTTTTACATTTTCTTTTTTTTTCCCCGTTTTTCATCGACTAAAGAAACATTTTAGTTATAACACTACCCATAACATTGTTTTTCTTATTTTAATGGTAATACGTACAAAAGTCCGTTTAGTGTAGGTCGTATTCAGTGATTATGTCGCAAGTGAGGAAATCGAGTTTATACCAGGTACCGAAAATTTTCTGGTTTTCTACGTTATTTCTCCTTTTAATACCTGCTGCACATTTGATTTTCCGATACATCACGTTTACATTGCAAATAAAACAACATAAACACAGTAATACGCAATAATAAAATACTCCCTACAGTATGTTATTTTTATACAACTTTGGCTCCGTATCTTCCACTATCGGAAACCGCTTACTTTCTTTACAGTAAACGCTTTTTTTTACAGTTTATAGGAGTAGGGCGTTTTCAAACGAGCAAGACAAAAACTGTGCTCATCGTGTCATAGCAACATTGCCGAGTAGTTTAAAATTTTACCCACTTTTGTGAAGATATTCGTACACACACGCACGTTAAGATACCGGTCCAAAATTTAAATTAACCCAACCGGCGGCCCAGGCGGACATCTCCCGCTGCGGGCGTACACAGGACTTGCGCGGGATCAATGGCTTTTTTTTAAAAAAAAGAGACCGATCGGCAAAGGCGTGGAGGGGCGAAACGGTGTTGTATATAGCGTAGGTTCACCGTGTCTGTCGCGAATTCTGTCGCCGGATAAATTATAGTCGTCGAGGTGTTACACGGTATATTTACGGCGTAGAGGTCGTACACGCAAGTTGTAACATCTACTCGTACCTCTTCACTCTCATAATATTATGTTGGTATGTAATATACGATAATAGTATAGCGTGTAATACGATGTGAACATACGATGCTCTTGTAGAAATCACGACCACGCACGTCTCTCTGCGCGACGTGTCTTTTGAAACACTCGTTTCGAATCCCAGGCAGGCAGGCAGGCAGCTTTATATAATGGTGTTATAATAACTATAGGTATGCGAGTGTATGGCACGCATCGCCTGTGTAGGTACTACAATTTTTCGCCATTCGGATGTACTATTTATCATTAAAATATTTCACGCGCGCGCCGCGAACGGTTTTCATTCCTAATATCTTTCGCGAGAATACAAAAGAAAAAAATCGGGGCACTCCAGGTAGCAGTTTGACGGGGTAGCGACATCGGGTGGGTTCACTCTGTAGTTTAGGAGTTCAAACGCAATCGTTTTCAATACGTCTGAAAGCAACGATAAATCATTTGCTTTCGAAAATACGATTCTGAGCGAGCCCCGTCGTCTAGTCCTGCAGGTAAACACAAATTCGACAGTAGAAATGACACGAAAAACCACGTATCCGCGTACGGAGAAAATTAATTTGAATAACGTGAGAAAGTTTCAAAAAAATTTGGACCGATTTGAGCTGTTTGTACGATTTTCGGTATAGATTGCGTACTAGCTGTGCGCGTGAATCGATACAACCAAAGTGCAACGTTTTTCAAACACGTTTTTTGTACGCGTCCGGAACCTCTATCGGGCAGATTATTTTGAATTTTTTCCATCAAATTTTTTTTTCACGTAACATATCTCAACTCTTAAACAACCGATTTGCGTGAGTTTTTTTCTAATAATAAGTCAAGGGTATGACCGATTTTTGACCATTTTCCAACTTAACACGACTAATAAACCGAACTGTGACTATGGATTTTCGAGATTTTTCAGTAGTATAATACTTGTTGTTAATCTTGTGTCTTAAAGTTTCATCAAAACTTTTTGTCGAAAATTAAATCTTTTATCGAACAAAAACCACAAAGAAAAGTTCTATACTTAGTTCAAAAATGTTCGAAATCGCTTAAAACTTGGAACAAACCTGTATATGTTACATTTAAAAATTAAAAATTGCTTACGAAAATAACAATTCTGAGTAAGCTCAGTTAAACTATAAAAATCGTGCCGTAACAATAGAATTTATTTTTATCAGGCGCTAAAAGTAGTGAAAACAGTTTTTTAAATTGTTTAGAATCTTAATATTATCATCACGAGAAAATGATTTTGAAACTAGTACCAAAAAAAAAAAAAAAACCCAACGAATAATATCGAATACCGCGGAGTAATTTAATGTTCTATTTTTAGAATTTTCCTAAAACTCGGAATCACTCTACAACAGTGCGTAATTTCATTGTTATGATCAAAATAACACCGTTTCTCAATACTTTTTTTGTACGCCTTCAGAATCTACAAGGCGGATTTCTTTGGAAATAATTTTATTCAGATAGTAAATTTTGATTGACATAACGTAGTAAACTTTGAAATCTTAAACAACAACTTGTGTGGGTTACAAATTGTTTTCCAAAAATAGTCGAAGTTATGACCGATTTTCGAAAATTTTCCAACTTCAAACAACCAAGTATAATAATTGTGTATAAAATAGAAACCGAACGAAATTTAGAAACAATTGCACACCCGTACGTATTTTTTAGTATACTTTTTTTCAATACAGCTAAACATTAAAATTGATTTATTTTTATTATTGTTAAGAAGATGCAACATACGTTCTGATACTGACAGTTTTAAAATTATATTGATACGCTGCAAGTTGTTTTCAAAATACATGTCATGAAAGACACGCTTTGTAGAATCGCTTTATTAAAACCATAATTTTAATATTAAAATTTTTAAGTATTTTTAAACAAATTAGAAAAATAAAAAAGTACAACCTATGATATGTTGGCAAAGTAAAATATTCTTTTTGATAAGATAATGTTGAACCCATTAAATTACGCATAATTAATTATTATTAATATTAAGCCGTACTTAATACTTTGCAGTGATAGGTTAGGTAATATGTACAAGATAATTGTTTGAAAATCGTCAGTGTTAAACCGTCAAAAAATTTAATAAAAAATTTATAAAAACATTGGAATGAATTTGAGAATATTTAACACACAAAAAAAAAAGTACCTACAATATTTACAAAAAATAGATATCCATTTATACGTATAACGCTATTATGCACTACTGCAGATAGGATCTAGTTCGATTTATTTTTATACATATTTTACAAAGGTATTAAATATATCATGACCTAAAAGCTTTATTATGACAACCGATGCATATTTTATGAGAAATCCGAAACACTACGATCGTTATTCAGACGGATAATTACCGTCAACGATACATAAACAAAATGTAACCATTATTACTATACCTATTATCTAATGGTGGCTCTGTTATGAACAGTTATTAGTTTACAAATTTTATTTTTTTTTAGTATGAGTTTTAAAAACGTTTTTTGGTGGCAGAAAAAATAAAATAAAAATAGCTTAAAAGTGATTTTAGCGCAGCAATAGGTATAATTAAGTAAAATCAATGTACGAGTAGGCATTTATACGATAATAATAAAACAGAATTGTTTATTCTTATAATGCGTGCACGTTGAAATAAGTCGATCGACCAAATATTTAAATAGATATCAGGTAATTTTTAAATAAATGCGTGTCAGATTTTTGGCAAACAGAACAATTAATAAGTACATTTTTTTTTTTCGTGTAAATAGAATAAATTTTCTAAAGTATCATATCGATCGATCGAACGAAAAATGCACGAGATGAAACAATCTGATCGGCAATCGGAGTTTTTTTTTTTTTTTATCAATGTTAATTTAGACTGTAAAATTTCCAATAAATAACATAAAAACGTATGAAAATAAAAAGCGCACTTTCGATGCTGAGCAAAACTGTAAGAGTAAACAATCCCGCTCGCATAATATTATAATATAATATTCCCTGTAGAAAATGTTTTTCATTTTTGTTGATTGACTTAATGTTTTATTTAAAAAGCTATTTAGAATTTTTTTACGAGCACATTTTTCATATATTATATATTCAAATTTTTCATGATAATGATCATGTTGTACTTTCATAGTATTAGCATTAGCTGTTTTAACTTAACAACGAATATTCTTGTTTATGCACAATCGTAATATGAATAGTAATGTTATTTAGTATAAATTGAATGTGGAAATTTTTTTGCTTACTACCTAATTAGTATACAAATAGGGAAAATTAGCGATTAGTATAGAATTGTAGTCATTTTCGTGTTATGACAACTGGTAATGGACGGTAATGCGAGTTGATAAATAAACCTAATGTGTTCAACTATACTTAAGATCACATTTAAATACTTGTGTTGTCCAAATATTATGTACCTATAAATATATATATATTGTTTATCACATCAATATTAATTTAACAAATATAAATCATGTTAACACTATGCCCTATGGTTAGTTTTACAGAATTCCGTTCAAGTTAGACTTTTTTATGTTAGAGTATTTCTAAACACGTACTTAGGTGTTTTTTTGTCGGTAGTTAGTTATTTTTCATATCTTCACGATTGTTTGAAATCATATTTTCTTCAATATTGACGAAGATTATCACGGATATTTGAATGTATGAATATGATGTTAATAAATATTATTAGTTGCATTAAAAATATGTTATGCAATGTACGTCGAACTAAAATGTATGTATTGGTTATGACGTGCATCAAACGGTACGTAACAAGTAAATATAATAATGTTTATTATTAATGTAAAATTGTATAACCACACTGGTAAGTGTATTTTGTGGTTTAGTATCAACACGTTGAAAATACATAATTGGCTTAATAGGAAAATTTCATGTAGGAAAATGTCAAATGACTCAATCTACCAAATGAGACTAGAGGTGCAGGTCTCTAGTTTCTACATTATTTCCATTTTGAACTTTGCGGGAGTGATTAATGTCACGAAATGATGATGAACGACTAACGAGTTTCGTTCACGGTAGGGATTAAACATAGTATGACATTTTTGCACAGAAAAAGTTAACATCAAAACAGTAGAAATTCCATCGTAAAAATAGTAGGTATACGTTAGAAGTACTTGTTTATTTTATTTTATAGGTCAAGCAATTTTTATCAAAATGGAAATAAAAAAAAAAAAAATTAACTCGATTCCAGAAATGTAATAAGCAAAAATTAATTTTTGATCCAACATGTTGTGGGAAACAAAGAAGACAAAATATAGTTCCCGTTTCAGCTAAAAATATAAAAGAAAACTACGACGGGAAAAAAAAAAATGTTAATAATATCTTTATTTTACGTATAAAACCATCGGTATGAATGTTTATCGATCAAATATAATACACATAAATACCTGCCAAGAAAAGTGTAATATATCGTCACTTATAAGTTACATCTGTCGAATTTAAATATTTTGTAACAAGTCTGGAGGGTATTGAATATTTTGCCATGTCTTGTGTTATACCACTTTTATATGCATGTACGTGTAATATAATATCCAAATCTTACTTATTTATCGAAGATACGATTTGACAAGCAATATCCAATAAAAAAAATTATGACTGACAAAATATGAAATAAATTCAGCAATCGTTCCAGTAAATAAAAATCTAAAATTAAGAAAAAATAAATAAAAATGTAAGTGTCTATTTTCACAAGGTAATAAAATGAAATAATCATCGTTTGTATTGAAACGACAGTGTCGTGAAGAAAACACGGTAAAAAACGTTTCATAAAAGTTTTATTCTTGTCATTTATCGTTTTTATGTTACATGCTTCTACAAAATATACACCTATTTTGAATTTTCAATTGATAATATACACAACACATTATTTAAAATATTTATTTCATTATTTATATTGTTATTTAATAATTAATAATTGTTAAGTAAAACTTAATCGTTTTTCTCTTTTCGGTCACGCCTAAGTATATTTTAGTATATTATAAGTACATTTTCTTGGGATTTGGTAAAAATAGTATTGAAAAAATCACATACAACTGCAGTGCCTAACGGTTTCTTTAATTTATAAACATATTTAAAGCCATTTTTTTTTATCAAATAATTAATGATTAATATTAATCTATTTATATTTTAATTTAAGTGTTGAGTGCTAAAAATGTATAATTACTTTAAGTTAAACAATTGTTCTTCTATAAACAACATGTATATTTTTCTACAAGATAATTTTGCAATAATATTTTATTTTAGAATTCAATTATAATGAAAAAACAACAGAATAAAATTAAATACATAATTTTTAAAAACAGTTCCGTAAACTAATGAATATTCATTTTCATAGTGCAGTTTTTAATGTCTTTAGGTCTAAATTTGCATACCTAATTTTAAATGCATACACTTGGGCGTAACATTTATGCGTCCATGGACGACGTAAGTAATTATAATTTTAGTTAAATTAATATATTATATTAAATATTATAATAAACGTTCAAAAATGTTTTCAAAAAAATACATATAAAATAGTATATAATATGTTCATTGAGAGTGGTAAAAGTTTTATATTTTGTTCTTGAATCACAATGCAAACGTATTGCATAATATTATTGTAATATATGATGTTTTATCATTTTGAAAAACCGTCAATGGTTTTTAATAGGTATAAATCATAAAATCGACGGCTCTCTACGCCTAACAATTAATAAAAATACCTATATAGTTAGTTATAATTAAATTCAAGCAACGAGAAATTTTTTTTTTTTTTTTTATTAAATGCCAACTGAAATACTTAATTACTTTAGGAACATAAATATCAAACAAACGTTGTAATAGGTACATGTTGTAAAATAGCAAAATATTTGAAATGTTTTGGAATATTTAACAGAAAGAACATAACAGACGTTTAACATTTTTTTTTGGATATTAATCATATATTTTAATCATCAGCTCATAAAATACAATAGTCATAATAACAATGATAATAACGATAATAATACGAAACAAATGAAGCTATTTAAACGTCACGCAACAATTGTTTTATTTACAATCTAAACGTGGGTAGTTTTCGGTCATTTATATAAACCTTGAACATAAATTCCACATTATTATTTTCACACAATTATAAAAATTACTGTAGGTAACTATAGTAATAACACGCAGTATGTTAATGTTGCGTAAAATACATTTTTCATGAAAAGATACTGGTAAAAGGTATCATAAAAAAAAAAAAAAAATTAAAGTCAAACGTTAAATTTAGGTACACTTTAAAATATTATTATTATACATTTTGCCTGTCGCAATGGATATTTTTCCACTAGGTACTTAAGTGATTCAACATATTTATAATTGTTACCAAGAAAGTAGCGAGAAATCTAGTGTGTTTTTTATAATGTTAACCCTAAACTGTAATATTTTTAGAAATGTCAAATATTTTAAACTTATTTTATGATTTATAGATTCTGAGCGTAGAGAGAAATGCACCTATCGATTTTACGTTACCTAAATACACTATAGACGTAGTACTATAGTACTTTACAGTCACCCAAATGATTTTTAACCCTAAAAATTGATAAATTTTCTATAGAGCATAAACCACTTCAAACAAAATAAAACGTACGAACAGTTTGAACATAATCTTAGGCAGTAGAGGAAAATCAAAAACTCGTTTTATATTTTCATGTAATTGCTTTTTTACCTTAGGGTAGCTTTACTGCCAATATTAATTATTATTTTGAACATATTTTTAACGAGATTTTACCACAGTATTTGTTATACAGTATACGTATTTTAAATGTCACAATTTTTGAAACGTCTGTGACATTCATTTTTAGAGGTTGAAATAAATGTAGAAGTACACTGCAGTATACGCACGATTAAAAGAAAATAAAATCGCTTTATATTTTGTGCAAATAGACCTCGGTATAGACGTACAAATAGATACGGTTTAGTGAGGTTTAAAACCCGATATTTAATAGGAATACTCCAAAAGCCGTAAAAGCGTAAAGACTATGTATAAAAATTGCAAACTTAGTACAGCGATAACAGGTTTTCAAACATATGTTATAATGTTAAGATTTGATAAAATAAAATTTTTATTCAATACAGCTATAAAATTATAAGTTAAAGCCGGAAGGGTCAAACGGATGAATAGAAGGGTATCTGATTTCTTTTTAGATTCTGAGCATAGTGCAAAGTTTTTAGGGCAGTATCAGTAGATAGTAACAAAATGCAATTTAAGATAGAATTTTTATGGACGCGGTGCGCTGAAGTATCGTGGACGAAGGCGCGGTACTGTTTTAGACGAATTTATTTAAATTGTGTATAGTTCTCGAGTGACGACGAGAATGCTGCTAAAACATTTTGAAAAACCGGTAGAAGATGCTTTTTTTTTTTTTGTAACGACTTCTTTAAAGTTAATTGTTGTCGATACTGTTAAAAATAATATTTACACGTTGGTTATTATAATTACCAACGGGATACGAATTTCAATAGTATATTTTTTTTATTCGAATCTTTCGAACAGTTGTGAACGTTGTGGACCGTTACACAAGTGTTACCTTTCGGTTTTAGACTTGAAACTTCAAGTAGAGTAATTCAGTTAATTTTTCTCTCGAAATAACGATGTATGGGTATTATTATTATCGCTTTCGAATTGTTGTAAATGATACACAGTCCAAAACAACGACTCACCCAAACTCTGCAGACCAAGAACTCACTGCTCATCGTTACTCCGCGTTCAATATCGACGATTCTATTCTATTGTTCTAACGATTTCCTCTCTCGTTTTTTTTATAAAACGTTTTAGTGAAATACAAAATTCGATCGCCATCGAGTCCGGTGGCGATCAAAATACAATTATTAACGCGCGTATTCCAATAAAAATCGTTTTTTGCCGAGTTTTTTTCCGCGTTTCGGTGAACATTAACGATCACAACAGCCGTAGACAACGGCAACGACACGGCGCAACAACACCGTACGCGCTACGTGACGACACCCACGGCAAACCTGCCTAAGTGGTAATATTTTCCAAAATATCTATAAAACGGTATACGTACGTTGTCAGCGAGCGCCGGCGGATGGTTTCGCGCGATGGCGGTTCATTTCTCTGAGGGAAAATCTTTTCGTGTGGAAAAACAGTAGGGCGCGAATTTTTCCCTGAACAACTTTTGGTTCCCACTGACTTGAACAATTTTTTTTTTTTTCGACGACACGTTGTTAGACTTTGTGTCCGTACATAACGTGACACGGTAAGCGACGTTTTCGTCGTACGACAATACTACAGCCGTATCACGCGTACTGCCGATACGAAACGTCGAGAGGATACCAGAAAATTTTTCAAACGGCAGTATGACACGTTACGTTTGAAAATACGCGAATAGCGAACGTCCCGGGACGGATGTTTATGTGAAATATAAAATCACGACGCCGCGTTCCCGAGCGATTTCTAGTACACGCGTAGTAACGTAGAGTTTGAAAAGATTTGTACTTTCCTCCCGGTCGCGTTCACGGCACCACATACCTCTCTGCGGCTGCGATTCGTCCGTCTCCGATGGCGCTCACCGGGGCTGCGTTTTCGGCGACCGCCCGCGTTCGGTCCGCGTTCGGTCCGCGTTCGGCTCGAAGCGTGGCTCGCAGGCTACTGCCGGCCGCACGGCGCACACGGGTCCTTAAAACACCTCTCCCCCCCACCGGCGCGCACTCTGGGGTGGCGCGCGACTGGTCGGGGTGGCGTGTAAGAGGGCGCGTGCATACGACCCCGCGGCAGACGCGTCCGACGGCGGCGGGTCGGCCGCCCCCGTTCTTCTTCGCGCGGAAAACGTCGTCCGACGCGTCGGTTAGCCGCATCGACGGCGCGGATCCGTTCGCTTTTTCTCGTAAAATTACGGAGCTGTTGCCGGAGATCAAGCATTTTGGCCGAAAGAGTGTGAACTCTTAACACTACTGACGGACTATAGTAGCCCACCGTCGTTAAATAAAAATATCGTACGACACAGGTGCGGTTACGGTACCGCACGGGCGGCACGACAATTGTCGGTACGCGGTGGCCCGAGCAGGCGGATAAAAAGCACGCGCGATTTCGTTCGATGTTTCGCACGAGTGTGAGTTTTATTTTTCCATTTTCGACCGTCGTGTATTATTGTTGTTGTTGTTCTTTTCGCTGGATTTTTTCTCCCCAAAGTACCGGGGAGCAAGATCGCCCTCCGACAATCTTACACGGCGCTTACGAGCGCAGCGAGTACGCACTGACGGGGTTTTTTTTTGTATACGTGTCGCCTCGGCGAGAACGGCTCGTCCTGAACGCGCGACACGAATAATAGATTATTATTAGAAGGTACGGTAAACGTCTCGGCGTTTCTCTGTTTTTTTTTTTTAAAACACAAGATTATCGCTGTCCGCAGTATAACGATATGAAATCGTAAAATTCGACAAACTAGCCTTTCGCTGTCATCGTTTCCCCGATCCCTGCGCGCTGCCCGCACAATTAAGGCGGAAAGCATTACGTACGGTGCGTTTTGCGCTAATCAACGTCGAAAAAAAAAACACTGCGAACGAATCTTTTTAAGTGACTTAAAATAATAAATTGTTTACGCTTCGTACGCGTAGTTTTTCGCTATAGTAGGTACTACAAGGCCTATGCGTTGATAATACTGTACATGTGTACAACGACGCCCGTGACGCGATGTCATATAGAATTGTGCTCGAAGATAGCGCATTTCAACATCAATCTAACGGTTGCACACGAACTGTGGAATTACACGTAAAAAGCAACCGGAACCGAACGAATCAATTCCCTCTTGTACCGGTACCGGACGATATAAAAGTCATACGAGTTATTATGGGTGCGCTAAAAATTTTTGAAATTGGAAAAACCGTTTTCTGTTTCGCATCGCTGATGGTAACTTGAAAAACGATACAGGTTATCACTGTTCAGATTTTCCAACTGTTTTCCATTATTTTGACGTGTTTAGTTTTTGATGAGCGTAGCGGTTTGTTTTTGAAACAAATCGTATTTAGTTTTCAGTACCTACTTTTTTCATCGCATCCCTCGACTTTTAGTAATTCAACACGAGCGAAAACAGATAAGTTTCGGTCTCCGTACGTACAAAAAGAAAGTCTAAACATTCTCCGTCTGAACGTTTACCCTTTTCCGTTCTGATTAAATTCAGAATTGTTCAAAGCGCTTGCGGAATACCAAAACCGGGAACTCGCAATACTATATATATATATAGATTTTTCACCGATAAAATCTCCGACTCCTGCACCTTTTTGATGTTTTTTCATAACTTTAGTACGGTTTCGGCAGAGCATATCGAATTCCGAATGGGTTGTTTGAATTCTAGTTTTTATTTTCAAACAATCTTCTGTAAAATCAATATAACATATAAAACAATATAACGGTAGATTGAAATCGAATAAATCGGATTTTAATTTACTATTTCTAATAAATCGAATTTTGTTTGTGGCGAACAAACAATAGCAGTATAGGTAACGTATAATACACTCAATATCAGTAAGTCGTTTTTTTAAGATTGTATTTTTAGCAAATAAAGTAATGTCAATACGAGTTACAGTGCAACTGACCATCTAACAAACAGGTTGGATTTTGAAAATGGTTTTTTTTATTTACTTTACGAAATTATTGTTTAACTATAACATTGTAAGTTAAACTGACAAACCGTGTATAGTGTGATTATACTTATCACTAAACAATGATTTATTTTTCTAGGGATTAATGTTCGGCAAGATAATAATAAGTTTCAAATAGATTTTGTAGTATAAAATAGATGACAATACTTTAAATTTTTCGTAGTTATTCTTATGTTTCATGTAGTGAACATGTTTATATTTTAACGTAATTAGGATCGTCCGATTATCTTTGTTTATTTGAATAAAGAATTTAATTATTATAATAAAAATGGATGCATAATTATTTTACCGAACTCTATTTTTACACCGAAACAAAAATTATTTGATTACGTAAAATTATTATTACGTGCGTAAAAGCGCTATAAAATATTATGTTTTTTCACACGTCTTTTATGATTTTATAATTGACCTATTGTTTAACAGTATAATATGAGCATTTAAAATTTGAATATCGGGAATTTACAGTGTTTGTATTTTTATTCTAAAGCAGTTGAGTATTAAAACTAAATAGTTTATATTGTTGTACTCTTTTGAAATTCACCCAAAGTATTTAAACTCGTGTTATTAATTTACAGTAAAATTTTCGGATTGTACACATCGTTTACATTTTGTCTTGTACACTCACTTCCAATTTAATTAAAAATGTAAATAATTAGATGTTGAAGATGTACAACTCATTATAGGCAAATATTGATGAACAACAAATCTCGATAACGCGGCGAGACGAATAGGCAATTTAAGTACATTAGTGTCAACAATTCGAAATAAATTTAGTACTTATATGTTAAAACAACAAAGCGTTTTGTTTACCCACTTCAAACCGGTAGCATTTATCAGAAAAAGCTGAAACGAAAAATCAGTGTATGATCAACTCAGTCAGCTGCTTTTGTTATAACGTACAAGCGTTGTATATTATCGTGTTCAATACGACGTAAAACTTTTTATAAATTCTCTTAGGCTTGTCAATACGGTTTTTTTTTTAATACAATTTTCTAATTGTACCTCAATATACAAAGAAAAGATTAAAGAGTATATTAAAAGTATGATTATACTGTGAACAGTTTTTTTTTTTTAACTGGAACTAAAAGATAAAACGATTAGTTCCTTTACAAAGTAATTTTTGGCAAAGTATTGATTGAGAAAAACCATTTTTCGTTTTTTACTAATTAGTAGAGATCACCAACTGACAAAGAATATATGGCATGAATAAGAATAACATAATATTATTAAGGTAAAAATTAATTGACTCATACTTTTTGGCTTTGATATAAAATAAAGGAAATTGTTTGGGGTTAAATTTATGTTTACAAAAGAGTGATAAAAAAAAAAGAAGTCAATTATTATTGGTCTGGTGGGAACATTGTCGGGGTAACAACTACGCTTTGGTGAATATCACACCTTTGGGTGGTTACTCTGATATTGAGTTTAAACATTCAAAACTTAATGTGTTCCGGTAGCAGTATCTGATTATTGAATTTAACAGTGTACAGTATCAAATCAACCGATAGGTAAGATTTTTGACGAAGTGTTGACGAGATTTTGAACCACAAAAAGTGTAACTCGTAACTGAAATATAAATTTTCTAATTTTTTTTTTTTTTCTGTTATCGTATGCTTTACGAACGTCAATTATTTTTGATTTATTGAAAAATCTAAAAAAAAAAAAAAAACCGTAGAACGCCATACGTGTTGCTGTGGAGTGTGGATCCTTTCAAAATCAATCGTTTCAGGTCGTCGGCCTATTCTACCGAAATACAAATAATATATTGAACTAAAGTAAGGGTGGTGAAGTTCAGTTGTCGGCGCCAGTGTGACGTTATATCGTTTTCGGAAACTTTTTGCATTTTCGCATGCGCACAAACAAAATCTATCGCATGCCGTACACACAAACTGTGCAAAGCGTTTTTGTAATCATCTCAAAAGTATTATTAAAGTCATTCGTTGCTACTGAATCAATTCAGTGGCGATTCAGCGCTGTTTCAAATAGTTTAAAAATTCCGTCTCAACTGGAAAATGGTGATCGAAAGTAGATTCAATGTTTGAGATCGAATGGTGCTAAACAAGCGCTAAACGTACTGAACCCGTCAAGAGTAAATATGTCTTGGGAACGATTTAGTCTTTAGAAAAAGTCTTTATGATTGAAACTTAGTTGAGTGTCTATAATTGAAATAAATTAGTTAAAACAGTAGCAGTTTGAATCTGAGGTAGGTAAAACTGAATTTTCCAAAAAGGTGAATTATTTTAAGTGAATAAACAATTACTCTGTTATTCTAAACGCGATCCTTTCATGAACAGAAAAAAAACAAAAAGATTGATTTACCTTTTAATTGTTTAGTTTTACTTTTGAATTATATTTCATTTAACCGTTGCGACGTTTCATTGTGAATGAACTAACCATAAATTATATTTCAGGCTGTATTTATGGTAGAAGCTCCCATGTAGTTTTCAAAACACTGCATAGGTATAAATTTCATTTTCATTTGTTTTTCAGCGGTCATGTAAATGTTGCGTCGCACAACATTATTAATTCATATTTAATGAATAGTTTTGGTTTGTATTTTTTCATCAAAAATATTTCGCAGTTGTAAAAAATAACTTAAAATAATCCTTGCATAATCTATATACAATCGTACATATATAGTTTCCTTCTATGCGTGTACTGTGTCGGTTTTGTATAGTTATTATTTGATAACTCTAATATACCAATAACCAAATATCACCCAAATAAGACTGATTCACACAAATTATCTTCTTGAACAAATTATTGCTGCTTACACACGCAATGAACAAGTTTTAAATACATTGTACGTAACGGAAGTTTTATTTTGTAAGTATTATATGAAATAAATTTTCCAACGTGAACCCGTAAAACACTTGTCGGTATAATCCGTTTTAAAACCAGAATTTTAGTTGATAAAATGTTGTTGAGCAAATAGTTAGAGTGTCAGAGTAGGTATAGTAGCGTTGATTATAAATAGGATAACAACTATTTATAATAATCAACGGTAGTTTGTACCTACATCTGTTTGGTTTTAGTAGTTTTGTATTAAGTATACGGCAATATTTCTCTACATTAGTTTCCTAAGCCGCAGAGATCACTTTCTGAGACGTTCTTGAAAGGCGATCGTTTTTGGTATTGTTCGGTTGAGCGCAAAATCCTTTGTAATGGAGTTTATAGCGAGTTTATTCGCTCGTTGCATACTAAGATACGCTACGAATGACGTTCGTGACGTTGGTATTATCTATAGAAATCATATTTTAAAATCGTTATAACAAACGAACCGAATGCTAGAAAAAATACTGTTTGGGGGAACAAGAAATGAAATCATATTTTCTTAGTTAAAACGGAAAGAACTGTACAATTAATCGTACTGGTTGTAAAAATGCAAATATTTTCACGAAGAATACCTCCCACGTTTGGAATACGAGTTTGTCCCCGTTTGCAACAATATCTTTTCTAACATTCGGTTTATCCGTTATAATGATTTTTAATGATTTCTGTAGCTGATATAATACTAAGCTCGTTCTTAGCTTTTCAGTTGATATTATTCAATGCGGTCGGTGGGGTTTTTTTTTTTAATAATACTTAATTTTACTACACACTTTTTAGTTTTTATCAATAGAAGAGTTGTTCAGTTGATATTGCTAAGTAAGTAAAATATCTCTACGGTAAAGTTCGATTAAAATGATCGCTGTATCGGATATAATTTTTTTTATTTTCTTTGATATAAGAGCCACGGGAAATGTTTTACTTTTCGGATTTCGCTCATTGTTCCACTCTAAATTCCAAAGCGTATCGTGTGCCACGATTAACGAGACGAACCGAACGACACTTAATTTGTTGAAATCCGTCCATACGTTGAAGCTACAGAGCGTGCCAAAGAAATAGACACGTACGCTCGATAAACGCGACCCATTCTGGTACAAATAAACACTTTAGGCAGAAAGTTTATAGTTTTGAAATTATAATTTCAGTGATAATTTAAATAGGTAATTTAAGTAGGTATTTGAAGAACGAGTTTGTTGTTTGTCGGAACGAAATGATATTTTATCGCCACCGTTAAACGATTTACGGTACTCGGGAGAAGCCGCTTTTACGAAAGACACAGTCGGAAAAAATCTGCTCGATTTTGTAATACACACACTGCAGTCTTTGTTCCGGCGGTATAACTACTGTGAGAAGTAATTTTTCCGACCGAATTTACGCCTGCACTTGAAATGTATAAAGTACTGACAACGAAAACGCATAAATTTAGGTACCTACCTACATATACTATTACAAAGTACGTTCGCTCTAAAGTTTCGATTTTTCAATTTGAAATCGCTCCACTATACGGAACCGTACGTCTAGGAAAAATATACATCCCTAACAGTTATAACAGTCTTTTCTATTTAGTAAAAAAAAAAAAAAATGTAGGATCAACCAATTAAGAAATATCAATATACGGCATACGACTGAGTGAGGTGACTGTAAAAAAAACAACAGTGGAAATAGTGGCAGATAAAAAATTATTGAAAAACGTCGTCGTCTCCCCGTCATCTATCGTGCGCAGCGAACATTACACGCGTATCATACGCACGATGACAACAGACATTTTTTTCAGATTCGTTCTTTAGGCAGAAAAAAAAAGAATGTAAAACAACACTTACCGCATTTCCTCGACAATTTTAAAGGGCGCTTGCGAAAACACTTTTCATACCGTTTCCAGTTCATAACCGTAAAATTATAAATAATGTCACGGACAATAATATTTTTGAAATGTCGGCGTGAACCGGTGGAGCGTTAAAATATCGCGCGTTCTTCTTAAAAACGAACTATAACTTTTTATAGATTTGAAAATCCTACTTTGATGGATTACTGCACGGTGTTTTACGGTTTTTCATACACCTACCGTCACAAAAGTAGGTACCTAAAACGGATTTAGGCGAAAAGTTCAAAAACAAAAAAAACGCGAGATAAAAATAGGCTAAAGTAAAAAAAAAAATAATTACCAAAGAAAAAAAACACGCGATTCGGAATAGTTTACGTGTATAAATGATTGATGGCAGAAAATTATTGAATTAGTTCCTTTAACATTTACGGTCGACTGAAGCGTACTTGAAAAAATTAAATCCAAAACACAGAAGTTATTATGTCGGCCGGCTAGGCGACATGAAAAATTGGTCGTTAATGCGTCGATCTCTTATCACGGGATCAAAATGAAAAAATTCCAAGTACCCATCCGAGTTCACGCCACTGGCTCATCAGTCGGTACGGTACGTCTGAAATTCTAGTTGCGATTTGTTTGCGCTTACACGCTCAAAAATTACAAAATTAATTAAATTAAATTAAATTAAAATATTTTGAATTAATTTAAAAATTACAAAACGCTCGAAGTGGATACGCTTTCGCGCGGTAGATTTCGAGGTTGATCTACCCAACCGGCGTTTGTTTTTGCTCCGTTTTAGACGCTTCGAGGCGCAAAAACTAGAGGAATAATAAACCCCGCTGTAAAATAACGTATCCGAAAATTCCTCCCGCGAAAACGATCAAAATCGACCGAAATTTCAGCAGCAAGTAAACCTACTTAACGGCGCGTACAAATTGACGAACAAAAACAGCACGTTTACTCCTCATCGAATCGTCCGGGAAACGGAGTGTTTTTTTTCGACGTTTTTCTCTTCGCCGATCATCACCCTGTGTGCAAACACGCGCGCCGACGAGAACTTCCACCGCCGTCGCGCGGCTGCCGGGTTCGTCGACATCGCGCGCCGGAGGGACGACGACGAAACGGCGGCGGCGCGCGTGAAAGGGACGAAATGATATGCGCGTTTCCAGCCGCCCGCCGCGTGACGTCATTGTCTGAGCGGCGTGACGTCATTGGCTTTTGACCCGCGCGCGCGTTCCCCCCGGCGTGCACTTTCTCCGAGGCCGACGCGGTAAAAAAAAACGAGAAAAAAAAAAGCCGGGATCGCTTTGGGCGGGTCACTGCGAGGAGTTTAGAAGTCGTGGCTCAAACGCGTTATTTAATTTCTGAGATGATTCTGATGAATCATTGCCTTTGAAAATACGCGGTTGTGAACGAGCTCAGTTCAGTCTGCGGCACGTCGTGGCGAACCGATTTTCTAAAATTTTTTCACGTGTACAACTGTCTCGTTTAAATTGTATTGAAGTTTCCCGTGTAACAATGATCGAGATCGAATTCAGCAACAAAATCATATTTTTTAACGACGTATTTCAAATCAAACGGAGCAATTTCAAGAATTTCGACGTTTTTTGCTCATGACGAAATAATTTCGAAAAACGCTTCAAGTACCGTGTCGGATTAATTATCTATCTTTTGTGATACGTTAAAATCGAAGCGTTCTTTCTGCTAGAAAAAGTGATCAGAGAGAAAAAAAAAAAACATCACTGTAAAATCGCAGAATCTAAAAAAGTCGGCATCACTGTAGGCGGCGCGGGTATTTTGACGGGGTAGCGACCGCACGCTTTGGGCCGGTCACTGGTTGTGGTTCAAACGCGTTGTTTAATATCAACTAAAAATTTTCATTGTCTTCGAAAATACGCGGTTCTGAACGAGCTCCTCAGTCGTCTAGTAGTCCTGGTAAAAACCAAATACAACAATAAAAATGGACGACCGAAAATTCCGAAGAACTCGCCTAAAGAGTATTAGCTGATTACGGTGATTTCGAACCATTTGGACCATCGTTATTTGACGAGTTTTATACTTGGTGTTTTTTCACCCGTCTCGTACGAACAAACAAGAGAAAAACAGTGCACGTCCGTAAATTGTTATCGGCAATGAAAATACTTCTAGGTATTTCAAACGAAAGTGTGTCAGTATAATATCCGGACAAAACGCGTACATCACACGTTTGAAATGTTTAAAAATTTTACGACTTTGGTTCGACTGCACTTTAACGGCGATTTTGTGAGCAACGGAAATAATGCGGCGAATCAGCTGTGTGTAAATAATAATATTGTATTTATTTCAATCGGTAATAATTAAATTATAATACATAATATGTCGAATATTATAAATTTTTCACAGTACAACCGACAAATAAAAAGCGTGTTTTAGCACGTTTCTCACGTCATTACGTTCTACGGCGGACATAAACGTACGAATGATATGCACACACACAATAATAAGAGAATTATAAACGTCTACATTTTGATACATCAAACTACTTTAAAACAAATCACATCGTTCACAATACAATTCGTATAAATATAATAAAAATACTAATCATATATATACGCTTAAATGTATATAAGTAATATTGTTGAGCACGACTGCGGGGGAAAAAAAAAAAAAAAATTAAAATAATTACAAACAAGTATAAAATATAATTTTTCAACTCGCGAGCGTTTTTCGTCGTTATATTCGTTTAGTACCAAACGAACGGCCAAAATATGATTACGTATTCAATTACGTGTTTAGAACATATTATTATACACGCGCGCGCGAGGTGAATAATATTGGTCGACCGAAGGAACACACGCGTTTGTATAAGATATTTTTCATAATAAATGTAGTATAATAATGTCTTATACATAAAGGTAAATAATAATAAAATACAAAATAATTATAATAAATGGACGGACAGTAGTATTTTACAGACACGAATAAAATATATATTCCTTCGAGCGTTTTATCGATATGGCAACTCGCTGTTTATTATACTCGCGGTACACAAAAGCTCGTACGCACGCCGCCGCCGGTTCGACGCGCCCGCGTGAACGACGTATTCAAAAGCTTACAAAAGTTATGAATGAAAAAAAAATACATTTACAAAAACTTCAGTTAAAAATAATCGTATACACGCGGTAAAAATATTATGTTTATGTATATTAGGGGTACCCTTAAAATTACAGAGAAAAAAAAAAAACATACACGACGACGGGTCACCTAATATATATTATGACAGCAGACCGACGTCGTCGCCCCGATTAAAATATTGTTTCGTTAAAAGCGATAATTATTATTATATCAACTACTAAATTTTTTGTTCCTCTCGCCGTCGTCGTCGTCGTCGTAGTAAGACTCTCTCCTCAAACGCCGGACGCGATGGCGTTTTCCGCCCACAGCACCGAGTCCACGACCGCGTTGTACAGCGTCGGTTTGGACGAACGGCCGTAACCACCTCGGCGACTGAGCATGCCTTGGAGCTGCCACAGCCCGTTCTCGGCCAGACACATGAGCGGAGATCCGATTTCCATCTATAACATAAGAGGGACAGAATAGAAAACGAGAAAAAAAATTAACGTATACCGTCTACGTAATAAACAGAGAGGAAGAAAACAAAAAAAAAATCTGTATTTAATTTGGGGTGATAACAGAATACCCCAGAAAATTGTTGGCCGTACGTACGTATTTTATTCAAATACTATTTCAAACTATTTATTACTTTTTATTCAATAGACAATATTATCGCCGTTCGTAAGTGTACGTGTTGAGCGCGCAAACATCGCGATTCGACGAACGGCGTTCTAATAAAAAATGTTGTTCGGTTTACACAGCACACGGTACTTCTCCGGGAATTCGTCGATAAGACAAGACGGAATAGTCTTCGCGAGCGTTATTCTGAACGGGTAACACAGTACTGCAGGGAGTTTAATGACACTACGAGGTAAAATATTATTTTAAAATGTGCAATTGTCGTGTTCGTCGAGGTATTCACAACACAAAGATCCGTTTACGGATTCGAAATGTTCACTAAAACACCGCGGTGGTTCCGTGACGGAATTGACGTTCTGATTTTCAGATTTTGTCGATTCGTACACAACATTTCGATTGAGACAAGTTTTGACCAATTATTAAAAATGAACGATCGATATTTTAGAAAGAATAAATATCTAAAAATATACCGGTTTTTTTTTTACAGGGAGAAAACTATCGCGAGGGTATACAATTTGTCGTACATTTTGCTCGGGATAAAAAGGTTACTAAACCAATCTGTACGCACTCGATTTAAAAAAAAAGTTCTAAACAATAAAACGTTTGGTTTAGTTTAGATGTGCGAAACTTTTTCATTTTCAAAAACATTTTTTAATATTTTATTTTTAAAGCAGTCAAAAGGAAAATATTATAAATCGTATAGTATATCTGTACTTAGGGCATTCTGTACTGTCAATATGGTATTTCGAAAGATTTACAGCTAAAAAATAAAAGTTTTACTTTAAACTCGAATGTCCTTTTCTGCAAAGTTAAAAAAAAAAAAATCTTTTGAAAACCTTTTCATTGTGTAACGACGACGACAGGAAAGATGATTAATGGTTATGCACAATAATATACTTCGACAATTGATTCTTTTAGATGAACTTCTAGCAGTATGAGCTGTAATGATGCTTATTTTATGATGATCGAGATAAACTATTATTTTATCAAGAAATATTCATTCATATATTGGTATACAAAACGACGTATTTATCGTGATCTAAATATAAAAAAAAAAATGCCACGATGGATTCTGTTTTATGTAAGCCCGTCTTTATGATGTTATAATCTAAAAAATCTACATAAATCGATAACGGACAAATACTCATAACTCATAACTAATAAACAATGACGCGTTTCGGATGTTACGGCTTGGTGAACTATGACGGGGAAAAAAAAAAATAAAAAAATAACTAATAATACAATAGTAGTAACTATCATCCTGGCCTCGAGATATGTTCATAATCGTGGGAATTTAACAATCGACAAGTTGTTCTGGCGTTTGTACTATATGTCGCCTTAACATTTAAATTAATGGTATTTTCTTTTAATTAAAAAAAATTTTACTCAAATATGCTTTTTGTTTTAAGAGAGGAATTTAATATCATCGTCTCTCTCTCTCTCATTCCGTTTAGGAGTATTTAAATAAATTAAAAAATATAAACGAACGAGGGAATATTATACCTACTCAATTAAAGAAGATTCAGCAGTAAAATGTTCTGTGTCTAATCAGATTGTTATAATAACTACGATTTGTAGACGGGTTTGAATTATTTTTTTTTCACGTCAGATTAATATTTCTGAGTAAAATTGTTTACTGCAGAAAAAAAAAAAAAAAACATATTGCGCAAGTAAATATTAGGTGATTAAATCAATATTTATAATATTGGTTCTCTAGAAAAGTAATATAATTGTAAATAATTTGACGTAGTATTTTTGATCTTATTTACTTAAATGAAAAAACGTGTTTTTTCATAAGTGTCTCTTTACCGTCTGATGCAAGGTATATCTATTGTTTGTGTTTTACTATAAGACGTCCATTTTTTTTTTCTTTATACAAAGAAAGATAAATTGCACGAGAGTAATTGCATTATGATTTTATGAAGTAACACAAAAAAAAAAAAGGCAAAACAAAAAAATAAAATGCTAATACTAAGTGCTGAGGTACGGCACCATTAATAAAGTACAATTCAACATCATTTTTTGTCATTTCTTATTGACTCGCACGAAAATAAATTTATGAAACAACGTCTGCTCACTCGCATTCTATGAAAATCACTGTATTTTAATTTGTTTTTTTTCAAATCGTTTTTGAAGACATTGAAGTGCTTTACTAAAAAAAGTATTACAAAAGGCCCCATTGACATCATAAATATTTTTCGGTTAAAAAGAACATCACATAATTACATTTTTATTAGATGATAAATTTAATAAATTCCAATGAACAGCTATATATAATTAAAGGATGGCTCGAAAATATTAATTTTTTTGAATTACAATATTGTTAGTGATAAGTTGTATCATTAAAAAGTTTTACGTACAAAAAAAAGTGCAAGAGCGATAAATTCAAGAATACAGTCTAAGTTTTGTTATTTTTATATCAAATTTTCCCACGTGTCGTAAACGTAACTGTACGGAGCTACATTTATTTTTACTTTTCGGTAAGACAAATATTTATACCGTATCATAATACTGCGAAACAATTTGATCTTAGTTATTTTCATTGTTAAAAAAAGCTTACTTTATTACTTTTTTTTTTTTCAACATTTATATTGAAGTATATTTATTTGAGTATTTATTCAAAAGTAATTTTCGAGGGAAAAGATTTTTAATGAAAAAAAAAAAAAAAAAATGATACTAAGTACTTTTAAATTAATTTTTTTTATTTTAATCTAGATCTAATAATAGTTTAAGTAAGTGAGTAGTTTTGTTCCAGTGTTCTTTACAAACTATATCAATTCATAAACACAACGAAACGGCAAATTAGGGCGTGGTATGTAATGTACATTAGTAATTTATTGGACGTTTGACCACATTAATTACGATTAGGTATGTACTGAAAATATGTTATAGTAGATAGATGTATGCGAATCGAGTGTAGTTTTAGTAAATTTGTTTCATAAGTTATTGCTCACAAAACTAACTATTAATATGTACGTGGACTAAAGTTAAAACATACAAATGGTATGTTTCATGTTTTGTATTTATATTCGAATTTGTATTTATATTTAAAATTTAGCAACTAACAAGAAAAAAAATGGTCAATAAATCTGATTTTTCTGCCAGGTTACGTTACGTGTCAAGTTACAAATACTTAAGTCTTAAAATCTTACAAGATTCTTCCAATAAACACGATGGCTCAGCACGAGCTTGAACGAGATTTATATTGCACTTTAATTTCGCCTAGCTGAGCTGCTCAAAACATAACTGCAACCGTTCCTCTTAAAGTTTAAATTACTTAACACAGTATACACATATAAAACTCACTTTTCTGCTATTCATTTTATTTCTATCTATTTTCATTTAATTTTTCCCCAAACAGCATTAAACATTCCCAAATACCGATTTTAAGATACTTTTTTAATACTTTTTAATCCGTTTGACTCGTGGGGTTTTTTTTTTTGTAACAGCCCGTGTTGGTTTATCTAAAATCTGCGGTTTAACTGTCAATCTATCACCGTGTGTCACGGGTGGTTAGATAATAATGTACACACAGTATAGACATCAAAATACGTTTTCTTATCACATTATTCAATATTTATATCGTGTGAATACATACGTTTATAGCTTCCATTTCTCCCGAAGCGACACAAATTTCTCGATCAGTCAGGAAGCCGTTGAAGTTTTTGGTCGAATTGCACGCGTCAGTGCCCATTAACGGTTCGGTCAACAAACGCGAAAATTGCTTAAAAACTGCAAAACAGATACCAAAGTGGTCATAAAAAGTACAGTAAATGATACGTTTGTAGCAGAAAGAAGGAAGGTATCCTTCACGCGTCTATAACAACATATTGTCCAACATAAAATCGCCAAACACGTACTCGGAAATGAAAAATCATGCGCCGACTTACGATACATTTGCTGCGGCGATCGGTATTATTTCACTCCAAGTTAATAATATTAAAAATAATTTTTGAACCAAAACGACGTTTGGGGGCCATTTCAAATGCGATAAGAAAAACGTCCGAATAAAAGAGGATCGGTGAAATTTCATAAGTTTTATGATCATGATGAAAATCATCTGTACAACACTCGGAATGTTTTTTAGCTCACCTCCCGGCGACTCGTAGGACCAACTGACGGTGACGCACGGCTGTTTGTCGTCGGTGATTTTCTCGGGCAGACAAATGGTGTTGACCTCGTCGGATAAATCGTACGGCACGGCGAGTTCGACTAACACCGTGTCGTTGAAGTAACGCAGTTTCTCGTATTTTACTCCGGGATGACGGATGATTCTGGAAACGGGTCTCTTCATCGAATTCGACTCTTTTGCCACGCGAGACTTGCTTGAGACCGCTTCCCATCGGTCCGCGGACAGAGATTCGTCGCTAAAAAGTATTTGTAAGAAAAAAAAAATAATACAAACCATTGCGAGACAGAATCAAATAATTTTAAGATGAGTAGCCGAACAGCTGTTTTTTTTAAGTAATCTGTTTTCGCCTTTATTTCAGTGTTCTACCAGCGTGTAATACGCATGGCGGAAATAACTAGTTCACATTTTGAATCATTATTTTGTTAAATAAATAATTTGATGAAAAATTGATTTTTATTTTTCATCAAAAGCACTCGTTCATTCGATTATACATCATTGTCTAATACAGATGCGAACATTTCATTAGACATTATACGCTGTAACGCCCAATCAGACTGTTTTACAAATACAATCGTGAAGAAAAAAAATAAAGTAATAAAATATGAAAACAACAAAAACTACAGGAAGAATTATTTTTAAAGAATCGTGTAATAATTTTATTCTATACTGTTCAATACTTAAGAAGTTACAATACGTTTGAAAGCCAAGTTTTAAAATAAATCGCTTTTTATTTTTAATTCCAACATAATATTATGTATTAATATTTATTGAACCATTATTATTATTATTTTTTTTTTTGTCAAAATCAGTAAGTCGATATATTTGGAATATTTACCACCTATTCTATTTTTTTCACAAATAAACTATCTACGATCTATAATATGTAGTTAACATATTAAAACGTATTATTGTATCAATACGTTTTAAACGGTCTAAATGGATGGCGGCGGTCCTTCAAGTATCAAAAAAAACCAGGCTTCGTATATCAACTTAAATATTTCACGTTTTCATTTAGTTAACTTTGAACAATCGTTCTCATTTCGTACTTACGTGGAATGAACACAGCTATACGACGATAATAGCCAATTACGTTTTACAAGACTAGATGTACAAGACTTATGGGTTCTCGTGTTATGAAGATAAATTACTGACGGCCACATTTCCATCGACAACGGGTCTTTGCCTCCGAAATCTCCACACACTGTGGAAGAAAAAAAAAAACCGTAGATATATCCGTTAAAAGTACGTAAGAAGATAACGTATAAAACTGGTCTTACGATGTTTAATTGAACATTTCATTTCTACGGTATCGCACGGAACTGGGGACGGTTCAAGAGAGCCCGTCAGACTTTTGAAGTCGTTGAGAGCCGAGTCGTCTTTCAATTTTAGATAGCTTGTGGTGTTTTCGGTCGGCTCACTCGGGCGGAAACTGGTCGTTTTCATTTCGGTGAACCCGAGGCTCTGGCACACAAAGTTGCTCCATTGATCGGACCAGTTGGTGCTGCACACTTTCATGGCGACCTCGCCATCTTTCCTGCACGCCCGTAGGATGACAGTTATCAAGAGAAAAATGCGGGAAAACAAAAATAGACCTCTAAAATGGCCGGGACAACGTACTTTGCGAGCAATTGTAAACCGTCCAATTGAACGCACTGCCATTCGTCACTACGGTCCGGACACTGTGCTACGTTGTCACACACTTGACTTTTCGGAATACACTCTGATCCGGTTTTGCATTTGAATTCGTCGGCGTTGCATTCTACAGGATGAAAAAAAAAAAATAAATAGTTATGAAACAGACGAATATCAGATTTTCCTAGTTTCCTCATAATGCTAAACGCCGTTTCTATATTTAACTTTGTTAAACCACAAACATAAATAATACTTTAATCCGTCTATTAGTTTAGAAAAAAAAAAAAATTATTATGAAATAATGTAAAAAGTTTTATTCTGTCTACTGTTTTCCGAGCCCGTTATTAATTTTCGAGTAATTTTGAAAGTTTAAAACGATTTTGAGCGTGTGTTTTAAAAAGTAAAGAACGCAACTACCATTTATAGAATTTCATTGAACATGCCCCCATCATTATAACGTGATGGTATAATACTAGCGGTTTTCTCTACGTACCACAGTTCTGTTCGTCTTCGCTGCCAGTGCAATCGTTTACACCGTTGCATCTTAAAGTGTTCGATATGCAAAGACCGTTGGCACACTGGAAGCCATTACAGGAACCTGGCAAAAAAAAAAAAAACCACGTAATGACAAATATGCCTACATATTTACCTACTTGGATTTATTATATATATATGGTCTTACTGTTGCAATGAAGTTCATCCGAATGATCGTCACAGTCAGACTTTCCATCACAAAAATAGGATGTGGGTAAACATTGACCGCCACCAGCACATTGGTTCTCGTCAGCGGTACACTTCCACTGATCTATTTCATAAACAGTTTTCATTACACTTAAAACGTGATAAATTTACACAACAAATACGAACCACAAGATTGTTCATCACTGCCATCTGCGCAATCCGTTATATTATCGCACACTAAATGTCTCTGTAAACACTCACCACTCTTACACTGAAAAAAAACAAAAAAAACAAATACATTTGATTAGTTTAAGTATTAAAAAAATAAAAATAAAATTATTACCTGAAAGTTGTTATAACAAGTATTCTCGACACAGTCGTATTCATCGGAGTTATCAGTACAATCCCTAATTGAATCACATCTTGACGAATCTTTAATACAATATAAACCATCTTTAGTGGTACCATTTACACACTGAAACTGTCCTTCTTCACATTTCATTGGGTTACTCATGTCTGGCATTACATCCATGAGATCAGGTTTGGCGTTTTTTTTCATTTCTTTTTCTATTTTCGTTTTGTTTCTTTTTGTGAATCCAGAGTCGGTTAGATAAAATTCCGGATTTTTGGTAGTTTTTTTGTCTTTCTTTTTCGATTCTGGCTTCTGATAAAGATCTAAAGCGCTCGTCTTTTCATCTTCATTTACATTCCCCAAAACGTCTTCTTCATTGCTTTGTTGAAGAACTGTATCTAACGAATCACGTTCATCAGCTGGGCTATTCTCGTTGAAATTATCAGTACTGATTTGCGTGGATGTACTCATCACATCGACACGAGGTAGATTAGTTAACTGTTCTTCTAGCGATGTTAAAGATTGTAATTTTTTAGTAACATCAGATATATTAGTTTTCTCTAAAGATGACAAATCATCGGTTTGTTTTTTTTCTGAGGAATCTAGATTTATTAAACTGTGCGTCGTTTTAATTGATTCTTGTTCTATGGTTGGGGGCATAGTAGTAATTTCAATGACTGGTGCTACTGGTTCTTTTGAGATATTATCAGATTCGTTAGAAGTCGAGCCTATATCTTCTTTACTAGTTGAAATTTCTGACATTGATTTGTCTGGTATTTCAGTAACTTGATCCAATGGAGTTTTACTTTGAGATTCTGGTATAGGATCATTTGTAGACTTGTTTTCAGATTTTGTTTCCATCGGTTCATTACTTAGTGGCGCATTCGATTCCGTCTTCGTTTCATCTTCTTTGGCACCGTTTTCATTTTCTGAAACTTCAAAATCACTAGGCAATTTAGGCACACCCTGAGAACTAGATAGAGTTGTAGTCAACCAGTTTTCTGAAGCTGTTGGTTGAGTAGTAGTAGGTTCTTCAGATTCATTTAAGTTATCCTTTCCGAATGCGAATTCGGTACCTTCTTTCACTGTGGGGTTCGTATTAGGCATGGGTTCAGTTTTAGTTTCGAATTCCGACTCTGTTGATACACTGTAAGTTACTTCAGGTTTTATTTCATGACTGAAAACTTCACCCGCGTGCGATTTGGCCTCTCGATCTGTTTGATCTACGTTATGATTTGATTTTTCTGTTGAAGAACTATTAGGTTTATCGTTACTTTCTGCAGAAAATATTTCAGAACTAATGTCAACATCTGACAGTGATTCAAAATTTTCCGTTGAGCTTGATTTCGAATTTGGCTCCGGTTCAATTTTAGCGTCTGCACTAGGTTCTGGTTCTGCCTTAACTTCCGATTCTGAGCTAGACTCAGGCTGAATTATTACTTCTGGTTCTACTTTGGACTCAGGTATTGAAGAAGCAGGCTCTGGTTCAGCTTTGGCTTCAGGTTCTGAACTAGGCTCAGGATCAGCTTTAATTACTAGTTCTGAATTAGGTTCTGGTTCAGCTTTGGCTTCGGGTTCTGAGCTAGGTACTGGTTCCGGTTCAGCTTTGGCTTCAGGTTCTGGTTCAGCTTTGGCTTCGGGTTCTGAGCTAGGTACTGGTTCCGGTTCTGCTTTGGCTTCCGGTTCCGAACTATGCTCTGGTTCTGTTTTGGCTTCAGGTTCAGAACTAGGCTCAGGTTCAACCTTGGATTCCGGTTCAGAACTGGGCTCAGGTTCAACCTTGGATTCCGGTTCAGAACTGGGCTCTGGTTCTGTTTTGGCTTCAGGTTCAGAACTAGGCTCCGGTTCTAGTTTGGATTCCGGTTCAGAACTAGGCTCCGGTTCTACTTTGGATTCCGGTTCTACTTTAGGTTCCGGTTCTATTTTGGGTTCAGGTTCTACTTTGGGTTCAGGTTCTACTTGGGGTTCCGGTTCTACTTTGGCTTCCGGTTCAGGATTTGGCTCTGGTTCGGGTTTAACTTCAGGTTCTGCACTAGGTTCTGGTTCTGATGTTGACTCCGATTCGGAAGTAGGCTCAGGCTCTGCCTTCGCTTCTGGTTCAGATTCTGACTCTGAACCGGGTCCAAGTTCAGTATCAAAGCTTTCGTCGTGATGGTTAGGATCGTGTGCATTTATAGAAAATGTATATTCATCTACATCTTCATTATTGTCATCTAACAGGGAATACAAGCAAATTAGTGGTAGAAATCAAACTCTTATAGCTTTGAAAACTTACCAGGACGTTTGCAGTCTTTCATATTTTCACTAATGATGAGATCGCTAGGACACGAGCAAATGAAGTCCAAACGTACATAATCATAAGAACAGTAATGTGAACATTTTCCGTTTTCGGTTTTGCATTTATCCATAACATCTAAACAGAAAAGTTGCACTTAAACCTGTATATATGTATACATTGCACAGATAATACTATGCTAATATAAATTTTTACTTACATTCGGAACGTAAACTGTGAACAGGAATCCTATAGTTGTACAAATATCCATTGTTATCTCGTAAATACGCATCTAAACGAGTTTTAAGAGTTTCCGCGTCAATGAGATCTTGTGATTCAATATCGTCTTTGTATTCCCAGCCTATTCTATACTTTGTTACTACACTTCCAGAACTATAAAGTAGATAAATGTTTTTATTAAGTTTTCGAGTCGCAAAAAATTTTAACACTGAAGGGACCAAACTCACGCGAATTCGTTGACTTTAACGTGGATCGAATCAGAAGCGCCGTTAAACGTTTGTTCTTTGAATAAAGCATTTTTAAGCTGAAAAGAAAATTTGCCGTCATTACGAAAATACTGTCGAAATTAAAACACATTATTAATTAGGTAGTCGTTCTTTGGTTACCTCACTCTCAATAGAACTAGCTAGGTTTATAAAGTCAGCCGAGGACTTGTTTGCCAATCCGGGCGTGAATTGTAAATTATCGATAACGATCTCTCCTTGTACCGTTCTCGGTACTATGATTCCCGACATATCCGTGGTTGGTGGACTGAAAGGTACCGAACTATCGGCGTTAGGCGGAGGACTGACTGAAGAAAAAAGTCCATGATGATTGCCGAAACCGGCGATTTTTTCGTTTTCCATAAAGTTACGACTCTCGACTGGCGTATCGTTACCAAATATGATACCAGCTAAAGTGGCAAAACGTAATTATACCATTATAGATATTTGACATAGGTAAAACTCGCATAGTGAATCTATGTATAATATACATTGTATATATACTTACTTGACGCTAAAATTGCAATGGTAACGGCGGAGGCTAATAGTATCAAACCGAATACCCAGCAAACCAGCGGTTTTTTAGATTGGTTCAGGTCACGTTTGTCTTTGGTTACATAAAGTTTTTCTCCTCCCCTGCGATTGTACAAAAATTAGTCGAAAAGTGACGAATTCAATCCGACCCAGTTAGATGACACTTAATTTCGTTGTCAATACGCTTACCTCATGTACTTTTTGTGTTCGTTTACAGGAATGAAATAGTCATCGTACGTGTCGTTCATGTTAACGGCTGTTTCTTTCTTTTTGGCGGGAACGCCATTTCCCTGGCCGTTCACGCTTTTCGCGAACGGTTTCATATTAATTAATTCTAAGTTCACAGCTTCGGCCATTTTATCCTTTTCGTGCCGACCGTTTTCTTGATTGACGGTTCCATTATGCCCGTTCGTAAGATGTTTCGGTACGTCAGTTTTATCAGTCTCAAAGCTCGGATTGTCAATACCCGTACGAGGTGTTTCCATAACTGTAGAGAGAATACGACGGGCACATGCAACATTGATAAACATTATATTTCGACGATGCGCTGCATGTTACACATTACTATTAGGTTCGTTTAAGATTTTAAATTTAAGTACGAAGACAGCTGGGTTTTTGAGTGTATCGCCCACCCCTCCGTAGGATATTTTTTTTATCTATGTACACGAGGATACAAAAACAGATTTACAAAATTGAACGCTTGAATTTACATTACACGGAACAATTTAAAGACAGCAGCTAAGAATTTGAATACGAAACGAACTAAGGGTACCAATTGAATTCAAATTACAGTTGTTATTTTAAGCGGAGTTTATTTCACGCTTTACAGCGTTCCGTTTCTTCAGCGCTATAGATTCGCGTCAGTTTTATGCAAATCAATATACCATTGCGCGTTAGAGTTTTTAACGATTTTGAATGATAGAAAAAAAAGTATTAATAGGATACTCCATGTTTTAAGATCTAATAATTGTACATTGACCGAGGGGGAAAAAACTGGTCGGATATTAGAAAGTTACCAACAAAAAAAAATGTGGAATCCTTCTTTACATCATAGACTTAAGATTATGCTCAAGAGGTACGTATACTCAATGGACATCGTCCGGCATAAATGGTCATATTATTATATCGTTTTTTTTTTAAAGTTCGAATAAAAAATTGTACGTTCGTAACATCG
>CM029360.1:25856547-25893666 GCA_017140985.1 Hormaphis cornu
AACCGAAACAGTAGCTAACATCTTTAATAATTTTTACTGGTATATAGTTAACGAAATGTACACAACGTGCGGTGCAATTTGAAAAAAAAAAAGTTGCGCATTCGTTTAAATGTAAATTATACAAGAATACCTATATAATAAAGAAATCATAAATAGAATGATAAAAAAATTAACCGACCGTAGTAGGCACCTATATAGTAAAATATAATTTTCCACAATATTTGTTCGATAAATTATGTTTGGCATTGAACGTTTTTAAAAATATTAAAAAAAAAAAAACTTCCGAGATAATACAACGCGTCAAAACAATTACAGGCTCTGGAGCTAAACGTATACCTACTTATGTATTATAATAATACACCTTAACGGTTGATTTTCTTCGGTTTTACTTTACATTTTAATTTGGTTTTGGCGTGTGTTTACCGAAACGATAAAAGAATGTGAAAAGTTAAGTGAAATACCAACAACACTTTTGTAGTCGACTGCGGTAAAGTTCAAGGTTTCCGATTATTATTTTTTAATTTGTAAAACGGGTGTTTTTAAGAAAATTATTCTACGTGCACCATCGGAAATTTCTTTAGAAAAACCATTAAAAACGGCCAGATCAGCGTTATGGGTGGGCTCAGATTGAAAAGGGTTATTTTAAATTAAACAACCACGTACACTCTGGACGCCTCCTATATGAATCATTACCGTTAAATGATTATTTTTATTTCCAAGCGAGGCACAAACTCGACTATGTTTAATATAACGTCGATAATAAAACGAAATGTTCAATAATATTTTAAAACCAAACAGCGGATCAACGAATGGCCAAAAAAATGCAAACTAGTCGGATAACATTTCTATACTCGTATTAAGTTTAAATATTTTAACGCAGGAAAACTATAGGAACAAAAAAAAAAACCGGAAAACACCTTCAAAAACACCGTATTACATCATCGTAAAACACCAGAATCCATCCGCAGTTAATGTATTAAAATTGTTTTTTTTTTTTTTGTCCGTTTGCGCGATGATCAATCAAGACTGTGCGTGCTTCCTGCGTTTATCACCGAAACACTATATACACTATAAATTACCCCAATCGAATAGGTAGTTAATAACTTCCAACGCGTTTTAGAAATAGTCGAGACGAAAGTAAGTAAAGACGATCTTTTACTGTCGACATAGTAATCGAGTGTACATGTTCGCGTCGAGGCGATTGAATCGCTTTCCGTGAACAAAAAAAAAAAAACCTCTTAAGATATTCCCTAATGGTCGCACACAAAGCAGCTCCGGTTCAATCCAAATAATGTGTCTTTCGTATTACTACAGTTATCAAACATGTTTTTTTTTTTTTTTTGCAAATATTTGTTTTTGTTTTCAAAATCTGCAGTTTCTTCTTCATCTTGAAGTTCCTGTCCGTTACGGATGTTGGAACCGTAATTGCTTCTCTTTCTAACGATGAACGGAGGAATAGTTCAGTTGTTGTACTAAACCTGCAGTCCCGGTGATTTTTCAACCAAGATATCCCACGTCTACCGACACTTCTCTTGACTTTTATTTTTCCTCGAAGCTGCAGCAATCCGTATCTTTGGTTATTCCTCGTTATGTGACCCAGGTATTCTAATTTCCGTGTTTTTACAGTCCTAGTTGAAATGTCTAGTTGAAATGCCTAGTTGAAATAGCTGAAATTGATTAACATTTATAAAAGTGGAAAAACATATTGGATACTTATGACACTATAAAACGATACGGTCCCTCGATAAGTCACAGTTATTTCAAAGAAAAAATCCACGGGACCGCGGACTACCGATTGAGAACCGGTTGTAATGGGTATCCGACCAACAGTGAACCGCCAGTTGTATAATTCGAAACGGAGCATCTTCAAAAAAAAACCTCGATTTTCGTTTGTATCCTGTCCCCTAATCTTAATCCGCACCAAGCAATACACGACACGTTCGATAACCTGACCGCGGTTTATCGCAACGCGTTATTTTACTATTATTCAGGCATGAGCCCCCCCAAAAAAAAAACAAGAATCAATCAACGTAAGTATGAAACAAAACAAGTCGATTTAGACGCATTAGAATATAGTGTATTGGACGAAAAAGAAAACGCGATAATGCGATAATATGAAAATAAAAGAATTTTCTTAATACGTGTATGTCTATAAAAGTGAATTTCACGTCAGTTTTCTCGCGTCGTTTCTCGGTTTCGCGGCGACAGTGTCGACGAGAACGGCGAATTCGCGCCCACCCGCAGTGTAAAATGCCATTTTACGAAAACATATTACGATAATCGCGGTGTAACACATTATCGATTTGTAATAATCATTAATAATCCGTACCAAAATGTTACCAGCTCCGTACACCACGCGCATTATTGTCACCCGGCTGTATGATTTCGTACTACATTTTATTATGTTATTTCGGCACTTGGCCCCGATACGACTGCCGTAGAAGAACGAATGGATTTTACAAGACTGCGATTCGAGTTTTTCAGGAAACCGCAACAAACACAACGTATTAATCACGCACTCGCACCCCGGCCGGCGCGCAGTTTTGCGGTCGGACGAACCAATATTATACCGCATGCGGAGTAGGTCGCCGTTTTTGGGTGCGTCGTTAATCAAACCGTAAACAATTTTAAATTTTCGAGAGTTATTAATTGAATTGCGTTGGACTGATTTTTGTCAAACGAGTTTTGATTTTCGTAGAATTCCGTAAAACATCGCGCTTCTACGGTTCGTGTTTTTGTGAGTTTCAGAAGAGTTTTATTGTTGACCGATTCGGAAGTGCTGTACTTCGCTCTATCGTAACTGTATGGTTAGCGTCCCTATACAATTCTAACGATGTGTGAGAATTTAAAACGGTTTGAAGCACTTTTGGACCAAGTTTTGTACCATATGGACAACTAAGACGAATTTCGTTTTAAAAAAGTAAGCGCCGGGATCGGTCTATAGTTCGCGTGGGCAGTTAGACAAAGAAAAAACAAAGTCATCTTAAAATCGATACGCATTTTCGTTACACTCAAAAACAATACGAGTTTTATCACGACGAAATACATATAATACGTGTTCATAAACTGTATTGCATTTTGATGGCGGTTGTTTGAAGGGACGATAACTCGTTTTATTGTGATATTCAAAGGGACGAAAAGATCACCGAGCAATAAGACGCTCTAGTCTATATACTTATACGTAATGTTTCATTCGATGTCAAACGATTCTTTGCAGATACCGATCGTAGTTTATATGATATTCCAAAGTTTGTGCTGCGCGTAACGCCCAAACACAGAAGCATTCTCAGAAACCTCCCGAAAAATGGTATCCTCGGAGTAATCGAGACGTTCATTAAGTTTTCAGACTGCAGTGTACACAAAAAACTGAGTTTACCTCAAGTACGTTACACCGATAACTGTAGTCGACGAAACAAATTAACTAATTATCCGTTTTCGCGTTAAGATAGGGTAATAAAGAAGGGTGTAAAAATCGTTGTAACTATGACGTATAAATTATACGCCCGCGTAGGTCGATCGCAATGAAATGTCGTCAAAAGTCCGCGCGACCCCGTACTTGCCTAATTCAGCGATTTTTAATTACTCTCAGTTGCGTGAAATGTCGCAAAACGACGAGAAAACCAATTACCCGAGTCCAAAATAAACGGTGACGTTTTTCATAAAGATTATGTTATAGGTTAAAAATGAGGAAAAATTAATTAACAACCGTCGCGCGTCGAAATTCGCGCTACACTCGATGATCTAACTGAACCCGCTCTTTTTTCTACCATAGTGGCGAAGCGTAATTCGTAAAATCTATAAAAACTAGTCAGTACGTAAAATAACGGATACCGTAATATTCATCGATATTACACGTTATAAATGTATGATGTGTAAACTAACCGGATCAAAGTAACAGGTAAATCACTAGGAACATTGCAACCAATTTGTATAAGGATAGTTTCGTACCGTTAGATTTCATTTTAACGGGACGACGCGTGTAGATTGAAAAAAAAAACAGTACCCGTTTATTGAAAAAAAAACCTATTATTAAATCATTTCATTTTAGTATTTATTTTTGATATTAACGAGTTTCTCCCCCAAAAAAAAAAACATTGCAGTACGAAATTAATCCACGTAATTAATAACTAATAACGTAATTATTATTACGTAAGTTTGTTTTTAATTACCGAGTGATTACACACTGGCCAAAAAGCAACGAACTCTTTAATGAATGAAAATACTTTTACGTGTAAACGCATCAGTGCGTAAAAAGTTCGAACGCGGATAGTAGGTATAAAAATGAAAAAAAATAACCAATTTTTTCGGAAATCAACACACGACACGTTCAAATTAAATCCAAACCCGCCACCAACTTCCCGGGGTACACGATTGAAAAGCTCGTTGTACAATATACTAGATGAAATTACTAACCTAACCATATTCTCTTAGGATATAAAATACGTATTATTTAAACCGACATGGTTTTTATTCGATAAAGTCCGTCGGTTATCTCTTCGTATAACACGTGTAATACAAGATATTGTAGACGTAATTATTATTTTTTTCCGCAGTCATCCGATACCGAACAACAGCGTTTTCCATACACACGTCGTCGCGCAGGATTTCGCTCGAGGCGTTTCTCACTTTACCTCGATTACGCGCGTGTTCGGAGCCTCGGTACACCGGGTGTGTTCAATACGCGTTCGGAATGCTAAACGGCCGGAGGAAACCGACGCTTTTCAAGTATTATTATAATATTAACTACTCGCGGGAGAAAACGGATTTTCTACACCTGCTGTCGGGGCGAGTCGGTCGAGTTAAAAAGACACTTTCATCATTTTTCCGGCAAAATTTACACCGATTTTCGTGTTCTCGCCCCACACAAAGAGACGTGTCGGGCTGTTCCGTGCACACCCCGTACGGAATGTTGTACGATCATTATGCGCAAAAGAGTTGTTATTATCATTATTGTTGTTGTTGTTACGGTGTAAGTTACTGTTGGCGCGCGATTGTATCGCGTTCCCCCGGTGAGATCGTCGTGCGCGTTTTCGCGGTTTTGCACGCCCACGTACAATCACGCGCGCGAGCGACGTGTGAATTTTCGAGACGAAATTAACGGTTTAGGTTAAGAAATTTCGTGAGCGCCAGATTTCCGGTCTTTTATCGCACAGTTGGCCGAAAAGAGTAAGCGCAAACTCCAAACACGGTTTTAAAGGTATGACGTACGCGTAGTAGATGTATAGAAACATCATGGCGATAATGATTCACACGACCCGCGTTTAATTTTTCGTCGTTCCGAAACGTACGGTAACAATCGCGTTTAAATTTATCGACGTTTGAATGATTTATGTTTGTTCTGTTAAAATGTCGAATACGCGTCGTACTATTATAACCACGGAAAACGGTTTAATATCCTTAAACACGTTACCTATACACCTACTTTACTTTGCGCGATAATCGATTTCTTCGGTTCGTCCGATTTCGAACAGTGTGCAGAACCACCTCCTGACCGATGTACGATCGTGTTACGCAGAAACACTAATTTTTTGTGTTTCTTCGAGCCGTACACTACTTTTAACGGTTCTACGTTTGAACGCGATTGGATTTTTTTTTTTTTACAAGTTTTACAACGTTTTTTTTTTACGTAATATTACTGCAGCACGATCGACGGCACACGGTCCCCGGAGCCGACAAACAGCAGCTGGAAAACTTATCGGGAAAAATAAAAAGCACGTGTTTTCTGCCGTTAAATCGTGAACGCCGTCGTCACGTGTCGGTGCGCGAGAATCCTTCCTAAGTAAGCCTCGGGCGTGTGGCTGGCTGGCTGCGTGCGGCGGCCGTCAAAAATAAATCCGTCCACGCAACGGATAAACGCACGTCGACGAGGGGAAATAAAAAATGGAATATGTTATTTTATTCGTTGTAAAAACAACAGGTCGTAGTAATTCGGCTAACGATACGTCGTGAGGTGATGTACTCGTGTTGTCGTCGCTCGCCCGAATTTTTTCTATTACGACCGCAGCGGAGGCGCGTTGAAAGTAGTGTTCATGATTGAAATCACCGGTCAGATTTCACGATTTTTCGTCCGTAGAGCTGCGTGAAAAAAAAAAAATTCGAAATCGTTTCACGTTTACTCGATTTTTTACTATTGATGAATCGTACGCGTCCGTATAATTATAATGACGAGTGATAGCGCACGCGTATGGACCAAACCGTACTGCAAACGTGCTTATAACGACGCGAGCGCTGCGAATGCTGTACTCGAATTGTTCTGCTTGATAGCTCGTGCAATCGTTCACATGAAAATTTCAAATTATCCCCGCAGCACACAATAATACGCCGAGACAGTTAATCAACGCAGTATTTATACCGCTCACTACGACGTATCGTGTGTCGTTGGTAATAGATTATGAGAAAACGTTTTGTCAAATGCTATTGCGCGGAGCGTACTATATTGTAGGGGTGCGAAACACGGGCCCCGTCGGTGGACAAGACGTTGGAAGCCATGGAAATGCGGACGCGGAGAAGATTGAAGAGAAGAAACTTGTCAAAGAATAGAAAAGTATCGGATGTGTTACGCCGAGTAGGGGGAAAAAAGAATTCTTCTATTAAACACCCCGCGAAAGAAAGAAGTGGAAAAATGTTAGGTCGCCTACTTAATTCGTTTGTGACAAGAATGTTTGAAGGACGAAGGCAGACCGAGGAAGGCGTGTTGTACCGAAGAAATGATTAAACGAGCTGACTGTAGTCGATATTAATATATATGGACGTGAAGAGATTGGCTTTTGACGGAGAGGAACCAGATTTGCAACGAGGCCTTCTCTAGTAGAGAAGAAGGTACAAATCGAAAGCCGAGTCGATCTGTTCGGTTTTTTCTTTTTTCCCGCGGTTGTTCGGATTTCGTTGCCGGTCGCAGCAGCAGCAGCAGTACAGGATTCGAATAATAAATAATTGTAAAATAACCGTTCGGATGGCCGCCCGCAGAGTCGACGACCAACGCGATATAGCGCTGTGGTGGTGCTGCATCCGGTACCTACACACCTGTAGCGGCTATTCAAACGACGTCCATACACAAAATTCACGCGTACATCATTATATATTTACAAATTATACAGACTCACAACGTGCGTTTAATGATCTGTTTTCTGACACCAACAACGCCACAGATCGACAACAAAATTACGTATTGTTACACACACCTATCATACACAAGTACTGCGCGGCGTTTCGTGTACAACGCATGTACGACCGCGGGTATCAAAACGCTTGTCAAATTTTGAAAAATGACCAGGCGAACAACCTATACAAAATCTACCTATACTTGCACGCCAAATGCAGCGAGTATTTCTCTAACAAAAGCGATAGAATTTACATTATGATATAACACAGCCAGTGATCGAACTGGAAAAATAATAGCAGGAGAAGCGCTGTCGAGCGAAAAATAAGGAGCTTTATCCCCATACTATGTATCATATTATTATAGGCTGCAGTGGCTCCGAAGCCAATCTGAACTGGTCTCGTGAAAAAATGTTTTGACCCACCCACCAAACGTACGGTGTCTAAGCATCCTGGACGATTTCGTTCCTTTTTTTTATCTCCAATCGCTACACAATTCGTTTGATTCCTCAACTGAAACACAGGCAGGCAATATCTTTATCATCTTAACGACAATTATTGGCAGAACGTTGTTTTCATAAAAATACTTTTTTTTACATTTTCACCGCTGTAGTTGTGCATTGTCGTACGACTGAAATAAAACGGATGGTTCACACAAGCGACCATTTAAATAATAATTAGAAGGGGCGCTCAAAAATATTTTGAAAACAGTAGGGGAGCTCCTGCACACCCTTCCCTCAAATTCGAGCACACGGCCGTGTGTTTTTCAAGTTCAGCTCGCGGCCAGGAACTCACGCGTTTACGCCCACTGTTCTGCGGGCACCTAAAAACTAACAATTATCATCGTAAACTTATAATCAATAACTTGTCGTCGTTATCAAAAAAAAATCAAATAATTATAATCGTTCGGTCGCTGTACGAAGTCGGTTTTTATAGCTGGAATCATGATCGACGCGTATCGATTCGAGCGCAGATTGCAGCATGATGTCGACCGGTGACTACGGTTTTTTATTTTCATTCTGACGATAACAACATCATGCCGTGCACTTCCTACTAGTTACAAACAATGACTAGACCCTTTTTTATTATTCATACAACTGTTTTAAACGTCGGTTAGTGTTGATAATAATATTTAAAAAATATACGTCCCGATGGGCAGATTCGCGCACGTTTTTCCAACCAACCGCGTTCGGAAAAACTGAAATACTGACTGACTTTTTGTCGCAGCGCACACGATTTCTCGGTCGATTTTGCGTTTGTTTTTAACGATTCTCAACAGTTTAGAATCGTTGAACGTACGTAAATAAAATTTGTGTACTGAAGAAATACGTTAAAAACGCAATTTAATCCGCATAGTTTATTACACAATTTCAATGTCAAAATACCACTAGTATTATGTAACATTTGGTTCAAAAAATTTCTCCATGCAACGTTTGATACTTATATAAAACGAACCGTATAGTTTAAACGTTAAAATTAGTACGTACAAACCAAATTTTTTATTTAATATTACTACTTTTTTTTAGAGATATTTCACAGATCGTGCGCATTTATTAGCAGCACTGTTAAGAACACTTTTCGAATGAATTATATAGAGTACGTTTTCTAATACTTTAAGTAAAAAGTGTATCAAATACTGTTGGAATCGGGGGGTTTTTTTTTTTATTTACGTTGGTAACGAAAAATTGACTGTCTGTAAACAGACATAGGTGGGAACAAGTATAATACACAAAAGCAGCTATTGAAACTTCAATTTTAATTTTAAACTTATTGAGATTGTAGAAAAATATTGAGAATATTTGTTGAACTAGGTGCTGGGAATCTGCGTGTATTATAATATAGGTATCGTACGTTATTGATAATACAAAACAAATATTATGTAATAAACCAGAGTCAACCGTTTTCTGCAGAACCGGCTCATATATACAGGGGCTAGTGTTACTTAATCGACATTATTTGACAAAAACACAAACGTGCGATTAAGATTGGGTATTATTTTAGAGACCGTATAATATAAGGTCGCGGCGAAATACAATAAAATTAAAGCGTAAAAAAACATAAAAACTCATGACATTTAAATAGGATCCTTTTGAAAAAACTTATTCAAATACTCTGCGTAGTAATCGTTAACGAGACTGCAGCTTACATAAGCCACGAGGATGTTGATAAAACGAGCAAAAATCTAACCGTGAACGTATCATAACACGCGTGATCTTTACTAAATAATAAACGTAGTAAGTGCGTTTTGTAGCCGATAAAATCTCGTCGTCACGGCTCGGGTGAGGATTTCTCGCGTCCTCGTTATTTGCACAAGTCTGATGCGCTCGTGCAAAAGCCGGCATCGATAACCGTTTCGCGTCATCGTTTTGTACGGGGACCACGCGACTGCGCAGAAAAGATAAGAAAATACGTAAAATTTAACAATAGGTAACATATTTTTTTTAAATAAAACACGCGTCCGGATGATTTTTGGCCAGCACGTTTCGTAGACTATAACGAACGAACTCGGCCCCCACAAGAGCTGTTTGACGATTTTAACAGGTTTTTGGTTTCCGCTAAACGAGTTTTAATAGTGTGACCCGGGTCGTGCACTAACGACACGCATGCTCAGGGATACGTACAATTAGTTCTTCGTGTTCGAATCGATCCCGTGTAAAAGTGTTTAAACAATTGAAGAATTCGTACTAAATATTGTGCGACGTAAAAAAACGTTAGATTATAACAATATTGTAGCGTAGAACATTCGGCCGTTTGGCTACACAACGGAACGGGTTCGTCGTAAAATTAAAAATTTCATAAAATGATTCGTTATAAAAAAAGTATTCTTTCGATGTATAATTTTTTTTAAGTTGTTCGACTGCACGTATTTTAAACACCGTAATTGCATTCAAATGCATTTCAAAACCATCGATCGAAAACAACGCTGTAGCAGGTTATTAAACGGATTTTAATGCGCGTTTTAACTTTCAAATCGTTTACGAAACCGGGTCGCGAGAGTGGATATACACCTATCCAAGTCGAACACATGTCGTACGGGCATGTCGTTTACTATGCAGGAACGCGAGAAACTTGAAAGTCGAGTGCTCGAGAGGCTGGCACTTTCTAACGTGCTCGTACGGTTTTTAAATAGGCGTTTGTGGTGGTAGGCGTCTTGCGCGCATTATTATACAATTTTATATCGTTCCTTGATTCCTGTTGATAATTTGGTAAAAAAAAATTTTTTTTAAAAATCGTCTTGAAACAACGGCAACGTTTTTTTTTTTTTCGGGAATAAAAATTTACGCAAAATAATCAACAGATAGGTACGGTTAGTTCAATAAACACTGCTGGCCGTCGATTAACGATCAAATTTTAAAAGGTCCGTTCGAACGACGCGAATTAGAATACATTCTTCTACCTCGTGTTAAAAGAAAACCTTCGCATATATCTTACTCGTTACGATATCGTCGTGATCTCACAGTTCAATAATCCAACACGAACCGCAATACGCGTTTTCGCAACACGCCATAAACACTGTACTTATTTGCTACACATTTACACACAGAGAGTGTATTGTTTACAGCTATTTGTTTTCGTATTAGCGTATATTTAGGAGTGGCACGTTGAATGCCTCCACTGACCAATACGAGTTATACAACATTAGTGGTTTCGTACAGCCGCGGCATACAAATTTGAAACATTATACGATATTTTCATACAGTAGTAGTGTTTCCGTTCGTTTACTCAATCTTAGAACTCGAACGATACACATACATACACGTAAAAACGTTAGTGTACGATTATCGAGTGTAAATCGTACGAAAAACTGAGTTTGGTTCAGGCGTCTGTTTAGACGATCAACGCGTTACATAACGGCGATACACCACGGCGACCGCCGACAAACGGCGATTTTCACGGTTATTACGGCGGTTCGCTTCGGATCCGTTCGGTTTTTTTTTGTTTTAAACTCGCCAAAAGCAAGCTTGGATAAAATACGTACGCGTCATAAACGCCAACGAGGATTCGCTAAAAAAAAAAAATCGTCACGGATTTCTATAGCCAACGGCCTCGACCCTCGATGCAAATCAACCAGACGTACGGATATAAATAACACGGTGTGTTAATCAACGTTATTTCTTCTCCGTGCCGTTAAAAACGGGAATCGATTACATATATTATATAGATATATCGTAAAATACCGATCGGTTTCACTTTTAACGTGCGGCGACCTGAAACCCATAAATAACGACGAGCGGTGGACGTCGTTCGGGCCAAGTACGTACAACACAATGACGAGTAGTAGTAATATTGGAGTAATATAATGCGGACGAAACTGGTTTCGCGAGCCCGCGGTCGTGGAGTATCTACTCCGCGCCCGTCGAAGCCGACGAGGAGATTTTCGTATTAAAAAACTAAACAAGTTTAGGCAAATCGTAAAAATCCACCTCGACAGCAAAACGACGCACGATCGCTATACACCGTAATAATAGCGTAATGGTATTACACGCGTTTTCGTAGATTTACGCGTAACACTATTATAAGATCACCATTATAACACACCATCACGTTTTATACGTTTTATAAATGAAAACAACTACAAAAAGTAATTTTTGTTCGTTCGTCTCGAACCGGTTCCGAGCCTTTCAAGGCTGATCGGTTCGTTTCAGTAACGATTCAACGAAAAACGGTCGACGGTATTAAACAGTACACCGACATTACCAGCCTATATAGTAGCCAGCTACTGTACACGGTTTTATCCTGCGAGCGAAAACGCAAAATATTATAAAATAATACGTCATATCCTTTACGTAGTTGTTTTCAATTATCTCGGCGGTGAATTATGATAAAAAACGATTTTTATAGTATTATTCCTTGTCGAGGTCGGTCGTTAAGTAATTATACCGTATTTTTCTTACAACGAATTTGATTATACAACAAGCGTATAGAGAAAATTATGATAACCGTGCTAGACGACTCTCCGGCATTCAATACCTAAAAAAAAACATGATAATTGGAACGGGGGTTTTTTTTTTGATTGGAATTGACCTATATATAGATTATAAAGTTAAAAAATTAAAATAATCGGGTAAAAAAATATTGTTATTTTTCGCTGGAACGACCTTTTTATCGCTTCTAGTTAAAACGTTCAAAGTTGACACTGTAACGCCTGTATCGTCGATTGATAAATTCCTCACCGTTTAATTTGCCGTTTTTAGACATTTCAAACGCGCTTTACTCGCCAACGCACAAAATTTCACACAACTGATCTCTAAATAAAAACAATAACGTACACGGGTAACCGAACAAAAGAAATGCTACAATGAGTTACGAATGTCGCACGATTATCGTACAAATTACGGTAAAATTATAACAAAAATTTTTACCATAAAAATAGTAAACTGTACGAGAATAGCTCGGCGTCTGCCTGATATCATGTTGAGCACATAAGGTACACGCGGTAATTCTACTTAAACGAAGAAAAATCACAATAATCGTACGAGTTTTTTTTTATTCATTCGATCATTTCAAACGTAAAATTACACAGGACAACACACCTACCGAGCATAAATGAACCTTAAAGTCACAATAATATATAACTCGTCCCTAGTCCGTTTTTACACAGTAATAATAATATGATTGTGTAGATAAAAAGATGGCTGCGGCATTGAATAAACTCGATATATTACGTTCGAATACGTTAATAAACTGCGGATTCAAACACTCGCCTATAAATATCATATTATATAGAACGCGTTAGTTGTACATATAGATTATAGTATTCTGTCCATGTTTTATCTTATTATTATTAATCTTTTCTCTCGATCGCCGCCACTCATCCCGAACGATTAGAATATCACGAATTATCAAATACAGACACAAATAATGACGAAATCAAAAAAATCTTGAATGAATCGCAGACGTACAACGTGTTTAGCTGCAATATCGTTAAGGACCAGTTTCACTAGTTTCTATTGCATAACCTTTGTATAATATACCAGTCAGTGTTGCATCTTGAATACTTTGTATTGTAATGATACGAACGTATTGTAATAGGAGTACCGGATTTTACTGGTTTTTATTTATTTAACCAGACGATACACGCTTTATTCACCGTACAAGTGAATCTGGTCGGATTCTCGACCTAAAACTTTGTCAACTCGTTTTCTTTTTTAGTATTCGCATAAAAATTCTTCTACGTCGGCTATAAGTTTTGATATCGGTCGTCGCATTGCACGTATCCTTAAACACAAGTCGTGAAAATAATGTAAAGTGACGCACTATAGCAAATCGTTCGAAACGTTTGGAGAATATATACCTGCTGTAACGTACTACATTATAGTATTTACAGGGCATTCAAACGTTCAATGCTCAGAACCCTGTACGTATAAGAATTTCGAGGGGTCTATGGTGGTTGAAAACTTCCAAAAAATAAGCACACAAAAGGTCAATTGTCGAGGGTCCAGAAAATGAAAAACCTTTGCTATGGACAATGAACGATACGTTCTATAGAATATATTATATTATGGGTACACTTATATAATGGTACTTATACCTGTTGTTGTTCACTGTACATTGCTCATAAACCTGCCGATACGAACAGGACAAACGCGTTCTTTTTGAAGTAAACAAATATACATTCATCTCTAGTACACACAGTACACACAAACATTATTATACTTATAGCATAAAAAAAAATATACACTCGTACGAGTCTTAACAATCCTATTATTTCCCGCATAAAACGCTTTGAATTGTGAACCGTTCTTCCGGAACGTGAGAATCGGGAGTATAGAATCGAACTGTAATCTACAAAGTATTTAAAAAATACATATCTTGGAAGATTTTTACTATTTGTTTTAAATTTTTGCGTTTCAAACCAGCGATGAATAATTATGAAAAAAAAAAAAATTCCTCGAAAACTCATAATAGTCTGTTAAGTTTTTGAATCTACTTACTGCGGAAGAAAAAAGTTTAAAAAAATCTCAAAGACCAAAATAATACAGCGTACCCAATTGCATATATAATACGTCAAAATAAATTCGTAACAGTACGAAAAATTTAGTTTTTTATCAAACATTTGAATGTTACAAGACAAAAACATAATTTAAAACTGAACGGTAAACTGCCCGAGGCCAAATCCCAAATCTTTCATCTGAGAAACTGCAGAAAAGCCAAAAAGGTAGCTAAACTTGAGTCGGCAAGGGCGAAAGCTCTCGAGATCTCAGGATGCTTGAAACCAACAACCGTAGAAAAAATACATCCTATCGTCGTCATCTCGAAATTCGAATATTGAGATGGCCGCAAAAATTGAAAAAAAAAACCCAAACAAAAAATCGGCACCCATTGACATCAGAATCGACCATGGGCACGGTTAAATCACGGATGAATAGGCGGTCAGAGCTATCGAAGAGGAATCGGAAAAAGGAAGAATTTGCAGACGGTTTCCGACCGACCTCTCCCGCCGAATGGCCATCGTCTCTCTGCAATCGGCCGAGTACAGGTACGAGATGCCGACCGAATCTCAAGCTTTGAGACTTGGATACAGTGACAATACATGACAAGTGCGGTTAGGTTGGGCTGATTTTTTTTCGAGCGTTGAAAATTTAAATCGACGAAACGTACGAAAGAGAAGAACACCCCGCGGAGCCGGATGAATTTTAAATCCGGCGGATCACGACACAGATTCCGTTTGAAATATTGGTACGCACCAGCATAATACTATACGTAAGACCGCGATAAACCTGTGATTTGTACACGGTTCGTAAATTTGACGATTAAAATTCCCAGAGTATGTGTTACGATGCAAAGGCATATATCCCGTGACAGCGGTCGTTCGAATAAATACGGGTACGAGAAAAACCGTAAAATCTCCATAAGAACGAATTCGCTTTGGGGTCGCGTGATACACGTTCTTCTCTACGGGATTCTCTTTATAAAGCTTATTTCGAACCGATCACACACGAACCTAATAACAACACTAATATAACATCGTAAAACAGGTTCTTACGTATTATTGTACTACTGTTGTAAAGGCGCGGTACATAAATATATATTATGTTATCCGCGTTATACGTATAAAATATTATACCGCGTTGATACATACCTGTGTGATATACTCAGACCAGATTTTGTCACGTCCCGTGAGCACACGCAGCTTCTTTCTGTACGTATATCACAATAGTCGGACTGTGTAGAGGAGTAATAACAACAATACAAATACGTAATAATGGACACACGGGAGAAAAAAGAAGTGAATCATACCCGTATACATAACGTAGATGACGGGGGCCACAAAGATGTGGGGATGCATTGTCTGGTGCAGTGGTACAGCGACCAGCGGCGGAGGAGGAGGCACGAAACTAAAAAAATACGAATGCTGCGGCGGACAGAGGTTGGCCGACCGGTTAAAAAGTCGAGTTAAAAATGTGTAATCGATTTTTTCACAACTCGACTATACTACAGTTAATTGTTATTTTCGTTTTGTTCGGTTGAGAATTGTATATTGCCATTAATTATTATCACGTTTTTATAGCCGTCGGAGAGTCGAGTTAGTTTCTAGCTATTTTCTCGTTATCAACAGCGGCGGAATCAACGACTAAAAACTGTAATAATTCGTCGACTTTATTCTATTAGTTCATTTCACTGACTGCACAATAAGTTGAAGACACTGTACAGCAGCAGATCGGGCGTTTCGTGAATTAGTACTTTAGCAAAAACTATGAAAAATATTTCATTAATCGTTTTCGATCTTGACCCGTCTGGTTATATTTTTTTCGTCGTAATAACTTCTGACTGAAGGCGAACTTCGACTTAACTCATCGTCGCAGTTGATTCTTTTCACCGACGTTGCACCCGGAGGAGACTACACACTATATTAATTCTCCGTCGAAGGTAAATTATGTTCACTGTTGCAGTTGCAGTTGTGCGCGCACGACAGCAAACAACTGGCGGTTTTGACGAAACGGTCAGTGCAATTTATTTTCCAAAATACCGAAAAACGTTAGGCAGCTGTTCACATACCAATGCGGACGATACTCGCGTGTTTTAGGATTTTAAACGAATTAACGATTTGTTGTTTTAGAAGAGCTCGACGCGCACAACGGTCAGAACACTTAAAAAATGTTAAAAAACGGGTAAGAACAACAACGACGACGTACATATATTATGCGTCCGACAAAAAAAAAAAAATAATTGTAATAATGAAAACGAATAATACACAAAACGAGGTTTTTTTTTTAAGTAGGTACAATACACGTACATGTTATAAATATTGTAAGAAATCCGAAAAGTGCAGTGAAGTTAACAGAATTTTCAGTTTATCGTCGAAACCAACAGCCTGTACACGTACATTTATTTTATTTTCATACTACAAAAAGTATATGAAAAGTGTACAAAAAGTTTTATAGACATATTATTAGAAACGCTACAATATTCCGAAACTGAAGAGGCCGTGATTAGACCGCGCGACGCTGATGTATATATAACAACGTCGCGTAAAGACTACACTCATTAGCCCCGAGGCTCACATCTCTTAATAATATATTATTTCGGTCCGTTGAACCCGGGTGCGTTAACTCTTCCAACCATCATTTATTATTATTATTTAAAAATTTTTATCGTATAATATACGGTATCACAGTATATTGTAATACAATGCGATATTATCGGTTATTATTATTATTCATCGGTTCATTACAGCCCACCGCCGTCTCGTTTCTTTTTTTTTTCTGATTTAATGCGCGCCCGTGTTAGCAGCGGTCGAAACCAAAAGAAAAAAAACAACGATCCCCGTGCGGTCGATCCCTGGCCGGCGCGACTTTGAAATGTGAAAAAAAAAAAAAGTTGTTAAAAAACGGCGATGACGATGAACAAACTACTCGATTAATCCGACTGAACGCGATACAAAAAATAATAATAAAAATAGTTGTACGACATTCATACGAAAATCACGTGGTGGTGTGTGGCGGTCAGAGTATATATAGAATATGTGATACACGTTTCGTTTGTGTACGATTCGTTTTTCTCCTCTCGACATCCCCCGCGGTCACGTACATTGTTTCTGCAAGCTCAGAAAAGTGTCGTCGATTTTATGAAAATGGAAAAAAAATGTCCCGTCGACAATAACACGCACGGCGGTTGAGAGTATACTAAAAGAGGAGTGTAGTTTTTATATAGAAAAAAAAAATTGGTCGCTCAGTGCGGTATGATTCGAAAAAGTTTTTGGAAATTTTGATCATTGAAAAAAACCGAAGAAAAAAACCGCGAAAACCAAAGCGTAGGTTCATTTTTGTACTTTCGCAAGGTTAGGTTTATTTAAATTGATCGTTACGCGTTGCCGAGTAGTAATCAATATACACCGCGCGATACGAATTTCAAACAATCTTGATTATTTTCGACAAACTTTGAATTTTTCAAATGACATTGTAAAAAAAAAAAATTAGCGTCGTGCCTGAAAACTGTTATTTGGATGTATGTTTTTTTTACGTACATATGTAAATTGAGGAAAACGTATTTTGATCGTCGTGATTCGCGTCTATCGGGCGACATAATTGATTTTTTTCAAAAAAATTTGTACTTGGTTGGTTCCGTAGAAATCTATCCCGAATACACCTATTTTCGCCATAGGTCATTAACAGCCGAGTGTCACTTTTGCAGAGTTTTGCAGATAGATTTCTGAATAGGTTAACCGAACAGCCGTATGTAGGTTATATTACATCAAATTAATTTTGTCGATAACTAATCCATAACTATTAAAAACGCATACACACTATTATTACTCCACTGTTAAACACACGTCATCCAAACTAAATAGTGTGCACGTCACATAGAGTTGTATAATTTTACAGTAGAGAAACGCGCGTTAGAAATTCCGTGTGATAATGCACTTTTGAGAATTTATAACGAACAAGCGTTCCGGCGGTTTCGAATGAAAAGGTAGAATTGGAGGAGTACTGCGAACTTTATGAACAGTAAAATAATAAACGTAAAACGAACCATCTCTCGGGGACCGCACTTCGAGCTGAATTCACGACTATTTTCATGTTTACGCGCTTCTTCATTCTTTTGGTGTACATTTTTTATACTGCAATAATTTCATCAACTAGACCTTTAAAACCGGCAAATTAGAACGGACTTGCGTAATAACGCGTTTATTGTTGTAGTACACACACACGTTTTGTCGATGAAAACCAACAGTATTGCAAGCTCGGCACAGTATTCAAAAAGTGTAGAATTGGGTTTTATTACTACGCCGAAGAGACGAGGACTCGGATGGGCTATATTATACATTACGCGCTACGATCATGCAACGGATCAGCAATTTTTTATTTATTTTCCCCTTAAAACGCTCATTAATATTGTAGCGATTTCGCTCGGCATTTGCCTTTGGGGAAGATTTCGGATCGTCGTAAAAACTGTATGACACATTGTTGTTCAGCGTTTTACCCGCGCAATTGTTGATTACTATATACTACTACTCCGTGACAATTGTGAATCCGGTTGGGACAAAAAAATATTTAAAAACCGTGCAAAGGGGAAAAAAAATTCAGTAAATAACTCCCGAGTAAATATTACGCACAGGTACGTCGAGAGTGGGTACAATTGCGCGCGGAAAGTCAAACACACAAACGACGCGCATTCGGCTCGTTCTTTATACATCGCACAGAAGTACATAACAAACAGGGTGTTCAGAACCCCGTTTTTAGTGCGCGTTGAGGGATACGGAAAACGTCGGGAGAAGCGTTTGAAGCACGGTTAACTATTTTTTACCTTTTTCTTACCCGCAGTGTGGGTGGTGCACTTTTACAAGAATAGTTTGACGACGCGCAAAGTCTTTACTTGAAGAAGGGTACTCCCAAAAGCGTGACTTTCGCCTCGAGTTTTCCATAAAAACTTTGTTTTCAAATCGGCTTTTGTGTATAAGTTACTACCGGCGGTCGGTAAAGTCGTTTTCGCGTAGAAGAGACCGCGCACGTTCGATTGTGCAGTATCAGGCTAGAAAAACGTCCTGTACGACTCGCGATGGGGCGAAAAAATCTAGATCCACTAGAGTTTATAGATTCTTAACGTTTCTCCGTTCGACACGACCCTCCGCCCTAGTGTTTCGTACGCAGACGGTTCAAAAAATACTACCGTTAAACAACACCCTGTGTACGTTACGTCCTACACGACGCTCTTGAATAATCCGATTATTCGAGAGGGAAAATTCGGGAAAATGCGTTCGAGTTTCCCCGGCGACCCCCTCGAACGGCACTGAACCCTCAGTGCGTACACACATTAATCAAGTAGACGCGATGGGGTTGTAGGTGGGCGCGCACGGTTTTAAATAGGAACGCATCATCAAGCGAACTCCGGATTGTTTATTAACCCCGGCGGTCCGTCCGCTAAAAAACACACTGTTACGTGAAAATTCGTTCGGCCCACTTCGCGACACTACTACTATTCTTGCGACGAATGGCTGCAAAACCGAGTCATATCGGTTTTGATTTTTTTTCTTCTAATTTTGCTTACTTTTCGAGTTAAAAAAAAAAAAATTGCAAATTTCGGAGAATTTTACACGGCAAAGAGTTTGAAATTTTATGATTTGTCATGTTGTACACAGAAGGAACGGCGCTTCGATTTGCAAAGTCGGTGTGTACCTCTAATGAAACTTTTTTTGAAATTTTTCCTACTTTTTGAGTTTTACCCATCGAGAATTTCACGGCGAAAAATTTGAAATTTTCCGGTTTGTGGTAATGTTTTCTAATCGTTACACGTCGAATACCACGTTAAAGTTGGGATTTTATACAATATTCTAAGCATTTTTCGATAATTTTATTATTTTCTGTGCGGGAAACGCCGAATCCGGCTATACCTATTATTAAACTATCGTTGTAAAAAATTATTCCGTGTCGTTTTCGAACTTCCGCGTACTAAATTAATTTAACACGTTATAAAAAAATTGAAAAAAGTTTTCTCGCTCAGAACCGTTTTTTTCGAAGACAACATTGCAAATACGAACGAGTTTTTCCCGCAGAAATCGAAAGGTAAAATTTAAAAGGGAAAAAATATTATAAATAAACGCTCGCGCGTTAGAAACCGCGTGTCGTCGTAATGTTTACTGTGAGCGAAAAGAGTTTCAAATCTCAAATACTATCGATGCACGTCGCGAGTAACAATAACGATTGCAGGAATATGCACTAAACTCGTCGAAACTAATCAATTATGCGATCTGAATAGTAAACACGTTGAGGGTTTTTCGTGATCGTTTGGCATCATGTAATCCGGACCGACAATACGTCTCGTAGAGGCCAGTGTCTAGAGATCGCAAGTCAACCGTTAATAATAATGCTCCGTTCGGGCAGCGAAAAAAGAAATGTACTAAGCGACGGCGGTGATTAAACCGATTTAATAACGCGTTGTCTTATAATTAAAAAACGCGGACAGAAGCCGGAAATCTTCGCGAACGGTAATCATCGACAAACAAAGGACAGAGGCTGCGAATTCAGACCGGATAGTATCGAGGTTAACGAAAATTGTTAGTGATTTACAACGTATTGGAAATCGAAAATAACAATGTGTTTAAATCGGTACGAGCTTATCGGTTTAGTGCTCGGTAGAACTCGAGAACACGCGGCGTTCGTACGACGATTCCCTTACGTAAAAAAACCACGGTAATAACGATCCGTCGGTATTCTCGAGGAATATGAAAAACCGACAAGCGAATCGAAGCTTTTACGGCTGAAACTGGGTCACGATGGAGAAGTTTGGCGAGCGAGCGTATGTGCTGCACGTCGAATACTTTCAAAATCTTTTCAAACTAGACAATATAATACACGCTGCTAAGGATTTGGCGAATTTTTCATAGATTACGATGATATTGTAAAAATCAAAACCACAAAGCGTTTAGCGAGATAACGATATATATATTATACCGTCCGTTAATTTTAGACGGAGTCACGGGGACTAAATGTCGCGCCGGTGTAACACGGGCGTCTTCTTTTCAACGAAATCCGAAAAAAAAAATTTACACTTTCTCCAACACCTATATACATTAAAATATATAATAATAATAATAATAATACGATTTAAACGAGCTCTCGTTAACATATCTCGGTCGCGTAACTCGAAAACAATAGTAATGTTACACTGCTGAGCAATAACTATTAAGTAGACACGTATTAATGACGCACGTGTTGCGTATGTAAATAGTACTCACAGCAAAAATCGGTGACTATACGACGTTTTCGATTGTTGGAATTTTCTTTGTGTTCTGAAAAAAATACGAAAAATTCAATTAGTTCTGACCCAGAAATGTTTGCCGTCGACGACGATAACAACAACATTAAGATAGCGATTTCGCGACAATATACTTAACCGCACGCGGCACACCCACGACGACGGCAAATTATGCCAATAATTCGGTGGAATGCAAAACGACGGTATTGTTGTTATTGTCACTATTGTACATATTTTATTGGTTCTGTCGATATTCAAGAAAAAATGGTGTTACAAACCGCCGTGCGCGAGCGATATTGTCATAGTTGATAAAATTAATTTTTTCGTATTTTTCGGTTTTACAAAACAGAAACGTATACAACAAGTATATGACGTACAGATATACTATTATTTTCCAATATTATAAATGAAGACTTATGGATTAGATCCTATACACGTAGACGACCACCGGATTCGTAGTGTGAAAATATCAGTTTACGGTTTTTGAAAATAATATCATCTCTAAAAAAAAAATTCTAACTCGGTAAAATTAAAGTGATGCGTGAAAAAAAACGTTATACGTGGTATTATCAGTCAATCAATTATTTATACTGGGGCAGTACTTGGTATGTATAAATGTATATCTTGAATCCGAGAGAATCGAACACATGTTTGCGGTTTAGTTTAACTGCATTGATGGTTAACAAAACTAACTTTTATGTTATTAAATATACAACTTTCCATAATATGGAATACTACATCGTTGTATCGATCATTTTTACGAAGGCGTTCACTATTCAAACCGTGACAAACAATATGAGTAGGCACTAAAATTTAATTTTCCGCTTAACGAAATCATTCTCAAAAATCGCGTACGAAAACCTGTTTTGGACTATACACTTTCGGTCACAAGTTCTAGTTGACTTATAATATATTGAAATACGAATTTTGAAATTACGAAATTGAAATTATAAAAATACGAACGACCCAATTTCCTTGATTATTTAAAAAAAAATTGTAATCTGAACACAACTGTGTACTATATTAATAAAAATTTAATACTCGCTGCGATTTCAAAAATAATAATAGTGTTTAATGACGTATTTCATCTAATAAGTTCTGCTACGCGTTTATTTTCGTTCATTATGTTGCAATACAAATTATTCCTTGTTTCGGTTACACCTATACGCTCTAACAAATTGGTTTAAGGTCGCTGCAGTACATTCGTAAAATATTTTAACAAAAGTGTACACACTTAATGGAAGGAAAACAACAATTTCAATATCAGTATAGAGTGTATTGAAGTGTGTAATAAAATTAACTATACTGTATGGTATATTTAATAACTAAAAGTTTTTTTTTTTTATTTAATAACGTCAAATAAAATCAACACAAATGTGTATCGTATACATAATATTATTATTATTTTAACACAATTTTAGGTAGAACTCGAAATAAAAATGTTAATTCTCAATGTAAAATTTAACTCGGTTAACAGCCGTAATTTACCAATTTTAACTATGACGATTTCCAATAGTGAAAACCGTAGAAAACTAAAAATGATTTTTTCTCCAAAAACTGTTACGCGGTCCGGTAAGTTAAAACGTCTAGTATTTTCTTCCCTAGAATTCGGGGGTGTAGTCCGGTTTCAGTCCGGCAAGTAACGTAAAAACGCCACGATTCATGAACAACATATTCGCTTTTCGTTGACACGACATAATATTATACCTACGATGTATTTTTTTTTTTTGCCGCGTTCAAACGTTGTGGTGTAATCTACGTTTGGGTTTTCGTTGGAATTTTTAATTTTCGTATTATTAGGCGCACGATACACAGGCAGGTGTACACTCACGTAGAGGCGAATAAAAAAGAAACGTAAAAAAAAAGAAGAACGTATAAAGTTTATTCAGAGCTGAGCATTTATATACATCAGTTTTTTAATATTATTATAACCGTATACTGTAATCGAGAATAACTTTGCGAGATGAAAATATTTGTTTCATATATGTAGAGTTAGTAAAAATGTTCGCAAAAGGCGTTACAATAGGTTTCATTTCGAGCGCACCTATACACGAGACGTATACGCGCGTCAGAACTCGCGCGAGGTTCTCACGAGAAAAAATAGTAAAAAAAAAAAATAGTAGTGTCGTCACCGTTGAAACGACACGAAATTGAATTAAAGTATTAAACTACAACAGCCGCGTACCGTGCGGACGGATGTCATTATACGTCCTGTCTCGTGTTTGTGCAAACACGCATATTTCCTTGAAAATTCCCTTCGCGTCGTAATATATAGATGTTATCCACGCCGAGCATATTTTTCGGCGCCGTCGCGCGAGCACATTGTTAGATATAAACGGGTAGAGTTTAAAAAAGATAATAACTGTGATTATTTTAACAACATTAAATATCGTTATATCCCGCTAATAACAAAAAAAAAAAAATAGCGTCGAATTTCTCGTGCGTTCCGAGTGTGTTTATACGTAGAGAATGGCTGTGTTTTTTTACGCGCTTTGTAAAGCAAACGTTATTTTACAACTTTTAAGAAAATAAAATGCTCGTCGAACGGTTTGGCCGTTTGAATTCCTCAACGCTTGTGTAACTGCAGAAGATGCTACAACAACACATATCATACACAATTGATAAACGGATTGATTCGATTGCACAGAGTTTTACCTGCAAATCTCATTCGACCGCGTGCACTTTCGAATTTTACACGCTTACGGGAATAAAACTTACAAAAAGACTTGAGTGAACAATTTTCGGTTTGAATATATCTAATACGCGTATAACAGGTACGGTATTGTGTACGTAATATGTTTAAAATCATTACCCGTTTTGGACCAGAAACAGTCATCGTCCGATGCACTGCGGTAATACACGTAAAGAGCCAAAATAAACAAAATCAGTTGACCAATACGTAATATTATGGTCTTTTTTTTGAAAGTATTAACATGAAAATATGCGTATAAATTCCTCTAGCACAATATATATAGTGTGAAAAGCACAATAACAGAATTCGAGATGAAAATTACATCTCGTAAGACATAAGCGCACACACGATACACACTGTACAAAACAGTCACGGAAATTATGAACAGTTTTTGAAAAAGTTATTTACACAAGTCTCGCTCAGGTTTCGAGTACAAAATTAAAAAAATCGCACAAGTCAAATATTTCACCGAAAAATGTAGTAAATACGTACCACCAGACCCGCGTATATTTGATCTCACCCTGTATAGGGTGATTACGATAAAAACGTGTACACGCTCGGTTCCTAACCGTCCGTGAGGTGGTGATAACGTAAATTATACTGGTATAATTATTGCGCGCAAACCGACCACGGTTCGTTCTGCGCGAAGCTCGGTTAACGCGACGTTGTTATTATTACGTACGCGATATTATTAAAGCTGGCCGGCATTATTCTGATGTTATTGTTGTTATTTTATATCGAGTCGCGAGATATTACAATAAAGTGTAGAGAGAGGACGCGATGAAAAGAGGATACGGCGAGAGAAAAACCTAACCGGACGCCCTTGAACTTGGCCGGACGACGCGGAACGCACGCGTCATTGCCATCGAATTTTTCCCATACATACACGGAATATTATAACGATTATTTTAAATTATTATCGTCTCGAGTGAATGAAATCCGTTCTCGAGACGACTTTTCCGGCCACCGGCAATGTGTATCATCGATCATCTCCGTAGTTGGTCTCCTCGACGCCCGAGAAATGTCAGCGGTCGAGAAAACGACAGCGACATCATACGCGTCTTGTACGTTTTTCAATTAACGCGGTTATGTCCCGTAAACCACACACATATATAGACACTTTTATACAAAAGATATAATTGAAAATAACGTCGCCAGCGTTTTCAAATCGGCAACGGAAAATAATTTTTTCTTCTTTCTTTTGGCTAACGGGCAAACTTCTGCATTTACCAACGTTCCACGCTATTCACGTTCCCACCGCATTTTCGACGTTCCCGAGCTTTCCGATATTTTAATTTGTCCTTCGCTTCCTCGGCCTCTCATCCGGCCGGGTCGATATCGACTATAGCGTCTTACACTTCACGAGCCCTTCGCCCGCCCGAATCATAACAACGTTACGCCCAAAACGCGTACGGCAGTCAGCTGAACGAATATTTGCAATGTTATCGGGAAGATGCAAAAACGTAATAAAAGTTTTCTATAATCGGGAGTATAAAAGCAACGTATTCGCTATTGCGGGGAAACGTCACGACGGTTCATTCAAACACACGCGAACGAACAATCCGTGAGAAAAAGTTTGCGAATATTCGAAAAAAAAAAAAACCGACGTTATCCAAGGCGATTGAAAAAAATAGCAGGTGGCACACAGAAAAGTGATGTCGTAAAAAAAAAAAAAAAAACGATAAGTTCGTTCCACCGATGCATAGCGAATGTTCGCAGACGCATAATTTTTCTTAGTTATCTCCACTATACTATACTGAACGCGAGCGAATTATATCGAGCGGACGAAAAATCTCGCGCGTGCATCATTTCGCAAACATTTTTGCACGTTCGGACGACGATAACAGCCATTCTCCCTCTGTATTATATTCTCGGGAAGGCGTGGAGTGAGTCGCGGAAGAATGAAACTGTGCACCGTCGTCTGCGGCAGAACACGATATATATATATACGACTAATAGGATGAAAACAACAACGTACGGTGGAGAAACCGTTTCTATCGCGTAGAATTTATTACGGACGACGACATTTACATATCATATAATATACTTAGACGAGAGATGGGGAGGAATTTAAATCGCGACGGAAAATATACGAGGAGACCTGCAGCTTCCGTCTAGACGGTATCGTAGTACTCGCAGCGTTTTTTTTCTCACTTCTTTTCATTATAGTTTGCAAACTCGTTGGGCGCACACTAACCCGGGCAGAGAACGAAAAAAATCCATACAACCGCGCGATAGACGGTCTCATTTCTCGGACTATACACACACGAGAGTGATTCACTGTATCATGTACAGCTGATTTGTAATAATTGTCGAGAGCGAAAAATACACTATACGATCGCTGTCATAATCACTATGTACAGCGATATGGAAAACGTAATCGCCATGTGAAACCGCACGACAACGTTTCCGAGGACGACTTTTTTGGACCCACTACAATAGATGATGAACGATGAAAAAAAAAAAGATTAGTTTTGAACGATGAAAACGTCCGACTAACTTTGCTTAATTGCTAACTCGTCAATCGCCGTATATTTTGAACATAATATGTTCGTGTCGTTAACTTTTCTAGTATTTAACAGTTATTTCGTGACGATGGTACATAACACCACGATTTCAAATGTTTCTATGCTACACGCCGCTACAGGATCATGTATAATTACGTTCTACGGATGTTTGGAAAATTAAGCAAAACGTCTAGGTATCTGGTCCAGCTACATACACAGTGTTTTCGACTAAATCGAGAAAATTCGTACAGTAAAAACCGGATTTTTTATTTTCTCATACGACAATATCGAATGTTCACGTCATGTTTCCCGTATATAACAATAATCCTCTCAAGAGGGAATGTCCGAAAGAGTTACCATCGAATTCCGCCTGCGGGCGCGTTCTATACTATGTTCCGGTAGGGTATCTTTGTAGGGAATCTTATTAGTATAGTTCCGACAACAACACGAAACAAAAATTAACTAATTCTCGTTTTGAATAATGATTACTACGGTTCAGAATACCTGCGTTTCTAACAAGAAAAATTCGTGAAATTTAATTTTCAACAACGAATTCTAAGAACTTAAAAACGGAATTTTAACGAATTAGCCAACGACAGTACATCATAATATGTGTAGATTGTACGTTTAAGAGTTACAGGCTTCTAGCCACAAAACTTGGCCACAAGACTAGTGGGAAAGAACTTAAAACGCATAATTTCAAAACTGTTGTATAACCGACTGAAAAATAAATGAAACATTTTTAAAATATTTTTTAGAGCCGTGGTAAGCCTAGTATTAACTATAGACACAATAACCAAACCATTTAAGCAAAAAAAAATGTGATATTCCCCCTAGACGGAACGGGTGCGGCTATTTATTTAGGTTTCTACACTCGCCACTGGGTGGTTTCATCGTGTTGATAGATAGCGCTGCCGTCGAGATCGATTCAATTTCTAAAATATTCTATTTTAAAATATGTTCATCGCCTGGCGGTCGCGTTTAATTCAATGATTGCGCCACAGAAACCAATTTAATTTTTGAGTTAAAGCTTTGCTGGCGAAATTGAGGTTTTTCGACCCCCTGGATAATTATTTTTGTTCGACTTTTTCTCGTCCTGTTTTTCGAGTTGTCGATAAAAACCAAAAATTTGCTCCGAACCACTTCACAAACGAGATCGGAACGATTCTTTTTCGCCATACACTTATTGCGATGTTGCGAAATCTTTCAGAACCGTTGTGCGATGGATTGATTTATCATCATCGCACGTCCGGAATACCGACCCACTCGGAGCAGCGACACTCGGAAACTCGCTATTTTTTTTTCTCGCGCCACTTCTGTTAAACGTTTCTAACAAAGACACAACCCTACAAAACCGTTCGAAATCGTGATAAATGCTCGCGGCTTTACATTTTTTTAATAACGCGTTAATTTCGGCGAAAAATTTTTTTCGTTACGGGTCACCAACGCCGTAAATATATCGTACATTTTATACTACGTAGGTGTATAATATATATATATATACCGCACGTGTTTTGTTTGAATTATATTAAAAGGTCTGGAGGACGTGTGTGCGGAGAGGCGCGTTCGTGATATGAATATCGGCGAATCTAATAGAAATTTATTCGTGACGCGTATTTCGTTTTGATTACGCGCGTGCTCGCGTCCGCGGCGTACAATATTTTAGATTATTACGCGGCCATTAGGAGGTACGAAAAACACCGCGTATAGGCGGTAAAAAAATAAATAAATATAGGTTTTGTCGAGAAATGAAAAAAGTAGACACAGAACAACGTTTTTTAATCGACTCGCCAAAGTCTACGGGGGGATTCGTCTACGAAAAAAACGTGTTTGTTCGTGTTGCGCTGTTGTGTGTACACTATATTGCAACGTAAGATGTCTCGAAATAACTTTAAGGATAAACTACTACTACTGCTCACACCATCAGCTGTACACACACGGAGGTCCTGAAGCAGTGGCTTCCAAAAACAATTATCTCTCTTCGCTCGATGTTTAGTAACAGTTTCATTACTTCGCACGCATCGAAGTACTCGGACTCTGCGGGTCTCCTCGTTCCTTCCGAGCGTTCGGGCAGCATTCTTTCCGCATGACCCGCCGTCCGATCCTGCACGATTCTATTGTATTTCACTACGTTTTCTCAAGTCCGCTCTATTTCGCGGTTGTATCCACCACCACCTCCTGTGTTCACTGTATGTTTTATTCGTTACGGCAAAACTTTAATTTCGATTTATCACACGAAATATGTACTCGTGTGTGTTTCAGTATAGTATTTTAGTTTTTAGCTAACATATACACGAAAACTACACTATAGTATATCACGATATCTCTATAATACGTTCTTATGACCCGCCGACTGGAACTGATCACGAGACTAAATCGTCCTTAAAACAATCGACGTGTTATGGTCGTATTGACACAACTGTGACAGGTCAAACAAGCGTACTAATGCTGATCGTTTTTGTCTGACGACGTTCTGTACTGTTTTTTTCGATGAAATCTTTACTATACGACCGTTTTCGCGCGTATAGAAAATGTTTTTTAATGAATTTCGAATAGTTGAAAAAATGTAGCGCGCGATCGATATAGTGATAAGTTTATAAACTACCGCGTGTGTTGTTGCTACGAGAAACGTATAAGATTAAGACTCGGAGAGCGATCGTTCTATCGTGTTTAGGTACGTTGGGACGGCGCTTTTGAATTCACCGAGACACACTGGGTTTTTGTTTTGTTTTTTTTCGGTTTTGTACGCGGTGTGCGAGACACGGCTATAACACGTCTCTTCGACTACTATACGACGAATTAATAAAATAGTAAAAAGATAAAATGAGAGACGAGAACCCCGACTCTAATGGCCGAGAGAACACCTGTGGCACGTCGTCGTAATAATACGGTCGTAATGAATAGAGAACCGCTCGCCGCCCGGCTCCGCGACCTCCGACGCGATCGCTTCCCTCGATGCACCAACACTTATTTCCAGGGGTTAGGACCAGACGCGTGTATTATTATTATTATAATATCGTGTACGTGCGTACAGCGTGTGTGTACTACACAACAATGTACGATTTCGTGTACTTACAATGAAAAAATATAATATATATTATGGGCGCACATGACTTGATAACCTTGATTCTAATAATAACAGGTACATAATATGAGGTTTTTTGTGATCGATGCGCGGCGTCACGAGTGCGCCGCATAGTGACGAACACGATATTTTACAGCGGGAAATTCGGTCGGAACACGAATGCGAGTTAAAAAAGAAAAGGAAGAAAAGGGATCTTTTCAAGATTTTTTAGACTCTGAGCGTTAGGCGAATGTTTTTACAACGATGTTTTCCCGTGGACACACTATTTCTAGCAGAAAGAATGCTCCGGGGTTCCAACGTAAACGATACTTATCACAAACGGTAGACGATTGATGGCACTTTAATTGAAGCGTTTTTTTTTTTTGGAGTTATCGTTTAAAAAACGAAAACGGCCAAATTTTCGAAATTGCTTCGATCGTTTTTTTGAGAGAGTTATAGAACGTTGACATTTTTGAATTTGTTATTTTACGGCAAACCTCTAGTCCTCATGTTTAAGTCTCTTTAATACAGTCTGAACAAGATGTGGTTAAAAGAATTTGGTTCACGCAATTTCGGTTTATAGCCGATTTTACGTTGTCATTTCGTCGTAAAACTCGTCACTCCGGGAAACGTGTTTTTTACGCGTCGATTTTTTTTGATCATCACGACCGAAATGAAGATCGGACCACCATCCCGAAACTTTTACACGATATACTAAAACAGAAAAAAAGGATTTCATTTGATAAAAGTTTTTATAGTTCAAATTCGTTTTTACCGCGACGTCGTACGTATACTACTAGACAACCGAGCTCGCTCAGAACGTTATTTTCGAAGGCAAGGATTTATCGTCGTTTTCGGATACAAAACAAATGCGTTCAAACCACAACTTCTAAACGCACCCAAAAGCGCGTAGTCGCCGCCCCGTCAAACCACCCACCACGCGGCCTAGAGCGATGCCGGCTTTTTATTTCAATTTTACAACCTATACACAGGTTGCGGGGAGATTTTTTCGAGCATAATAACACATACGTACAAGTAAAATATATATATATACAACCGATATATACTACGCGATACAATTTTTGTCCAAGAGAAAACTCAAAACACCCGATCGCTCTTGACGACTACACAAAACGGAACGTCCTGTATACGTGGGTGCTCGCTCGGTGTGTACCTACCTACGTACAACGGTGTTGACCGTCTACGAGGGTAAACAGTCTGTAAGTGTACATTATTATGCGTACAGTATTATAATGTTCTCTCTTGTCTTGCGCAAACAACAAAAATCTTTTTTTCACGTATTTTACACGATAAATAAACGTATTTTCTTCCCGCCGCTGTTTCAACCCCGTTTTTACGTTTTTCTCTCAGTTATGGTTCGACCATTCATAATCGCTCGCAGGTTGTACTCGCATTTCATATTCGACAGTTTGTTTCGCTAGGATTTTTTCAAACTGTATTTGACGAAAAAACATGATTATTACGACGTGCAAACGAAGTTTATAGCCGTTTGCGCTACCTATATAATACATATAAATTTGTTTGTGCCAAATTTTGCTCTTTCAATCGAGTGAAACGATCCATTTCCATCGATGTTAGAGTAAAAAAAACCAGTATTGCTCGGTTGGTCTGTGTATTTAAAGTCACAATTTTAAAAGTAACGATGATTACTCTCTGCGATCGTAAGATTTCAAATCTAGTCACGTGGAACGAGAGTTAATTTTTTAGGACTCGAATTAAGTATTACGTATTATAACGCGCGAAAGACTTTTATCGTTGTAAACAGCAAAATTATACCTGTATGCTGTTTGTGTAAGTACGTTATATTTATACAAAATTTTTATCTTTGCAAGAGGAAGATTACACGTGTAATAGAACAATAAAGAAAAATCCCGGATGATCTGCAGTGTACAATAAATATGTGACTGTAAAACGTAGTCGGATAATTATTTTAATTTAAGACAACAACGCAGAACACTAAAGTCCTTTCACTGCAGGCGTAAAATGGCGTAAACTACTAATACCGAATTCTCTCGTCCATAACAGAAACGTACAGCGAATTTGTTGTTAAAAATTCTATTGAAACCTACGTTGGATTTTGCTAGTATATTACGACGTACAATATATATATACATATAGTCGCAGTACGAAAATTTCATTTTTTTTTTGACGCAAATTCAAAATTAAACCATCTCGACACTACTGTTATGCGCCGACCACCTGAAGGAGTCGCGTTTAGCGTTTAACATCATAACACGTTACCCGCGACGAGGCGGCGGCGTCGTGTTCAAAGGGAACAACATTTGGAAAAGCGAGTATTTTTTTTTGGAAAAACACACCCGCTCTGTTCCCACGCGGTCATGGGTTTGTGTTTTTTGTCTTTTGCGTTTTTTCCCTCCTATTTTTTTCGTTAACACACCTTGCACCGTTCGATTTTCACTATAAAGCACACAAGGATAACATATAACGAATGCGCGGTGTAGATCGACGGTTTTCATCAAAACAACGTGTTTCCGATTTTCGGTCTCTCTCCGAGTCTCATTCTGATCAAGTTCGTTTTTCCGAATTTCGGTTTTTCAAGTCAGTTGCTTGAAAACGCAAACGCGCGCCGTCAATACAGCGTACAAATACGCTGCGGTTCGCGCTCACCCGTTATCTGCAACTCGTTTTTTACACGTTGATATTGTATAACAGTACTATTGTGTGCACGCGGGTACGTCTTTGTATCGCACCTGTGCAACATACACATTGTTAAAACGCGGTGTACAACATGCACACACACACCGTCGGTGTATGATATCGTATACGATATTGTTATAAAAAAAATTTCAGCATTGCAAACGAGAGAGAGACCGTCGCGCGCCTCGTCGTTTCGCGCCTACGACGAAATGGTTAAACAGCAGCTCTCCGCGGAGCAACCGGACGGACGGCACCACCACACCTATAAAAAATAAAGTCGACGCGCAACACACGCGGTTGCACATAACGATGAGATGAACGCGCGATAAACTCTCGACTCGCGAGTATATTTTGTTAAGTATATTTATTATAGTATATTTATATGTTTTACCGGACGGTATGGTACGTGTGACGGTGGTAACTGTATCATGTTAAATCGTGGTTCGGAGGGTGTCGACAGGAGTATTACTCGTAGAACAGAGTACCCACGCTGCACAGAGTGGTCGGACGTCGTGACTTGAAGGAATTCCTCCTCCACCCCGCGGATTGTTTTTTTTTTTTTACAGAAAACTCGCAGATTCATAACCGAACAAATAACGATACGAGTATCGTCAATTCGAACGTACACGGTTTGAATTCGCGTGATATTCCGAATGATAAAAACGATTCCGCCAGTACGTTTAGAATCTTAGCGTTCCGGAATTCATCATGGAGAACGTCAAAAATATCACGTGTTTGGATATGTTAATTTGTATTTAGAAGACGCGTAGAAGTACAGAGTATTATTATTGTACTACTTAGCCGGCGAAACGATATTACTGTTCTATAATAATTGATACTAGGGATTTGAGCAAAACGATTGTTTTTTTTTTTTCTCGTGACGGGTTCATAGCGTACGTTATATGCGTGCACGTTTCGGACGTAAAAAAAAAAAAAACGCAGAGGCACAAGATATACAAGACGGCACGTATTTTATAACCGTGGGAAAATTTCAATGTTTTTACGGTCGTGTAAAAATCGATGATCCGGTAAAAAAAGTGTGTATAAGAGAACAACGTTTACGCGTCGTACGAGTTTGTGCGAATTTTCGATCGCATCACGATTCCGATGTTATATCTCCGTACAGTGTTATCGTGCGAGCCGGATGGAACGAAATTTTTTTGAATTTTAATCTTATGCAGCACGCGGCGTTCTTACGATCGAGTCGAAACTCAAAACGACTGACATTCGAATTGACCTCTCGTATATATTACACGAGTTTTTTGGCGAAAGTACTTTTCATTCGGAACAACAATAATGATCGTTACAGTACTCGACTTTTCGACGCTCTTCCGACCGTTTGTTGCACACGAACGTCAATTTTCCATTCCTCGGCCGATCACAGTACACTAAATTATCATAATACATAAGGACAACTGCTGTCGTTATACGATATTAAATAATTATAATCGTAAAGGGTTTGTGTGTGCCGCTTAACGTTCCTTCGACCGCAGAAGGTCATCGAACCCGCATAATAATAATACACAAGCAACTTCCGATGGTCAAGGCAGACTGGAGAGCGCGTGGTTTTGCGAATATTGTTGTAATGCGTCATGTAAAGCAGGACTGTCCCCGATAAATAATCACGCGCAGTTTGTAAAGTATCGTAAAATACACAGCTGTATAAAGTACCTATGGTAAAACTACCGTGTTAAAAAAGTAAAATGTAACTATTTTAAAAAAAAAAAAAAAAAACTCTCGATAAAAATAAAGTATAGTTTAGCCCGTATAGGTGGGATCTTCTAAACCACACTGAGGGACCGTACATAAAACGGGTGAAAATATTTTCTCCGACAGCGTTCAAGGCGAAAATAATTCTGTCCACGGTAGTAGTTTAGCCGTAAATTATTTCAAACGACAAATTTAGCCCGACCGCAATTTAGCCAGCCGGCAATCGTTACGTTTTTCGAAATATAACGCGACGACGGTAATCATTACTGACGGCTATTTTTTTTTTTTTGATTATCAATCCGAAGATCGGTTTTTAACAAATTTTTTCACAGTAAATGTCTTCTTCCCCATCTTTCTCTATCATTCGCCATATTTTCGAGCTCCCTGTAGGAAAATGACTCCTGCTGCATCCTGCATTATTTGGCTATCGTTTTCCACCCGATCCTTCTATCATTCCTTCGATTATTAAACTATGCAATTCTCATCTCCATGTCTCAACGCGTGCGCTATCATATGCCATCTCCTTTTCTTTACGGCGTCTATCAACGTTCGTTTTTCATCTATTGTCCTCAAGATGTCTTCGTTTGATCTGTCCAGCTTATTCTCTGCATCTTTCTCCAACACCATGGTGTGTTTTTCTTGTAGCATACCAGCGCTTTGTCCGTTGTATATTTTCGGACTATATTTTTTGTTGAACGTAATAACGCTATTATAATCCGCACGTTTACTCGTCCGCTCATCATTTTTCCGTCGGCTACAATATTTTCGGCTGTTTTAAAGCTTTCCCACCAACTGTATACCTACCGTGTATTATTATATCGTACAATATATCACGTGAAAACGTATTTTCAGTAACATTTTTTTTTTCCCTTTTGAAAACAGTGAAGTTCGTTTCTTTACGATTCTCCACTATACGACGTCGGGCGCACCGTCGTCGCATTGTGTACGTACTCGAAAATTATTTTTTTCATCTTTTTGTTCCACTACGCGGCGGCACATTTCAATGTTTAATTACTACTGTATATATATACACGCACAGGTACGTTGTTGTTTCTGTACGCCACAGTGCTCGTCACAAAAAGACGTCAAACAATAATAATTTATACACACAATATCATATATAATACATTGTACCGCGTGGAGAGCCCATCGCGTACGCTTCTTTCGCCCCAGGGTCGTCGCCTCGCTGCGGAGCCGCGGGCATGTTCCGAGTACACGCGCATCATATACACAATAAACTAAATACAACGAGGCGAACGTAATTGCGGTGTTCCGTGTAGGTAGGTAAGTCGGACAGCCCGGATAGAGAAAAAAATTCGTAAATATTAAAATATAAATTTACTTAGGGGCGTGGCTTTGTACGAAAAAAAAAAAATACCAAAACGCAAACTTCAAAAAGAACTACGTGATTTTGAAATTTTCAAAAACCTCACCTAGGGCGATCGTTTTCCCGATTTTGTAGCGATCGCAACAGTTAAAAAAGTAATGAAAATCACGATACTTTCGGAAAAAAAATTGTACGCACAGTCTGAAAATCGGCAAAACGACGATTTACGTTAACTCGGAGTTCTATTAAATTACATTTTATCGGCGGTTCGGACAACGTGTTGTTTTACAACAAAAACGTGTCTTTGTACTGTAGAGAAAGAGATTTCATTCGATTTCCGGCTATATTTACCTGGTTTTGCGGTTACGGGAGTACTTTGCGATCTCTTTTATTTTCACCCAGGACACGGATTAGATTAGCTCAGAATCGTTTTTTTTTTCTTTTCCAAACGCTATGATCCGTCGCTTTCAGATACATCAAATAACGCTGTGAAACCGACGACCCGCCCGCCCGAAGCTTAGTCGCTACTAACCGTGGTACCGTTCTTTTCTACATTTATCCTTCTCGTCGGCGGGGGATCGGGGGACTATGGGCGTTATTCGATAACGAGTATCATCTTATTTCTTTTTTTTACAATCCGCTAAAAATGGCGCACGGTTGTACGGGAAACTGTCACAGCGAATAACGTTATACACGACGACGACGTGCAATAGATGCGCGACCGACAATGTGATTCTGACACGAGATCGGGATGAAAATAATTTTCCGAAGAACGGTTTCGACGATATATTTTATGTTTTCTCGCTGTTCCAAGCTATTGCGCTAACGATCGGTTAGGTTATTAGCCGGCGAGTTTGACTGATTTATGATGCGATTTCGACCGAGGCGGCGAATTACACGCGAGATCGGGGCACCGCGGCGGCCCACAGCAGCGTTGCAGAGGTCCACTCTGCACGTGGTCCGAGTTTGAGAGAGGAAATATATAAATATATTTCAACGTCACGAGAACGAATCGGATGTGTAAATACGTCGTGGACACAACGTATCCAAGTCAATTTAACGCAGAAATTTGAGAAATTCGGATATTCACGTGTGGCATAGATTAGGCATACGCGGCGACACGTGCGGCCAAAACGTCGTTCATACATTCGGAAAACGACAAAAATTACAAAGAAACGTTGCAAGCACATAGACACAAAATTCTTCGACGGGATCTTTGACAAAGTGTTTGTATTACACGGTTTCTCTTTTTCCCGCATCATTGCACCGATCGTAATAGTATATTGAAATGCGATTAACGTTATATTAATACTGTGGTGAATAGCGCACGACGACGACGAACGGGAATGTACGAGAAAATCTTACAACAATTTTGCATTTTTTTACGATCGCGTTCAAAACTGCAGTTTTCCTGTTCTGTGTGTTTTTAAAGACCTCTCGCGATACGCATAATACATAAAGACCGCACTAACGGATAAACGGAACCGATTTTTTTTTTTAATTGAAAAATTATATTTTTTCGTACACGATTGATTTCATTATGGACTCGTGATGATTATAAATACTGTCGTACGCCAAACTGGCCGTTAATTGGCATGGAATCCACCTTGAGAGGAGGTTCGAGAAAAGCGAAATCGTTTAAAAACACGCATTTACGCGTGTACGCAAATAATCTACTCGAGCGTTTGCAACAGAAGGTGGAAAAACGCCACGATTTTGACTAGGTGTAGCGACGACTACTAACCGTGCATTATTTTCTAACAGCTACAAACAACGCTATAACTTATAGCCTATAAGTATAATGTTTAGAGAAACGAGACTGTCATATTGTCTTTAAAACATTATT
>CM029360.1:25908666-25922738 GCA_017140985.1 Hormaphis cornu
GATTGTAATATGCTTTTACTGCGTACAGTGTTTGTAGGTACATCAGATAGATTCCCAGGCTGCAAGTAAAATTATTTCTGTGTACTCCGCGTTTCAAAATCACAGTTACGATTGTGGGAACGTATACTTTTTAATTTCGTGTTTAATTGCCCTTCTTAAATTGCACGCTGTAAATTAATAGTGTAAACATATATTTCATTACACGTTCGCCATATTAAATCGAAAGCCGTGGTGCCGCGGACGTGGTCCGAATTCGGAAAGGCGAATCCGACGGTCAAAACTGAACGAACCGCACTATTTTCGGCCATTCGAAATGATGATTACTGTCGAAAAAACTGAAAAATACCGAATCCGATTTTATACTATTATAAACCGTTCTTGAAGTTTCTATAAAAATTAACTTTAGGTGTAGTATGCAAAGTACCTACGGCTGAGATGGAAACCATTCATACTTAGCAGAGTGGCGTATGTTTTTTAATAAAATAGGAACCCGCGGATAATGATTCTGATAAAATGGCAACGAGTACTTTACGAGCCGTTAAAATAAATCGAAGGAAATCAAACATTCCCGTATAACTTTTACATACGTTATTTTATACATTACTTACCGTCTTTCGTGTAATAATAATTCTTATGTTGTTATAAGGGAAAATGTTCCGAAAGTATTATACAGACGACGTGGTTGGAAACTAAAAATCACGCACGTACATATATGTCATGTATGCAGACAAACAAAACAAAATAACGACCGCTGATCGTGAAAGTTCCAAATTTGAACAATACGTTTTTACGAGATAAACACTTGTTCGTTCGGGAACGCCGAGAATGAGACTGTATTATATTATATTACCGTAAGATATTTTACAAAATATGATATTATACGTCTATTACCATAACCACGTGCATTGCAGTGTTAAAAGACGTATAATGCACGACGTACAATAGGTTTTCGTCGAAGCGAGCAGCAGCACAAAACTAAATGAAAAATAAACAAAATTAAGTGACAAACGCGACGGGAATTTATACACATAGTGTACACGCGAAATTCCAGTCTGGTGAGACAGAGCTAACAATACGAATATAAAATTGAATATTGTACTCTGTAAAAGTCATCACAAAAGCATATATGCGTGCTCGGAAAGATTTAGCGTCCGAATTTTGAGTCATTTTCTATTCGATTTCATCATGGTAGTCCTTTGCTTCACACCGCATCTTTTTCGTTACGTTTACTATAAACACGCATGTTATCTTCACAAGTAAAAAAAAAAAAAGAAGAAACCATTCGTTCGATATAGGCTGTATTGTCTACACGTATTTGTAGTATATATCCGTACGATCGACAGTCGCGTTCTGAATCAAAATTCAGCGCACGTGTTAAAAAAATATCGATTTTGAAAACGACTGTCGTTTAGGTACCATATACGTATAATACAGCCGCGTCTATATTTACAGACAAGTCAAAAGGCAGTATAAATTTAATTTAAAAACGAAATTCAACACCTACTTTTATCATTAAAATACGCGCATAGCACTGTAGCAAAATCCGCACATCAGAATCCGCTCAAAACGAGTATAATATATACATCGGAATACCAAACTATACGTCCAAACCGACTTATATATATATATGATGTAACCGCGCAAAAATTTATATGGAAACGCTTAAATAATAAATTTGTTATGTATACGAGCATTAATAATTGTACGTGCAAAAAAAAAAAAACTCAATATTATGGCTCTTAGCCAGATATTCCGCGAGGTGGTTTCATTTTCTGCAAAGTACCTGTTCGTTATTATTTTTTTTTTCGATGTCGCAACATTTCGATTCGATAATGGGGAAAAAAAATTACCGATTGATTATCAGGCGAACTTATGCTGCAATGATGCAGTTACAAAACAAGCAGGAGTTAAAGAATGAAATATTGTACCTACTGACACCCGTAAGTATCATGTGGCGCATTCACAGTTCACTCGTCTCACTCGTAATCGGACAATTAATGCGCGTTTATAAACTGTTCTCGGGGAAAGACGACCGGACGGCCGTGTGCTGGTTAGGTTAGGTTAACGCCAAGGGCGAAAAATTCAAAAGCAGAAAAACGCGAGAGAATCGACTAATATTATAACGTCGTTTCGGGTAAAGTGAATTAATTTTTTTTTTTTAAATTTATAACATTATATGACATTATAATATTGTAATCGGATCTACCGCGACCACGGAGGAAAGCGAAACGTCCTCTGCTATTTACGCGTGTATAGGTAGTTTTCCTGGCGCGATGTATAAGACTTAGCTCTCGTCTGTTTATACCTAATCACTTAAAAGCAGTAACAAGCTGCTTACATGTATATATAGTATCAAAATCAGCAGTTTTTGACGATTTTCACAAACGACAAAAAGAATACACTACCATTTTGTAATTCACATATGAAATCAATGCTTTGGATACCACGCGGTGCATAAAGATCCATTGTATTTAAAGAAATCATGTATATGTAGCTATGTATATGTATATGGTCTTTTTTTTTTTTTTTTTGTCCACAACGCGGCGGTACCTAATAAATTCCTTAAAAGAAAAAATTATAAAAACGTACAATATTTTTGTTCGCCAAGTCGAACAAGGTTGCCGCTGCAGCAGATGTAATTTTTATCAACTTTATTCGACTAACGATGTGTCGTGATTGCTTATTCAATCCCACATTTTTCTTATAGGCTAAGATTTTTCGGTGTTAATCGAGGTACCTTATAATCGAATACGCGGCGACGTGGTTACTCGTACGTACGACCAATATTGAGATCCGAGAAGAAACTGTCAAGCATTTTTTTTCTTTTTTAAATACCGCCCGAGACGGTTCCAAAAACACTAAAATAAACCTCGTATTCGCTGTATTTTTTAATCTGCACGTGTGGGTACGTAACGATGGTAAGACGCAATCGTCGATAAACGTTCGATATGAATCGATTTTGATTGAAATTGCGGACATAACTTTGTTTTGTTTTAACAATTACTATTATTTCAATCGTTTATTATGATTATTACTTAAGCGTCGTTATTATTTTTAATTTTCCGCAAATAATCGTACCGTTATTAGTTTTGTTATTAATAATTCGAGCGCAAACATAGAGGTGGAGGTAAAGTAAAAAAAAAAAAATTATAAAAATATTCTCCTCGATTGTTTCGTGCCTCCGCATCACAATACCCGCTGCGTAATTAACATAATACCTGCGCCCGCATCGCTCGATGCGGGGGTATACGTTTCCGTTCTTTTAATTTTTAAATATTTAAGTGCACGCGCCTTTTTTTAATTTGGTACAGATTAAATTTCTCATTTAATTTTACGTCCCCCGACCATTTTTTTTTTTTTTTTCGCTCCTAGCAATAACGACAAACGCTACGAATAATCGTCACTGAAACAAATGATCGTGTTAAAAAAATTTACATCGAAACAGTATATCATATTTTTAACAAATCGTAATACTATTTTATAATAGATTGTATTTATAATACGTATAAATACGTTCCGTGCGTGTACAATGTATACCGTCACCTGAAATTGACACGAGTATTTCGCCATCGTCGGGAAACACGTTGAGCAACAACGTAGCAGGTATAACCGGCGCGTTACACAGAATCGCGGTCAATTTTCTCTCTCTCTCTCTCTCCGTTTCTTTCGTTCGATCAGAGACGATATGACTCACGTTACAATACCATATATATAGAACTATTGTAACATTTAAATATACGATTCGCCCGGCGGTCGCATACCTTCTATAGCTTTCTCGCGGCCTTTCGTACGGGAATTTTTTTTAAAAAACACAGCTGTTACAGGGTATAATACAGATATAAAACAGATATAATACAGATGTTTCACGGCCGATGACGAAACCGAGGAAAAACGGTGTATACGAAAAGTGCGATTCGCATCGTCCGTAAGTAGCTCCAAAACTGCAGCGGTCTCGAAACCGTGGTGGATACGCGCACGCACTATACTCGTCAATACAGCATAGGCGTAAAACTCGATATCGCGAGTTGTAAAAAAATAAAAAACAATTCGACTACGTAAAGTTAATTCGTAACGTTATATTTCAATCTGTTATCTTACTCGTCTAACTCGACGTCCGTTGTCGTCACGAAATATATTATTTTAATTTTTCCGCCCTTTTGAATATCGAAAGAGTAAAATTTCAAGCTTCCGGACCCGACGCCGTTTGGGGGATGTGCAGCACAGCTAATTTAACTAACGAGTTTCTTCTTTCATCATACCGTTTGTGTAAATCAGTCGAACAGATTACAAAAATTTTTACTGCGGGACACATGAAAATCGAATCAAACGATAAACGGCACGCATCGGTTATAATTCGTATATAAGAACGTTGCAGCGAGTTTACGATCTGCTGACCGAGATAATGGCGTACCCGTGTTATAGAGTAAATGACTGATTTCGGCGGAACGGTTATTATTATAGACTACAGGTAAATAATATCCTAGACGATTCTAAAACGTACTCGTCACACTCGCGGTTTTTTAAGTGATCCGAATCGTCAGTTCCAACGGTACAGACTAAATAATAGACTGCGTGTCCACTGAAAAAAAAAAAAAAAACGTTTCAAAACTGAACGAATGTCTACAGCAGAGCTGCAATGCACGACGTTTATAAGACATATCCGGCATAATTTTGTCGAAAAACTTTTAACGCGCAAATGAGTACAAAATAATACGTATCAAATAAATTGCGATTGTACCTCTCTATTGTCTGCAGTTGCAGATTTTTACAACATCGTATAAATATTAATGATAACTCATTTTTAGCTTTTTTTTTGGTAGGTAAGGTAAGTAGGTCCTAATAGCATTATTATGTTGTACATATGAATATTTCAAAAATAAAAAAAAAATGACAAAACTTTATACGCGCAATAGCACTGTAATAGTATACAGTGTGGTAGGTTACTGTTGGGTCATCAAAAAATCAAAACTGCTTGAGCGCAGATAACAGTTTTTTCTCGATTTACTACTTTTGTTTAATCTGGTAAAAATTTACCGCGTGCGTTTTTTTTTTTTTTTCAGCAAAATATATAGATGGATATTATCGCAAGATAAAAAAAGATGTGGCGAAATATTCATTATGAAAATTCGAAAGTAAATAAATATTATACAGTCAGGTGCAATACAAAATCATATTTTATGAACTATTTATAGATGAATCGGTCGTTAAACGTTATTTATACACTCGGAGCCAAGAAAATGCCGCGTGAAGACGATGCTGATGTAAAAAGAAATTTGCACTGAGCACTCGTTGACCGTAATATACGTATTCCATATTATAAGATTGTTCGATATATTATTATAATCGTAGAAAATCAATATTCTGTTTGCAGTTCTATACATAACCTTTTCAGTCGTTTTAATTATTTTTTTCTACGACACGTTGAAAGGCCGGTTCAGAATTACTCAAAATTAAAAATTGCACATTTGGGCGATCGTGATCGCTCAAAATCATGCATGGTTATCCGTAAAACAAAAACAAGCACACTTATGTTATGATAAAATTATAACGGTTGATTTTTCGAATTTGTACATAAAAAAAAAACGTTTCTATAAATAAACATAGTACGTTTAATCAACTGAACTAACACTGAAACTGCAGAGCACCCCGTCGTGTGACACTGGTGGTCATTAGTCGTTTTTAATTGCGATAATTCTTTATTCGATTCCAAAAAAAAAAATTACGACATCGTGTTCTCGCACGCGATGAAACGCGTGTACGTATCTCATGGCGCAAATTAAACGAAAACCAAATATTTGTCTGAAACGTAACAAAAAAACACGTTAGGTCGTTGAAAGAGCGTGTAAAAACGAACCCGACGGAAGATTTTTAATTTTCTAAAAAAAAAAAAAAAAAACATTGCACGAATCGAAATTCCGACGGTATAACTCATACGGTAAAATTATTCTCTCGGGCTGCTCGCGGCGGACACGGTATCAATTGTTTTCGATTTGTATACGTATAGTACACTACGTAACATACATTGTAACATAACATAATCACATTGTTTCCGGTAAAACGGACCTGAACCATCGCCGTGCGTAAACGGTTCCACTCTATAAAGAACAACGCAACGCGCGTACACTTTAACATGAAATTTGTAGGTATATATGCTGCGGGGGGCACGTAAAAAATAATATAACAAACGATGGCGGTAGGTTATAAAATTCGTTCGTTATTCTCGACAAAAGAACACACACAGATGTATAGAGGCATTTTTCGAGGTTTCGGAACGTTATTCGTACACACCGTCGTCCTTTTCGGTAGGTAGGTTACAAAAAAAATTCTCCCGTCCACGCACAACGTATGACAACAACATCGTCCGCCGAGAAATCCAATTTTCGCCCGTCAAAACGCGAAAACGTCAAAAACGCTCGAGCCGTAATCTTTCGGATTTCGCGTTCGCCTGCAATACTCGATAACGGAGTAAGGCTGTTCCGAAAGGAATGGAAGAACGGGTTGTAAATGTTCTAGGTCGGGCGAGAAACGGTTTTGTGCGCTTTGGAGTGGGTTGCGCGCCGTTCTTCGGACGTTTTGGAATGTTTTGGAGGTTCTCGTGGTTGCTCAAAATCATTTATATTCAGTGTCCGAAAGCAACCACCAATTCTGGCCGAGGTCGGCGATTCTCACTCAATATCGGCGCAACATTTCGCAAACACGAAACACAATACGGCTGCTGCAATGAACGCCACGACAATTGTTTACTAAAAGCCGAAAATATCGGCAAACGAATAGAGCGTCCGCTCCGCGTATAATATAATACGCTCGATTCGCATCGTTATGTACGCGGTGTAGTAGTACTGCAAACACGAGAGCGGCGATCGTGACGTTTCCAAACAGAGGATATATTGTCCGACCTGCAGCTGACGCTTTAGGAATCTTAAAAACAAATCTACTACTACATTATTATTATGTTTTTCGAGTATCGTCCGCAAGCAACACACGATTCGAAATCGTCAACACGCCGCGACAATTTTCGTTTGTTTGCGCGCATCGTGTATAACCCGCTCATATGGCGTGCGATCGAATACCTCTAACCTCTAACGCGAGATGCGTAAATTTCACAAAAATAGGCATAAAAAAACGATAAAAAAAAACGTTCAATCCACGCGAGTTTGTTGTTGTAAAATACACAAATAGGTATTATAGACGCCCGTGTACCTGACGTCACGAGCGTCAGAATATAATACTACTTCATCGTATACACAATAAAAGTCGTAATTGTATTCGTTGTTGTAGATTTTTATTATTTTTACTCGAGTGTACATATTTTTGACAGTAAGTATTGTATTTGCATGAGGCTGTGGTAAGCGAATATGTTTAGTATATTATAATAGTCTTGGGCGCGCAGACTCTGGCACTCGACCAATAAGACGAGAAAAACCAATCTTTGAAAACACGGGATAACGCACGCAACACGTGATAAAATACGTCGAGTGCTATGACGCAATAGGCAATTTTTAATTTGTTTCCGGTATAAATTAAATCCGAAAGAATGATGCACGTCGTGTAAGGTTTTATAAAATATTACGACTAAAATCCGGGCTCCGTCTAAAATTATATTGAAAAACGACGGTACAAAACCGTTTTGCCCACTGAAGTATTCAAGTACGTTATACTACAGAAATATACGTCCGTTTTCTTTTTTGAAAAATAAAAAATCATCGTTAGTTGTCTCCGGGTTAACATGGACAACACTTCTCATACTGGAGTTAAAACTATAACGAACCATGCGCGTGATCGCATCTGACGGTTAACGGATTTTACCGAACAATTTTATACGAAACTTCGGTACATTTCTTTTCTACCGGCAGGTATCATACACAAACGGCAATCGAGACTAAAAAAAAGCCTTTCGTTTATGTATTATACCTATATTTTATTATAAAATGTGTTGTACACCGCTGTAATAGGCACCGATGGAAATTTTTTAAACATGTATTACAACGTATAAGAATCGGCATTTTAAAAAAAAAATTTTGTAAATAGGTTTGGAGTACCTACTTTTCGCGTGTGCATCATACACAACGTAATATAGAACCAAATAATATTTTCGTGCCAACGACGATCGAGACGAATCGGGAACACATTCACAGCTAATAATAATAATACGAATCGTATACAACAAATAGTTGGGTACAAAAAATATACGCACAACAACGCCATTGTGCTCGCTACCAATGATTTTGTCGTGTGTAAAAACGTAATTAAAATTAATTGTGATTTCGTTTTTTTTTTTTTTTTTAGTTAATATTGTCGTGTATTAAACGCGCGCTTACCAGCAAAAATCACAATCGGATTAAAAGTATACAACGTCTGAAACCGTCGACGTTATAGCGCGGTTTCTGTTACGCTCTTCTGATTTCAAAATAAAAGTATACCTCTACTTATATACTGTTGGCTAGATTTGTACGAACGTTTGACGAAAACGTTTCGTCTTTTGTAACGCGCAAAGGGAAAAATAATTTATTTACACAAAATGACACAATCGTCGTAGCCGTTGTTTGTGTCTCAAATGTGTGCGTTGATATCGTAAATTAAGCATAGCCAGTTGGCCAAACAAGTCACGAAAAAGGAACGCGTAAAACGAGCATAACATCATGTTTTTATGGATAGCCAAGTTCATGGGTGAAAATACAAATAACACACGTACATAGTGGTGAATAGTAATGCGAATTCTTAAATTCACGAAGAACTTCCTAAAACGAATGTTTAGAGAATGCGATAATTCCGCGGTAAAATAGTACATAGGCACCTACTATACAGAAGTAACAATTTGAACACAATAAGCTCTAGCACTAACACGCGGTGGTAATACGCTCAAATTTTCGTACACGCCTTTATAAGGTCTCTTAAACAACGAAACATATTTCATCAACTGTCATATTATATAATTAAACTCGAAAACAACAAATCGCCTGGAGAATACAACGTAGTAGCGGAATAGCATTTTAATAAATTTAATGGTGCGTTATCTAGAAGTAAAATAAAGACCAGTCAAATTTGAAATTGGAAAATTATAAGTTTTGAACGCGTATAGGAAAATAAATGAAAGAATAGCGAAATAAACAAGCTATAGAGTCCGAAATTATTATCAAAAAAAAAAAAAAAAATGATTTTTTATTGGAAGACCAAGAACAAGGTGGACACCGTAAAAAGGACATTAGATTGGACGAGAGGAAAATGGAGACACGTCTTACTATGAATGGACTGTTAAACTGGTGCAGGATGAAGCAGACGTTCAAGTAAACTTACTTTACTCATATATATATGTTGTTGTATAATTGAAGTTTTGGTATGGTTGATAAAATTTACAAACTGTGAGACGTTTCGACGATCGTCTTGTACATAATATTTATATATATATAAATACTATATGAAACGGTCGTATTTTGAAAATTGTTATTTCCAAAGTCGTTCGGTAAAATCGTGACGTAACAAATCGCCCACGTACAGAGGAGAGCCATTCCGGCAGGTGATGATAAAATCGTTAGATCGAAACATCGCGTACCGTATGTAGGATGGTACCTATAATTAGTGTTGTGAGAGAACCGTATAAAAACGATAGTAAGTACAGTATTATTTGTTAGATGCAGCATGTGGTGTCTTTGAAGCGTGTTATTGGAAAACGATTTTTCGGGACCGAATAAACTGGTGTGTGCAAGTCTTACACGGACGACCGGCCGCGAGCACTGTCGTTTTCACGCGGGGTAAAACAAAACACGTACCTCTTCGCCGGATTCGAGAAGATATATATTTACGTGTCACCACAAACTCAGAGAGTAAATCGGTAAAAAACAAAAAAAATCTATAAAACGAACGCCGATATGGTTCAATCACAAATACCGAAGGATTGTAAAGAAACAAAAAACCCGGAAGCACTGTAGGTCGCACGAGTAGTTTGAAGGAGTAACACGACTACGGTTTGGAAGTTGTGGTTTATACGTTCGATTTAATATCTGAAAACAATGATGGTAAATCGGTTTTGAGCGAAATCTCAGCTCGACGGGAAATATGGGCTGAACGTTGATTATATAAGATTTTTGAACGGAAAAAAAAAATTTTTAAAATATTAAGGGGATTCGAACAACAAGATTTATTATATAGAACGTAGTGACGCCTTATAGCATTTATAGTCTTACAAAAGACATACCAACATTTTCAAGTTACAAAAAACACAAATCTTCGCAAAATCAATAGGTTTGCTCAGAATCTAAAAATTTGGAGAAAAAAAAATGCCGTAAGTCATACGTTATTTACCGTGCTGCTGCTTCAGGGTGAACGGCGAGAAAGATATAATATATTATAACGTTATAATTTCAGTATAGATTGCACAGAATCAGATTATACAACATTTATCATACACGTTTCCCTCCCGTCGTGATCGTCCTTCACTCCTCGACCTTACATACAATGTAATACGAAAATACAATAAAAACAATTATTACTAGGTATTCGTTTTGAACGCAGCCGGTTCACCACTTCACAATTTTATCAATTTTTGTTTTTTCGTACGAATAAAAAACGCAGGGACAGAACTTAAATTTATTATAAAAAGCACTTGAAAATCGCCTTGAAAAAAAAAATTATAATAATAGTTTACCAGACTAATTCGAAAGCAGGAAAAATCGAGAGGGCTGCCCGCCGTTTGAGTACAACGTATTTATAACGAAACGCTGAAAATCGAATTAAGTATAAAATTATACAGACGAAATGCACGAATACTTTGGTAAACACCTATAACTTTTAAAGTCCGATTCGAGGACGTCCCAACAGGTGTTATGGACACCTCGAAGTTTTAACGAGTTTGCAGGACACAAAATTTAGTTACAGAAATAGGTATGTACCGTTTATAAGATGTTCAAAATACAATCGAATTTCCAAAAATATACGTTTAATAAAACTGTTCGTCTATTTATAGATTAAACAAGTCTAAATACGCAATAAAACGTTTACGCTTGACGACCATTTCAAACCAGCAATTCGATTAAAAAATGAAAAAAAAATCGAAAAATATCCCCGTTATCGTACTGCAGGTGTATGTATATTATAATTATTTCTCCGTTACTGACTAACGAACATGAAAATAAAAGTTAACGCTTTAAAAATGGAAAATTAGAAAACAACGTATTATTTCAATAATTGATTTGTTTACACGACTGGAATTATGCATATTATACAGTTAATAATCAATTATTTTAATTTAATCACACCCATTTAAAATAATTTACGTTCGACCTTACTGAAGGGTATTTAGTTCATTATTGAACGCGTATGTATGTACATATTTGAGTACCCAGAACCTATCATATCACAATATTTTTACGACGTCGATGATATTTGGAAAGTATTTTCTAGTAAAAAAAATCGTTGAAACTTTTTCGTTACACCTAAATTTAATTAAATAGAAAGTATACCTGTATAATATGATCGTTTCCTATGAAGAATGCTTATACGTATTGTATTAATCGAATTAACATCTATACGATAAATCCTTATTGTCTGTAATATACACTGATTTTAGTATTTATAAAAATGTACGCGCGGCGTTCGTGGACAATCCGGTTTTGCCCCGCAATACCAGGTACGTGATCTAAACGCCTAAACATTTCACTGGAATAAATAAATAATTTGCATTTTTATGGAATCCAGGCTAGTCGATGTACCTGTTATATGTGTACCTAAAATTGACGGTCTATGTAAAACAACGGTGATTCGTCCTGTACACACAAAGAATGCTTTTTGAAACCGCCATTATAAAAACCTGTGCGCACAATGGACAAACAACAAGCGGACGCGAGAGGATCAAAACAACGTATGTGTTATAACGTACGTTGTTGTTACGACCAAATAAATGTTCGGATTGTTTATAACGCCAATCGGTGGCGTGCCCGCGGAAACTTACAAAAGATAGCCGGACGTAAATATGGAAAACATAATTCGTCTTAATGCGCCTTCCTAATATTATTTGGACCACTAGTTGTAAAAAATCCGCATTTATATATTTGAACTTGAGAAAAAAAACCGTTTACATTTTTAGACACCTAACGTAAAATACGTCTGTATAACACGCTTATTGTACATACAGTATATACATTTCACCCGTATAACATATAAAATCCTTATTGAAACTAATCAAGATTAGGCTTGCAATTTGAATCATTCGACGAGTGCGAAAATGTTAATTTTTATTCGTAAAAATATAAAACTCATACCTCTATATTATAATATTATAATGTCGCGTACCTTCGTCTGCAAAACGGCATTAAATGTAAGAAATTTTGTTTATAGACGTTGTTACAACTTATATAGTGACACGTTGTCATCGTTTCGCAGTTTTAACGTTTGTTTATTTTGGGGCAACGCGTTTTCCAACCGTTTGTTCGATTGAAACGTGTGTGTGTGTACTGTACGCGTTATTAGAACAACGTGAAAATTCGATAAATTTCTCCATTCAAACCGGAAATGAACGTCATCTCTACGGACTCGATGTCGAAATGGAGGCGGGCAAACATGAAATTTCGGAAGGAAATTATGGCCCAATTCGAAACGGCGGCGCGCCGCGGGAACGAGTCGAGTGAGGCTCGAAAAACGGGCGGAAAAAGAAAACGGTGCGCGGATCGACCGACGGAAAAAAGCGCTGCCAAAGTGACCGTAACGGAGCGAGAGGGAACCGACGACGAGGAGCTCGGGAGGAGGGCCGAGCCTCAACTGCGGAAGGTCGCCGCTCTCAGGCTTAAGTACATCGGCGTCGACGCGAAATCGAAAAAGCCAAAATACTGTGTTGAATGATACAACACATACCATTATAGCTATTATGTGTATAATTATTTCGATAAAATTATCGTATTACTGTGTGAAATTTGAAGATTAATAATAAATTTGGTGACCCAACTCGCATATTTATTATTTATCAAACTAAAAAAAAAAAAAACTAAAAAAACTAAAAAAAACCGGGAAAAGCGACTACGCTTTCGGCGGGTAGATGGTTTGGAAGTTGTGGTTTAAACGTTTAAAAAACCTGAAAGCAATGATGAATCATTACCTTCGAAAATACGTTTCTAGCGAGCTCAGTTGTCTAGTACATACAATATACGTCCTGGTAAATTTTTCGCGAGTTGCGATGTTCCATACGCTTAGCTCGAAAATTTTCTAAATCATTTGAAACTTTTATCCGATTTTAATGTTATGTAAAAGTTTCAGCTCGTTCCGATCATCATTTTGAATGTTATGGCCAAAAAAAAACTAAATCGATACGCGAAACACACGTTTGTCGTAATGAATGTCTCTCCCGAGTGTTTCATTGCTGTGACTTTTTCAATTTTGAACTTTAAAATTTTAGACCCCTCAATGTACCGTCTAGAGTTCATAGATCTTTATTTAGAGGTACTGAGTTTAAAAATCGAAGAATTTCTTAAAGGAGAAAAAGAAAATAATACATCATTGTAAAAACAATCCGCTGCGCTCAAAATCTTAAAATATTGTAAATGTGGAATCGTTTTTATCATTTTTACAAGTAAAAATATTATAGACCTACAAATTCAAATTAATTAATAATTAATTCGTTTCCAATTCGGTACAAATTAAATTTTTTATTTTACCGCGTATGACCTTTTATCCAAGTCAAACACTGCGGGTCGCCATCGATGTCGCGGTGGATTTAAGTTTGTCGGACAACCCCACGCGACGACCAAACCACAATATTTGTCAAACAGATGTGTTCGCTTAAAATTCATTATACGTATTCAACACAAGTTATAACCAAGTTCCAACGTGTTAAAAGTACCGTACGAAAAAATACGAAAACTACACGTCGATTTGAAAATGACAAAACGACGAACACGAAAAAAAACGACTTCAGCAGCACCCTTCTTTTTTATTAACGTGGGAAATAATAAACATACACGTACTACCATGTTCCACTCGAGGAACCGCAGAAGAGTCCGTTCTTGTTTAAAACAAGGTTAAGATGATGATGATTGACGAAAAACGAATATTGTGCGCACATTTTTGTCCAAACTCACAATTCATAT
>CM029360.1:25927738-25953349 GCA_017140985.1 Hormaphis cornu
AAAAAAAAAAAAAAAAACGAAATCACAATTAATTTTAATTACGTTTTTACACACGACAAAATCATTGGTAGCGAGCACAATGGCGTTGTTGTGGGTATATTTTTTGTACCCAACTATTTGTTGTATACGATTCGTATTATTATTATTAGCTGTGAATGTGTTCCCGATTCGTCTCGATCGTCGTTGGCACGAAAATATTATTTGGTTCTATATTACGTTGTGTATGATGCACACGCGAAAAGTAGGTACTCCGAACCTATTTACAAACATTTTTTTTAAAATGCCGATTCTTATACGTTGTAATACATGTTTTAAAAAATTCCCATCGGTGCCTATTACAGCGGTGTACGACACATTTTATAATAAAATATATAGGTATAATACATAAACGAAAGGCTTTTTTTTAGTCGCGATTGCCGATTGTGTATGATACCTGCCGGTAGAAAAGAAAAGTACCGAAGTTTCGTATAAAATTGTTCGGTAAAATCCGTTGACCGTCGGATGCGATCACGCGCATGGTTCGTTATAGTTTTAACTCCAGTGTGAGAAGCGTTGTCCATGTTAACCCGGAGACAACTAACGATGATTTTTTATTTTTCAAAAAAGAAGACGGACGTATATTTCTGTAGTATAACGTACTTGAACACTTTAGCGGGTAAAACGGTTTTATACCGTCGTTTTTCAATATAATTTTAGACGGAGCCCGGATTTTAGTCGTAATATTTTATAAAACCTTACACGACGTGCATCGTTCTTTCGGATTTAATTTATACCGGAAACAAATTAAAAATTGCCTATCGCGTCATAGCACTCGACGTATTTTATCACGTGTCGCGTGTGTTATCCCGTGTTTTCAAAGATTGGTTTTTCTTGTCTTATTGGTCGAGTGCCAGAGTCTGCGCGCCCAAGACTATTACAATATACTAAACATATTCGCTTACCACAGTCTTGTGCAAATACAAATACTTACTGTCAAAAATGTACATTCGAGATAATAAAAATCTACAATAACGAATACAATTACGACTTTTATTGTGTATACGATGTAGTAGTATTATATTCTGACGCTCGTGACGTCGTTAATCTTGTACACGGGCGTCTATAATACCTATTTGTGTATTTTACAACAACAAAATCGCGTGGATTGAACGTTTTTTTTTTTAATCGTTTTTTTGTGCCTATTTTTGTGAAATTTACGCACCTCGCTATGACCACCACCTAAAGGTATTCGATCGCGCGCAAATGAGCGGGTTATACACGATGCGCGCAAACAAACGAAAATTGTCGCGGCGTGTTGACGATTTCGAATCGTGTGTTGCTTGCGGACGATACTCGAAAAACATAATAATAATGTAGTAGTAGATTTGTTTTTAAGATTCCTAAAGCGTCAGCTGCAGGTCGGACAATATATCCTCTGTTTGGAAACGTCACGATCGCCGCTCTCGTGTTTGCAGTACTACTACACCGCGTACATAACGATGCGAATCGAGCGTATTATATTATACGCGGAGCTGACGCTCTATTCGTTTGCCGATATTTTCGGCTTTTAGTAAACAATTGTCGTGGCGTTCATTGCAGCAGCCGTATTGTGTTTCGTGTTTGCGGGACGTTGCGCCGATATCGAGTGAGAATCGCCGACCTCGGCCAGAATTGGTGGTTGCTTTCGGGTACTGAATATAAATGATTTTGAGCAACCACGAGAACCTCCGAAACATTCCAAAACGTCCGCGAGAACGGCGCGCAACTCACTCCAAAGCGCACAAAACCGTTTCTCGCCCGACCTAGAATATTTACAACCCGTTCTTCCATTCCTTTCGGAACAGCCTTACTCCGTTATCGAGTATTGCAGGCGAACGCGAAATCCGAAAGATTACGGCTCGAGCGTTTTTGACGTTTTCGCGTTTTGACGGGCGAAAATTGGATTTCTCGGCGGACGATGTTGTTGTCATACGTTGTGCGTGGACGGGAGAAATTTTTTTGTAACCTACCTACCGAAAAGGACGACGGTGTGTACGAATAACGTTCCGAAACCTCGAAAAATGCCTCTATACATCTGTGTGTGTACTTTTGTCGGGAATAACGAACGAATTTTATAACCTACCGCCATCGTTTGTTGTATTATTTTTTACGTTGCCCCCGCAGCATATATACCTACAAATTTCATGTTGAAGTGTACGCGCGTTGCGTTGTTTGCCGTTTTTTATAGAGTGGAACCGTTTACGCACGGCGATGGTTCAGGTCCGTTTTACCGGAAACAATGTGATTATGTTATGTTACAATGTATGTTACGTAGTGTACTATACGTATACAAATCGAAAACAATTGATACCGTGTCCGCCGCGAGCAGCCCGAGAGAATAATTTTACCGTGTGAGTTATACCGTCGGAATTTCGATTCGTGCAATGTTTTTTTCTTTTTTTTTTAGAAAATTAAAAAATCAAATCTTCCGTCGGGTTCGTTTTTACACGCTCTTTCAACGACCTAACGTGTTTTTTTGTTACGTTTCAGACAAATATTTGGCTTTTGGTTTAATGTGCGCCATGATACGTACACGCGTGCGAGAACACGATGTCGTAAATTTTTTTTTTTTTGGAATCGAATAAAGAAATATCGCGATTAAAAACGACTAATGACCACCAGTGTCACACGACGGGGTGCTCTGCAGTTTCAGTGTTAGTTCAGTTGATTAAACGTACTATGTTTATTTATAGAAACGTTTTTTTTTTTTATGTACGAATTCGAAAAATCAACTGTTATACTTTTATCATAACATAAGTGTGCTTGATTTTGTTTTACGGATAACCATGCATAATTTTGAGTGATCACGATCGCCCAAATGTGCAATTTTTAATAATTCTGAACAGGCCTTTCAACGTGTCGTAGAAAAAAATAATTAAAACGACTGAAAAGGTTATGTATAGAATTTCAGACAGAATATTGAATTTCTACGATTATAATAATATATCGAACAATCTTATAATATGGAGTACGTATATTACGGTCAATGTACGGTCAACGAGTGCTCACTGCAAATTTCTTTTTTTACATCAGCATCGTCTTCACGCGGCATTTTCTTGGCTCCGAGTGTATAAATAACGTTTAACGACCGATTCATGTATATATATAGGTCATAAAATATGATTTGCACCTGACTGTATAATATTTATTTACTTTCGAATTTTCATAATGAATATTTCGCCACATCTTTTTTTATCTTGCGATAATATCCATCTATATATTTAGCTGACAAAAAAAAAAAACGCACGCGGTAAATTTTTACCAGATTAAACAAAAGTAGTAGTAATGTATAATCGAGAAAAAACTGTTATCTGCGCTCAAGCAGTTTTGATATTTTGATGACTCAACAGTAACCTACCACACTGTATACTATTACAGTGCTATTGCGCGTATAAAGTTTTGTCATTTTTTTTTATTTTTGAAATATACATATGTACAACATAATAATGCTATTACTTACCTTACCTACCAAAAAAAACAAGCTAAAAATGAGTTATCATTAATTTATACGATGTTGTAAAAATCTGCAACCTACGCTGCAGACAATAGAGAGGTACAATCGCTGTGCAATTTATTTGATACCTATTATTTTGTACTCATTTGCGCGTTAAAAGTTTTTCGACAAAATTATGCCGGATATGTCTTATAAACGTCGTGCATTGCAGCTCTGCTGTAGACATTCGTTCAGTTTTGAACCATTTTTTTTTTTCCGTCTATCATTTTTCGTGGACACGCAGTCTATTATTTAGTCTGTACCGTTGGAACTGACGATTCGGATCACTTATAAAACTGCGAGTGTGACGAGTACGTTTTAGAATCGTCTTGGATATTATTTACCTGTAGTCTATAATAATAACCGTTCCGCCGAAATCAGTCGTTTACTCTATAACACGGGTACGCCATTATCTCGGTCAGCAGATCGTAAATTCGCTGCAACGTTCTTATATACGAATTATAACGTGCCGTTTATCGTTTGATTCGATTTTCATGTGTCCCGCAGTTAGAATGTTTTTAATCTGTTTGACTGATTTATACAAACGGTATGATAAAAGAAGAAACTCGAATTAAATTTGCTGTGCTACACATCCCAAACGGCGTCGGGTCCGGAAGCTTGAAATTTTACTTTCGATATTCAAATAGGGCCGAAAAATTAAAATAATATATTTCGTGACGACAACGGACGTCGAGTTAGACGAGTAAGATAATAGATTGAAATATAACGTTACGAAACAACTTTACGTAGTCGAATCGTTGTTTATTTTTTTACAACTCGCGATATCGAGTTTTTCGCCTATATGCTGTATTGACGGACGAGTATAGTGCGTGCGCGTATCCACCACGGTTTCGAAACCGCCGCAGTTTTGGAGCTACTTACGGACGATGCGAATCGCACTTTTCGTATACACCGTTTTCCACCGGTTTCGTCATCGGCCGTGAAACATCCGCATATTATTCCCTGTAACAGCTGTGTTTTTTTAAAAAAATTCCCGTACAAAAGGCCGCGAGAAAGCTATAGAAGGTATGCGACCGCCGGGCGAATCGTATATTTAAATGTTACAATAGTTCTATACATATGGTATTGTAACGTGAGTCATATCGTCTCTGATCGAACGAAAGAAACGGAGAGAGAGAGAGAAAATTGACCGCGATTCTGTGTAACGCGCCGGTTATACCTGCTACGTTGTTGCTCAACGTGTTTCCCGACGATGGCGAAATACTCGTGTCAATTTCAGGTGACGGTATACATTGTACACGCACGGAACGTATTTATACGTATTATAAATACAATCTATTATAAAATAGTATTACGATTTGTTAAAAATATGATATACTGTTTCGGTTTAAATTTTTTTAACACGATCATTTGTTTCAGTGACGATTATTCGTAGCGTTTGTCGTTATTGCTAGGAGCGAAAAAAAAAAAAAAGTGGTCGGGGGACGTAAAATTAAATTAGAAATTTAATCTGTACCAAATTAAAAAAAAGGCGCGTGCACTTAAATACTTAAAAATTAAAAGAACGGAAACGTATACCCCCGCATCGAGCGATGCGGGCGCAGGTATTATGTTAATTACGCAGCCGGTATTGTGATGCGGAGGCACGAAACAATCGAGGAGAATATTTTTATAATTCTTTGTTTTTTACTTTACCCACCTCTATGTTTGCGCTCGAATTATTAATAACAAAACTAATAACGGTACGATTATTTGCGGAAAATTAAAAATAATAACGACGCTTAAGTAATAATCAACGATTGAAATAATAGTAATTGTTAAAACCAAACAAAGTTATGTCCGCAAAACACGTTAACGATTTCAACCAAAATCGATTCATATCGAACGTTTATCGACGATTGCGTCTTACCATCGTTACGTACACCGCGTGCAGATTAAAAAATACAGCGAATACGAGGTTTATTTTAGTGTTTTTGAAACCGTCTCGGGGGGGTATTAAAAAGAAAAAAAAAATGCTAGGTTTGACAGTTTCTTCTCGGATCTCAATATTGGTCGTACGTACGAGTAACCACGTCGCCGCGTATTCGATTATAAGGTACGTCGATTAACACCGAAAAATCTATAAGAAAAACGTGGGATTGAATAAGCAATCACGACACATCGTTAGTCGAATAAAGTTGATAAAAATTTAAAGCTGCTGCAGCGACAACCTTGTTCGACTTTGCGAACAAAAATATTGTACGTTTTTATAATTTTTTCTTTTAAGGAATTTATTAGGTACCGCCGCGTTGTGGACAAAAAAAAAAAAAAAAAGACCATATACATATACATAGCTACATATACATGATTTCTTTAAATACAATGGATCTTTATGCACCGCGTGGTATCCAAAGCATTGATTTCATATGTGAATTACAAAATGGTAGTGTATTCTTTTTGTCGTTTGTGAAAATCGTCAAAAACTGCTGATTTTGATACTATATATACATGTAAGCAGCTTGTTCCTGATTTTAAGTGATTTTAGGTTAAACAGACGAGAGCTAAGTCTTATACATCACGCCAGGAAATCTACCTATACACGCGTAAATAGCAGAGGACGTTTCGCTTTCCTCCGTGGTCGCGGTAGATCCGATTACAATATTATAATGTCATATAATTTTATAAATTTAAAAAAAAAAAATTAATTCACTTAACCCGAAACGACGTTATAATATTAGTCGATTCTCTCGCGTTTTTCTGCTTTTGAATTTTTCGCCCTTGGCGTTAACCTAACCTAACCAGCACACGGCCGTCCGGTCGTCTTTCCCCGAGAACAGTATATAAACGCGCATTAATTGTCCGATTACGAGTGAGACGAGTGAACTGTGAATGCGCCACATGATACTTACGGGTGTCAGTAGGTACAATATTTCATTCTTTAACTCCTGCTTGTTTTGTAACTGCATCATTGCAGCATAAGTTCGCCTGATAATCAATCGGTAATTTTTTTTCCCCATTATCGAATCGAAATGTTGCGACATCGAAAAAAAAAATAATAACGAACAGGTACTTTGCAGAAAATGAAACCACCTCGCGGAATATCTGGCTAAGAGCCATAATATTGAGTTTTTTTTTTTTTGCACGTACAATTATTAATGCTCGTATACATAACAAATTTATTATTTAAGCGTTTCCATATAAATTTTTGCGCGGTTACATCATATATATATATAAGTCGGTTTGGACGTATAGTTTGGTATTCCGATGTATATATTATACTCGTTTTGAGCGGATTCTGATGTGCGGATTTTGCTACAGTGCTATGCGCGTATTTTAATGATAAAAGTAGGTGTTGAATTTCGTTTTTAAATTAAATTTATACTGCCTTTTGACTTGTCTGTAAATATAGACGCGGCTGTATTATACGTATATGGTACCTAAACGACAGTCGTTTTCAAAATCGATATTTTTTTAACACGTGCGCTGAATTTTGATTCAGAACGCGACTGTCGATCGTACGGATATATACTACAAATACGTGTAGACAATACAGCCTATATCGAACGAATGGTTTCTTCTTTTTTTTTTTTTACTTGTGAAGATAACATGCGTGTTTATAGTAAACGTAACGAAAAAGATGCGGTGTGAAGCAAAGGACTACCATGATGAAATCGAATAGAAAATGACTCAAAATTCGGACGCTAAATCTTTCTGAGCACGCATATATGCTTTTGTGATGACTTTTACAGAGTACAATATTCAATTTTATATTCGTATTGTTAGCTCTGTCCTCACCAGACTGGAATTTCGCGTGTACACTATGTGTATAAATTCCCGTCGCGTTTGTCACTTAATTTTGTTTATTTTTCATTTAGTTTTGTGCTGCTGCTCGCTTCGACGAAAACCTATTGTACGTCGTGCATTATACGTCTTTTAACACTGCAATGCACGTGGTTATGGTAATAGACGTATAATATTATATTTTGTAAAATATCTTACGGTAATATAATATAATATAGTCTCGTTCTCGGCGTTCCCGAACGAACAAGTGTTTATCTCGTAAAAACGTATTGTTCAAATTTGGAACTTTCACGATCAGCAGTCGTTATTTTGTTTTGTTTGTCTGCATACATGACATATATGTACGTGCGTGATTTTTAGTTTCCAACCACGTCGTCTATATAATACTTTCGGAACATTTTCCCTTATAACAACATAAGAATTATTATTACACGAAAGACGGTAAGTAATGTATAAAACAACGTATGTAAAAGTTATACAGGAGTGTTTGATTTCTTTCGATTTATTTTAACGGCTCGTAAAGTACTCGTTGCCATTTTATCAGAATCATTATCCGCGGGTTCCTATTTTATTAAAAAACATACGCCATTCTGCTAAGTATGAATGGTTTCCATCTCAGCTGTAGGTACTTTGCATACAACACCTAAAGTTAATTTTTATAAAAACTTCAAGAACGGTTTATAATAGTATAATCCGTTGTCTGGCCGATAGTTTTACAGGCGTAAAAATCGGATTCGGTATTTTTCAGTTTTTTCGACAGTAATCATTTCGAATGGCCGAAAACTTTTTCGCCTTTCCGAATTCGGACCACGGCCGCGGCACCACGCTTTCGATTTAATATGGCGAACGTGTAATGAAATATATGTTTACACTATTAATTTACAGCGTGCAATTTAAGAAGGGCAATTAAACACGAAAATAAGTATACGTTCGTTCCCACAATCGTAACTGTGATTTTGAAACGCGGAATACACAGAAATAATTTGACTTGCAGCCTGGGAATCTATCTGATGTACCTACAAACACTGTACGCAGTAAAAGCATATTACAATCTTATTGTGTGTGTAATACTGATGAGAAGTTTAAAATGTACCGTTTTCGCAATTTTTAAACGAAACTAATTCGAGCCTCAAGACACTGGACGATAGTAAGATTACGAGAATAAGAATACGCGAATATAATCAGTAGCTGGTATACCGCACCTTATAATCAAAGTATAAAGTGTGTTCGCGTTTCAATCAAACGATTGTCGATTTTTACCGAACTTACGAGTTTGGCTGATAAATTATAACAAGCTTGCCCGGTCGTGTTATAGGTGCGCGTGTAAAAAAATTTCAACATTGTATTCTCGCAGTTAAAAAAAAAAAAAAAACCGTAAAAAAATTATCGTAAAAATTAAACGAAAGTATGAAAAACAAGAGTTACACCTTTGTTATACGGGCTTTCGTATGATGATGAGTTCTCAGAACTTTCTACGTTTCATCGCGAAATGTTGTACGCGTTTTCAAGATCGCTTGGCGTCGTTTTGAACGCTGCTGATTTACATTTTAAATTGGTTCAAAACCGTAATAAAAACGGTTTGCCGAAAACCCGTTTTTAGGCTAAAATGTTAACGGTTTTTACTCACAGTGAGACAATACGAAATAATATCATTCATTGTGCATACACTGTATAACATACATTTTATATTACGCTTTTGAAAGTGAACGTGTACATTGTGTTTCGCAACCCCGACTCCGGTTCAAAGCTCGTATTTCTTCGGATTTCACTCGATTCTCCAATGTCCGTGAAAAAAAAAAAAGTACTCTGCGAGATTTACTTTTCGAAATAATTTTCGCGTTTATTTTCTACCTTCGCTCAACCCGAAGAGAGTCGGAAACACCTTTCCCGGTGTACGACGATATAATAACACTTGCCTCGTATTAATTTTAACGGCTGAAATTTTAAACGAAACACAAAACAAACCGATCGAAACGGAAATAAATAATCGTGTTTCCCAACTGAAATTCAACGTATAGGTCCAACTACGCATTGTCGATATTAATCATAAAAATTGGTGGTCTATTGGTTGGTTACATATAGTGTTATATTTGCAGTCTTACTAAAATTTTTAATTTTTCGCCGCAAAATATTCGGAACTATGCCCGTACAACCATCGTATAATATAATCATGTTGTACGGGGCACTTATTCTGAGTTACCAAAAATAATTCTTTCCTGCGGCGTATTGAGTGCAAATATTTTTCTTTTTTTGCGCGGTCAAAACGACACAATTTACAGTATATTACGACAAGATCCTGGCGGTGCACAAATATTATTAATCATTATAAAATTACCGCGGCAGTGTTGCATCACCACGATGTATATTATGAATTTTTCCTCTTCTTGCCCCAATCGTATGTTTATAATTTTTGTATTATATACGAGTGCTCGCAGTAATTATTATTAATAATTATCTCCGCGAACGTGGTTTATCATTTCGTAGTTTCGACCGCTGGACGTCACAGAACGTGACGATCATTTTGAATTGTTGTATTCGCTCCTATACATAATATAATGCGCCGCATTTTGTTATTTCAACACATTATTTGAGCAGTAGACCGTGCAACATTTGTTAAATTCATTCGACGTTTATATTCGTAGTAAAACAAAAGCAATGCACCACCGATCGAATATTCTCTCGGGCATTTTATAAATTCATAAACGATTCGGCAAAATGTCAAAAAAGAGAATTTTTTTTTAATATCAAACGCCGTAGAAACGTATACGGTTTTTAATTTTTTATAGCGGAGAGATGACGGCAGTGTTACTACATCAGAACGATAATATGCAAATTTATAATTACTCGCGTTCAGTTATTAGCACCTATAGTTTTTCACGTCTGTTCCGTATTTTTTTTTTTAATTTTCCTGCAGAATAATAATCGCACGTTTTTCATAAAAAGCACATAAACCGCCGGGCTGTTACGTCGCGAATGTCTAAAAATGATGCGACACGTGACGCACTTTGTTTTGCATAAAAGCTCTGTACTAAAAAAATTAAAAAAAACGTTTATTGTTGCTGAATAATAATTACGATACAACGGTGTATTGTACCGTGGAGACCCAAAAAGATTCCGTTCTGTGTAGATTGTTTCGGAGCAGAACATAAATTACGTTTATGAAACGTGTAATTATATTAATTGTTTGACGTCGTTCTTTTCATCAACTAGTACGCCCCGCATACTACTAACACCAAATCGAGAACGAAACTAAAGCGATAAACGAAACTTTAAGTCGAGTTCATCTTTTTTTCTTTTTTTTTTACAAAGTTAGAAATGTTTTCGACGCGAGTTGATCGAAACGGACGACGTCATCGTCTACCGAAAGTCCATTTTGATCGCATCGACTTAATGTGACGTATTGTGCGTGTTTGTTTCAAACAATCTGTGTACATTTATAATCGGATTTCAGACGGAGTACCAACAAAATCAATTTTCTGTGTCATTGTCGTGAACGAGCCTGACTCTTTATGAAACACGGTTATAGCGTCTTAAGACGTATTTTACTTTTTTCAATAATGTAGAATATACTTAAACAATGTTGTACGGAAGTCACGAAAATAATATTCGAATAAAAATCGCTTATCACCAATTGATATAACGTTTGAACAAATTAATACCGTTTGGATTATTAAACGTCGGCATCTTTAAATTTCATCCGAACAGCAGTAGTACTTGTACTATACAGCCGAAAAACAGTTTTAAATTAAATGATGCGCACAACATTTTTTTAAAAATATTATGAAAATACCGCAAGTACTATAAAACCATAAAACAATAAAATTATTTATAAGTGCTATAATTTGGAGAACTCGTAACATAGTTTTTGAACGGTCTGTTTTGTATACTTCCTCTCAGGTAATACGGTCCCATTGCCCTGTTATTTGCGCTCCTGCGTATTATTGAATCTTCGTGTTGTATGTTTAATTACCTTTTTATGAACTCCATTATTTATGTTTGTTTCAGGTAATGTGTTCCAAAAAAAAACAATCACATATTATTATCGCATCGGAGTTTTTTATTGAATTGAATCGTAAGTACTTTGAACCTATGAATTAATCAAAAAAGTTTCAAAAACATACTCTGGATTGCGACAGCTTACCCAAAAACGGATGTGTTTCAAATAAAAAATGTACGTAATAAAATTTAATTCTTAAGCTTTTTTTTTACTTTTGACGAGTACTCTTACCGATTCGCTGCAATACGTTTATTAGCAGTTATGTTAAGTGTTTGTGAAAAAGTGCACAAGTATTTAAATTTAATGAGTTTAAACACATTTTTTAAGTGTTACCGTATAAACAGTTTTCAAAATGTTTTTCTTATTAAAAAAAAAAACCAAAATTTAGTTACAATAATAACGTCGATTAGTTTTTCTCCTTCCATCACGTGCAAATTAACTGTTGGAATGGTTTTATTTCAAACGCGTGACGATAAGAATTCTGAAAACTGTTGCGCGGAATCCTTTTTTTTAAATCATTTCTTCGTTTTACCGTGCACAGAAGAGTACGTCTCGTTTCAAATACTTTCTTAGAGTATTCGAAATGCTTAAAATGATTTTTAAAATTTAAGCATTCGAGTATTTTGCTCAACCGTTTGAAGAGTGTTCTCATTACGACGACCCCTGTCATTAGTTCTTGTCAGCAATATTTTACGTATAATATTTTGTACAGTTGAAATGATGTGTCTATAGGATATCTCCGAATCGTATATTATTGCGAACCGGAACGCGAGGATAATAACAACACGACGTCCTATTTATTAACCGTTGATCCGTTATAAACAGTATGTAGTACACAACAATGATTACATACGTGTAGTATGTTTTGTTCGACTGAGAGAATATATAAAAGAAAAAAAAAATGGCCACATACATTGCACGTGGGTCGTCTGAAAACTGTTTGGAAGTGACGTATTATTTATATAACATACTGTGTAAATAATAGGTAGTATATTGTCTGCGCGCCACGCTGCGGGTAGGCCGCACCCGTACGACCCGTCGTTTTCATAAAAGTAGTAACACACATTCTTTCGGGCCCGTTTTCGACGTCGGATATAGAGATATATAATAAAATTCGCGATCGAGACCCTGTGAACACGATAATATACAAAATAGGTATTGTCATTTTCGTAGTGGTGGCGTCTCCTCAGGTATACGTATGTTATATACGTTATATACGGTATATACGTACGTTGGGGGCGAACGGGTCTTGCACTCCCCCGTGCGGTCTAGACGGGGCTCAGGGCGCGGCCGGCCGGCTCCAAAGCGAATAATAATTATTTAGAAAATATTTTTTCATTGTAGTATACATAGTAAATCGAGTCGGAGGTAAATTTTTGTTTTTTGTTATTTTCGGAAAGGCGCCAAAACATATTATATGTGCCCGGACGGACGTGTCGCCGAAATCACAACAATAACGTTTACATTTATCTTCAGCGTCGTTGTAATATATACCTAGGTACGCGTTTCAGCAGTGGCGTAACATGCGCTGCGTGTACGACCTGTTTTTTGGGCGGTTTTTTTTTTTGAATATTTCTCAACATGATAACGACAACGAGCGCCAAACATGTATATTTCACGAGTTTTTTGCGAACGCTTTATGGACGTTAAAAGTTATAAAATATACTGTCAGAATAAACTAATCACACTTCGAGGTTTCCGATAGTATTCCAATTATTTCTGTCTAATCGGTTTTCGTACGTGGCGGTGTAAATGTCGGTAACACACATTGTATATTAAACGGCAAAACCGCGGTACGGTCAAACTACGCGGTTCAGTTTTTACCCTTTTTTTTCTCCCTATTTTTGGATTTATTTTTTACTTTGAAAAATTTCGACTATTGGGGGGAAAAACGATATTCCGGGGGGGATATCTATCACTAACTGCGTTTCAGTGTGCCGCGAAGGTTTTCGAGGACTTTTAAATTCGGTTCGTGTCCGTCAGTGCGGACCACCACCAGCTAGGTGGTTTACGGATTTCGCGTCTCCGAGTTTACGAAAACTTTTTCCGGTCGAAACGATCTTTGAAGCGCGTCCCGGCCGGCTGCGTCGTAAAACTGCAGAAAACTCGAATACGCAAAAACCGTCGGAAACGTTCGCGGCTTGTGTTTCGCACTTACGACGAATAAACGTGTGATGGGATCGTACTGATGCGTCTGCGAATCACGGTATAATTATTTCCAGGGACATCAACGAGATGTAGTACTGCAGGAAATCGCACGGCCGGCCGTCGTGTAAATCTCATCGTATCATGTTGGTTCATTGTTGGGGTAGCGGTGTAAAAAAATAAAACTCGATACGAAAAAAAATCATCGATTTGCTGCCCCGGAATTATTATTATTAAGGACGCGACGAATGTGCGCGCGATACGCGTGACAGCGACGAATAACGGCAAAATCGAAAAAAAAAAAAATAATGTTAACCGAACCATAATGTTTGCAGCGTTGAAATCGCGTATCGTAGTATCGATTTAGTGAGTCGCGCGCAACGCCGAGCGGAAAGAAGAAAATGTAACGTGTGCACGATTATAATATTGAATAAAAAAAAATCAAAAAAAATCGCGTGTGTAATTAGATTCGGAGGCGCTCGCGCGTACTGTATAATATTTATAGTCCGTACCACGGCGAAGGGTCAACGAGCTCTCGACGACGATGAGTTCCGGTTCCCGTCGAGGAGTTTGACTAATTAGTAGACAGAAGTCTAAAAAGAAAAAAAAAAAAGACCGACGTGTCTCGGATACTAATGAATCGTTTTATTCAGCCGCTATGCGTTTTTGCGGCGTTTTAGTGCATTTTTTTATTAAGATTTTAATGGCGTTTTTCAAGGTTTTCCGGTGCATCGAATTCACGGCCCTGCTGAGAATAAACGTTTAAAAAAAAAACACACACATCCGCCAAACCGGTATCATGATGTTAGTTGTGGGGCAAAATTTTCACCGAATTCGGAGTACAGTTTTATATTTAGGGTCGTTCATATCGGCGGCACACCGATGACGTAGAGCGAGTTCTCGCGTTTGTTGTTATTTCATTCAACGGTTATTGTGGCAAAAACCGCGTTTGAATCGTAACGAAAACGGGGTTTTACGACTAGTAGTAGTTTCTCGCTTTTTTCGATTCTGGTAAATTGTGTACTGTTATTAACATTTAGTTGATTTACATTACGGGCTTAGGCTAATTGTTTAGGCGAATTGTTTTTGAACGTACATCTTATAAAATAACGTTCAAAAACTGTAGATACCGAATATGATAAAACTTGTTAAAGCGCGTTATTGTTTACGACACTAGTGACTGTATAGTAATAATGCGTACGAGTGACGGATCGTATTTCGCACAAAAATACAAAATTCTCAACTCGTACGTGTGAATTTTTTTTTTTTTCAAATTGTTTTTTACTCGTATTCTCAAGCGCGGTAATAATAGTATAGGAATAACGAAATTTTAAAATTATTAAAATAAATTTAATGTTTGCCGGTGTAATAACCGCGGTTATTGTAAGTGGCGCGTTCGTTTTGTCTTTGGGAGTTTTGAGTAGCGTTAAAAATTTTTTATTTTTTTAGCTTTTGGGGGGATGGTGGTTCATTTCGCCCTCGCCGTAAATACGCTTTTTACTACTACGATGTTAGCTTAGTGTGGTAAGTACTAATTACGTTTATTATAATTTTGAATCGTATAATCTTCTTGAGAACGGCATAATTTAATTCGCTCCGGGGCTCCTCGAAGCACACGTCGTATTAATTGTTATCGTACCTCTCGGAAATGCCGTTCTTCTGCGCTCCGAACTCTCGAACAACCCGAAAAGCAAATCGCATAATACACACGCGCCAAACAATGACCATATTCTATATGACATTATAAATATTATTATGTACGTATATAATATTATTTTATAACGTTATTCTACACAATATCGCGTAATAATGTAGCGCGTTATTGATCCCTGCAGTAGTCCAGAGCTCACGAGAAAACAGTGTTCGGGATGGTTTATGTTGTGAAAAAGATTTACTGCGACGATAAGTCAATTACGTTCAGTTAAAATTGTAATGTTGTTAACGACGGAAAAAAATTACCATAGATAAGTCAAAAGTAATGAACCGAAATATTCGCGAGTCGTAAAACGCCTTATCCGTATAGCGTGTTGAATATGTTCGAGTTGTGTTCATTTAGGAAAATAAAAAAAGTCGATGAATGGTTGTTATGCGGTTGATAACGAAAAAAATGCGAACCGATGTAGCTTCGCAACAATGATATGAATAACTATAAAGAGTTGAAATAACATTTTCAACTGAACAAGTTAAAAAGTTTAAAAATAATTGACTTTTTAACTAGTCAATGCCCATTTTGGTGGGATAACGGGTATAGTCCTGGTTCTTAATCGCTCGTGCGTTGAACGGTTGAATCTTTTTTTTTTATACACAGACGAGATATTTATGTTTGAAAATAAACTGTGCGCAGGAAGTATACATATTATTATTACTATATAGTTCCGATTCAAACGACAATTCACTATTTCGAAAACGTTGTGTATAGAAGAAAAACTCCTGCAAGAATAATGTCCGTGTCGGAAACTTTAACCATCAAAAAGTCTTACGAGCGGAATGTTTTATCACTTTACACGATATGTTTTTTTTACGCGGGTACTACACCTGCCGAGACGACAAATCTGTGCTGTCTCTTCTCGGATTTTCACAAGCATTCATAACACGTCGATTTTGATGTTGATGGCGTTTCACGCGATCGTCGTTCATTATTAAACTCGTATATAATTGTACGTATCGTAATAGACCAAATATTGTGAACCGCGAGATCAAACGGATTAAGTTAAAAATTCAATGGTACAAAGAGGGCTCCGACAAAAACCGGAGGAGCAAAAGACCACTGGGCAGGCCACGTTGAAAAGACGGTATCAGGAGAGATTTTGTAAATTTCAGATGTAAAATATATGGAGACCTGTGGACTGGAAGGAGGCAGAGTAGTATAAAAAGACGAAAATGGAAGAGGATTGGCAAGATGGTCTCGTAGGCATTAAAAATTTTATACGTATGCTAAACTTCTCTCTGTACCTCCGAGCTTTGTACGATATTCGTCGAAAACTGCACATTTGTAACGCGAGTCTGATGTAGTTTTAAAAAAAATGTTTTACTCGACGCGCGGACTACTACTGCACGGTATTGGATCGTAGAAAAGAGTTATCATCGAAAATTACAAAAAAGAACATTAATATTTCATTCAATCGTTTTGTTGTATATTATTTCATCGAGATACCATCCTGTGCAGATACCATCATCACAACACGATGAACACGCTCGTCCTTCGCGCGGAAAAGTAAAATCACGCGGATTCGGACTGCTGCACGACGCGCGTTCTGCCCTCGTCATCCTGTAATAATATCGTAATTATTGTGTTGTTTTCGTCAAACGAAATTTAATTCTGCATGTGACAACACCGGTCACAATAATTATAATAACGATGATATTACTGTCGTACGTACTTAACAAGCCGGCCAAGTTAAATTAAAAAAAAAATACGATGCCCAGCTGTGCGCGAGATCATGATATTCCTTTTTCTCTGTTTGTGCAGTACAACGACGTAGACGCGCGTAAACAGAAAAAAGTGGCAAACGACAACGATTTATTGTGCAGACCTTTGAAACGACTTTCGATGTTTGAATTTTTTTACTGCGAAACGATTGCATAGTTATAACATAATTATCGATTTCCTCGTTTATGTTTGTCTTACGTTTAACCTGTCTTGATATAGGTGGTTCTACCTACACCGGGTTTTTATCGGTCCATACCAGATTTTCGTATCGAGTTTGATGCGTAAAAGATTGGGTGACGTCTACGTAATTATAGTTCTAAAAGACTAAGAGCGAATTCGATTGAAAATATTAATACATGTAAATTTCACACACGATTTTTCGTGATTGGATAAAATCGTTTTGCGTGGATGTAAATCACAACGTTAAACTCTGCAATCGTCCAAAAAATACAAAATTTTTCAATTGCGGCGTGGATTCCACGCGAGACTTTTCCCGTAGAGTCGATATCGCCCGTTTAAATGCGTGTAGTGTGGTGGAAATCGTCTATGTTTTGCTACTTAGCCGACTCCGACTTACGCCGTTTTAATAGTGATAACCTTTTTTTTCACGAAATGTGTATTTGAATTTCCCAACGATCGTTTTATTCGTACACTGATCGGAAAGCGATATTGTGGTTCACGCGGAGTTATTCGCAAGAAGTAACATCATATTATATAATATAAACAGTATTCTAAAAAAAAGTTTTTTATTTCAATCGATATTGTAAAAATTACGTTATTGCAGAATATTCGTTTGCGGTATACCGAGAAACGTCGTCTGTAAACATTTAACAAAATTATAATGTTATAAAATATACTGCGTTACATTACGCATTGCAGAATACAGACTGGTAATATAATCAAATACAATCATCGACTATACAATAGTGGGTAGTTATGAGCAGTAAATTCGTGATTCATGTTTTAAAAAATTATAGCTGCCTGGTGTTTTGGTCTTATCTATAAAAATTATTTCTACGGCCGTATATCACGCGTGGTAGTAGCATAATATATATATTTTTATATACTCGTAAAATATTTTAAAACGCGTGTACGGAGTATAGTTTTTTGTGTTGGAAAAGAGTAGAAATTAATAATGTACATGTCAAAATTAGCGACGATTTTTACCTCTCGTGACTTTTCTGTTGCTGCACTATGATAATGCATCAGAATAACGATTGTGACATTTTCATAATGTCGCGTTTATGATGTTTAATAATTATAATAATAATAATAATCAGTACGCCAACAGTCTTTTTGTTTTAATATTACTTTTTTTCTGTAAACAAGCTATACACGGATCAGATTTTTTTTTTTTATTAAATATGAAAAAACTGTGCATAAACACGAAGTATAAATTACAGTTCTCGTATTTTACTATACTATTTAATTTTTCTCCCATACGATCTTTATATATACGTCAAGAATTTTAACGGGATCTTTCCTCCTCACATGAACGCGTATAAGAAATATACCGATTTCAGACGCTAGGAAAACAGTGACGAGTGTTTTACTGGGGAAAAGAGCTGTGTGTATATATCGTCCGTTTCAGTGGAAATCTGCGTAAATTGTCTGTATAACAATAATAAAGTTATCTCTATGATAATATTGTACGTATCTTAGAAATCTGGAAACGATTGATTTTTTTTTTTTTTTTAATTCTACTTATCAAAAACCTTGTCCCGTGATCATGTCGGATCATAATTACAGTAATTTATTACTATCATAACGTAAAGCGTTTATTTCTATATGGTTTCTGAATTCGACACACGTGTTTGTACGGATTTAACTTGTTTTGTAAAAATAAAAAATTAACTTCAAAATATTCGCAGTACATACATATTAAACACCAGCGCAAGTGCATTATCTGCACCAGCATAAAATATTACGTCACAATATTATACCGTTCGACTGGAGCGTACACAATTAATATTGCACAAGATGTTGGTGTAAGCAGGTACGCGGTATTTGCGGTATCTATACACAAATCCGTATAATAATTTTAACTATACTGTAAATTTGATTGTTAAAAAAAATTAATCATTTTCCAAATCTGTTGTAAAGTTTTCAAATCGAGTTCATCAAAGCGTTGTGCTCAGTTACCATCTTTTTGTTTAATTGACTGTTATTATAGGTTTTGATTTCCGATTCATCGTTCTCGAAAACAGTATACTATCATGATACTTCTTCGGCTGTCTGTGAAAGGAGGAGTAAAATGTTGATTTCAAGTACTTTCGAAGCATTTTTCGATATTATGACTTTTTATATCTGTGTCATTATTTCAAAAACGTAGCTATACATGATACTTTCTCGCCGGTTCGCGGAAACACGTTATGATTTCAACGCGCACAAACGCTATACTCCAAATGAATACTGCTGCAGAGTTACCAAGTATTCAAGGGTGGTTCTTCTAAAAATTTAGCGATTAACCTTAAAACGTAAAGAATGTCGTATTAATAATAATACGCGATAGCAGAACGCTCTCTGAAACGAAGAAAAATACCAATAAAATGTAATGTATATGACGTTCTTCTTCTCGTTGTAAAATTTTTGCGAAAACGTCCCGCCGCCGCGGTGTTATAGTGTAGTTCTGATTTGACGTAGGTACTTGGCGATCGGAAGATTTCTAATTGGATTTACAGCAGAAACGTTTGCCAGCGCGAAACTTTTCGAGTTCAAATCTATCTCGGATTTTTCGATTTTCCGGCCACCTTCGAGGTGTACGTGCGCCAACAGTAATTAATATATCATCGTATTATATCTGTATAACACTCTAAAAGAGCTCGTCGGACGGCAAACGAAAACGGTTCACGGCTGTTTTTTTACTTTAATTCCGCGATGATTTTCAATTTAAATAAAAACAAGCTTTACGTGTACAACCGTCTCGTTGAACTTCAGCGCTGAGATGTTATGATTATTTCGGTTAGATTTAATAACGAAATAAGAACAAATTCAAAACAATTTTCTAATCAGTTTTCGGGGCAGTAGGGGTAAATATCGTAAAAAGTCAACTCCCTATATTATTCAAATTCACAGACCAAAAATACTTGTTATTATTAAAACTATATGGCGATGTTGGCAAATTATCTTAAATTTATTTTGGGGTGTTTCATCTACAGTCATCAAGCCATTTGAACGACTTTGCTTTTTTCATATTGGATAATATATGGCCTGCGCTCGTCAAAAGCTATATATTATTCGTTTGTCTAGAATATTGTGCGAACACTCTGTTACACAATATTTTACGTTGTAATTTATGATTATATCGGTGATTCGTGCGAATACCGTATAATTGGCAGATCCTGAAAATGATTTCTTTTCAGGTGAAATGCTTATGAAAGTATGTACATAATGGTAAACGTTTAAATATTTCGAGATGTGAAACATTAAAAAACTCTGGATGTGACATGGATCGTGAGGACAAACGGTGAAAAAAATTGTTTTTGATCGTATTAATTTATAGAATATAAAAATTCGTCGTTCAACTTTGATTGATGTTCGCGTATGTTTTAATGAGACAGTTATTGTCTGCAAATCACACACGAGTGTATACATGCCGGAAAAACAGGATGCGGTTTGGCTAAAGGTCATACGCGAACGTTTAAAGAGAAGAAAAAAATATTGTTTTGTATAAAAACCGTCAAACATTTTAGAACGTTGAAAAAAAAAATAAATAACGTAAATTAACACTTAATATAATAAGAACGACAATAATATTATTATTACATTATTACTATTATTACCATACAGTTATAGTCACGATTATCGTGTCAGCAGGCGTTGTTTATCAGGTCGCGTCTTCTTCGTCGTCATTGTCGGAGGTCGAGCCCCCCGAACCAACAACCGAGTGGTGGCGGCAAGGCTGCCGTCCTCGTGCGCCGCGCATACCGGGTGGATTGAATTCCGTCAAAATATTTCTTCGTTTTTAATAATTATTGTTATTATCATCATATTACAGTCTCCAGAATAGTTTTACGTACCGAAATGAATTTCCACGCACATAAATAGCGTTGTAAAACAAACGTGCGAAAGTTTGAACCGTGGTATTATTTTTCTATTTATTTCGAGTGTTTTTTTTTTTACGTATCGCTCCGATAACAGCTATAACGTGGATTTTGATGATACTTTTTTTTTTGTTTTTTTCAAAGATGATTATGACGTCGTTCAAACGTGTGATTTACTCAACGTTCGCTCAAAGTTTCCGATTTTTTTCAAGAATTTACGCGCACCGTTCTTACAGTACGTGGCGGCGTCGTTCTAGAGGGTTACTCGATTATATTTTCTGGGGGCGTTTTTCTACAACGTAAAAACCTAATCTATAATTTTTTTTATTGGATATCATCTTTTTTTTATAGTTTGGTTCCTCGCAGTGCGTTATGTATGAAAACCGTTTTAGATTCTGAGCGTAGCGACGAGAGTGCATAGTTTTTTTTCCAATCAAAAGTTTTACTTGCGTTACGATTTTTTCCGCTGGTAAAGGTAGCCAGATTCTCAAAAGTCAGTGAATTCCGTAAAAAGGACCAAGATAGTATAGTACCGCAGTACTGTACGTTAAACGTTTTTTTTTGGACATTTTAATATCTTTTGTTCTAGTTGTATACTACCCAAAACTGTTCGAGAATATTGTTCAGAGTCATCGTAAGCCCAGTGTAGTCTACAGGTATGCTCGACCAAACCATTTAAGCAAAAAAAAAAAAAAAACGATTGAATATTTCCCATCAAGTTAATCCAATTCATTCCCTGTACATTTTATTATACGAAATATGAACCGGATGCGTTTTTCGCGGACACCATGCGGCGGGTATTCGACTGGCGTGTTTCAATGCTCCACACAGTCGCTGCGGCTCTTCCTCCTTGTCAGCAGCGGTTGGTTCACGATTGCATAGTTTTTTATTTTTGTTGTTTTTTTCATTCTTTTCCTCGTCTCCCCCCGTACATTCTTTTATTTATTAATAACGATAAGTTCGTCGTGTCGAACGCGAACAATTCTTAAAGGCCGTTTGCGTTTTTGCCCACAGCGAGAAGAACGTTCGCGCGGTTACCAGCAGCTCGTTTTTTTTTTTCGGGTTCTCGTTTCGACGAACGTAATCTTGATTATACATCTCATATTACTACAGTTCGATTTCACCGAGGAGTGTCGTTAATTTTTTTTTTTTACACATTTGACGTAAATTTTTGCGTAGTTTGTTTTTAGCGACACAATTTTTTCGCGTATACAGAATTGTGGAATAGTATAGGAATTTCCTCCGACGCGGTTGCCAATAATCAATATGTGCTTGTAAGTGTGTTACTGCTGGTCGGGTGCAAATAACGGTGTGCGGTCATTATACGATCTATATACTATTATATGTTATCGCATAGACGTTCCACGTGACCAAAGCGAAGATAAAATGAAAATAGTTTGTATGAAAAAGACCTAAAACGATTTTTTAATAATCACTCGAATCATCAGTGAGCTGCAGTGCATTGGAAACCACTCGGCTGAATTTAAATTATGTTTTAGTCGTAATTATCGTTTTCGGTTCTTTTAACGTCGTAAAACCCCGTTTTCTATTATTGCGAAAGAGTTCTGTCCTATATATTATGTGTAGAAATGATGGTTGTAGTGTTCACTGAACGCGTGAACAAAAATTGACGCTTCTCAAGGGCAATATATTTTAAATGCAATCCTCGTTGAAGCTTGAAATCGTAACGGCCACGGGATTTTAGAAAACATTTTTCCTTTCATTTGAAAGAAGTCGTCGCATACTTGTTTCTTTTTATTTCGTAGCTAAACAACAACATTCTCGCATTACCGTGTTTACTGCGCGGAATCTCGCTCGCCAACACTAAACTGTAATTCGAACACACTCGCGTGCCCCGTTATATCGAACGTATGTAAATAATGTTTTAAAGACAATATGACAGTCTCGTTTCTCTAAACATTAAACTCATAGCGTTGTTTGTAGCCGTTGGAAAATAATGCACGGTTAGTAGTCGCTACACCTAGTCAAAATCGTGGCGTTTTTCCACCTTTCTGTTGCAAACGCTCGAGTAGATTATTTGCGTACACGCGTGTTTTTAAACGATTTCGCTTTTCTCGAACCTCCTCCCAAGGTGGATTCCATGCCGATTAACGCCCAGTTTGGCGTACGACAGTATTTATAATCATCACGAGTCCGTAATGAAATCAATCGTGTACGAAAAAATATGTAATTTTTCAATTAAAAAAAAAAATCGGTTCCGTTTATCCGTTAGTGCGGTCTTTATGTATTATGCATGTCGCGAGAGGTCTTTAAAAACACACAGAACAGGAAAATTGCAGTTTTGAACGCGATCGTAAAGATATGCAAAAAAGATTTTCTCGTACATTCCCGTTCGTCGTCGTCGTGCGCACAGTACATAACGTTAATCGCATTTCAATATACTATTACGATCGGTGCAATGATGCGGGAAAAAGAGAAACCGTGTAATACAAACACTTCGTCAAAGATCCCGTGGAAGAATTTTGTGTCTATGTGCTTGCAACGTTTTTTTGTAATTTTTGTCGTTTTCCGAATGTATAACGACGTTTTGGCCGCACGTGTCGCCGCGTATGCCTAATCTATGCCACACGTGAATATCCGAATTTCTCGAATTTCTGCGTTAAATTGACTTGGATACGTTTGTGTCCACAACGTATTTACACATCGCTCTCGTGACGTTGAAACATATTTATATATTTCCTCTCTCAAACTCGGACCACGTGCAGAGTGGACCTCTGCAACGCTGCTGTGGGCCGCCGCGGTGCCCCGATCTCGCGTGTAATATCCGCCGCGGTCGAAATCGCATCATAAATCAGTCAAACTCGCCGGCTAATAACCTAACCGATCGTTAGCGCAATAGCTTGGAACAGCGAGAAAACATAAAATATATCGTCGAAACCGTTCTTCGGAAAATTATTTTCATCCCGATCTCGTGTCAGAATCACATTGTCGGTCGTGCTTCTTCTATTGCACGTCGTCGTCGTCGTCGTGTATAACGCTGTGACAGTTTCCCGTACAACCGTGCGCCATTTTTAGCGGATAGTAAAAAAAAGATGATACTCGTTATCGAATAACGCCCATAGTCCCCCGATCCTCCGCCGAGAAGGATAGTGTAGAAAAGAACGGTACCACCACGGTAGTAAACGCGCAGTAGCGACTACGCTTCGTCGGGTGGGTCGTCGGTTTTTCACAGCGTTATTTGATGTATCTGAAAGCGACGGATCATAGCGTTTGGAAAAGAAAAAAAACGATTCTCAGCTAATCTAATCTGTGTCCTGGGTGAAAATAAAAGAGATCGCAAAGTACGCCCATAGCCGCAAAACTAGGTAAATATAGCCGGAAATCGAATGAAACTTTTTGAAATCTCTTTCTCTACAGTACAAAGACACGTTTTTGTTGTAAAACAACACGATACTTTGTGCGAACCGCCGATAAAATGTAATTTAATAGAACTCATTTTCCGAGTTAACGTAAATCGTCGTTTTGCCGATTTTCAGACTGTCTCCCGGCGTACAGTTTTTTTTCCGAAAGTATCGTGATTTTCATTACTTTTTTAACTGTTGCGATCGCTACAAAATCGGTAAAACGATCGCCCTAGGTGAGGTTTTTAAAAATTTCAAAATCACGTAGTTCTTTTTGAAGTTTGCGTTTTGGTATTTTTTTTTTTCGTACAAAGCCGCGCCCCTAAGTAAATCTGTATTTTAATACATACGAATTTTTTTCTCTATCCGGGCTGTCCGACTTACCTACACGGAACACCGCGGTTACGTTCGCCTCGTTGTTTTTAGTTTATTGTGACGCGCGTGTACTCGGAACATGCCCGCGGCTCCGCAGCGAGGCGACACGACCCTGGGGCGAAAGAAGCGTACGCGATGGGCTCTCCACGCCGGTACAATGTATTATATATGATATTGTGTGTATAAATTATTGTTTGACGTCTTTTTGTGACGAGCACTGTGGCGTACAGAAACAACAACGTACCTGTGCGTGTGTGTATATATAGTAATTAAACATTGAAATGTGCCGCCGCGTAGTGGAACAAAAAGATGAAAAAAATAATTTTCGAGTACGTACACAATGCGACGACGGTGCGCCCGACGTCGTATGGTGGAGAATCGTAAAGAAACGAACTTCACTGTTTTCAAAAGGGAAAAAAAAAACGTTACTGAAAATACGTTTTCACGTGATATATTGTACGATATAATAATACACAGTAGGTGGGATACAGTTGGTGGGAAAGCTTTAAAACAGCCGAAAATATTGTAGCCGTCGAATAAATGATGAGCGGACGAGTAAACGTGCGGATTATTATAGCGTTATTACGTTTCAAAAAAAAATATAGTCTGAAAATATACAACGGACAAAGCGCTGGTATGCTACAAGAAAAACACACCATGGTGTTGGAGAAAGATGCAGAGAATAAGCTGGACGGATCAAACGAAGACATCTTGAGGACAATAGATGAAAAACGAACGTTGGTAGACGCCGTAAAGAAAAGGAGATGGCAGATGATAGCGCACGCGTTGAGACACGGAGATGAGAGTTGCATAGTTTAATAATCGAAGGAATGATAGAAGGATCGGGTGGAAGACGATAGCCAAATAATGCAGGATGCAGCAGGAGTCACTTCCTACAGGGAGCTCGAAAATATGGCGAATGATAGAGAAAAATGGGGAAGAAGACATTTACTGTGAAAAAATTTGTTAAAAACCGATCTTCGGATTGATAATCAAAAAAAAAAAAA
>CM029360.1:25973349-25983468 GCA_017140985.1 Hormaphis cornu
TACATTTGTTTACACATAACATTGATGACGCAGAAGCGGATCTTGTTTCCGGAAAATAAGTGAGGGGAAAATTTAAAAAAAAAAAAAAATAGTTCTACAACTTTACCTATACAGTTTAATTCCGATTAAAATTTTGTATTACGTTAAAAATCTCATTGTAAAGGTAGGTACTACCTACACTTTAAAAATCGTTGTGTTTAGTTGTTTAGTGACGTGATTTGGTTTTGAAAAATGTAAGTTTTCGTAATAAAAGAAAAAATCGCAATCAAAATGTTAACAATATGAAATTTAATTAAGTTACTCGATAGTTGATAGCACGGTTGTGTAACTATTATCAAACTTTACAAATTTAAAAAGCAACTCACCAAGTTTGAATAAGGATTGATTCAAGCGATGACTGATAAGTATCCATTCATGGATGTAATAATATACAAGGTATTAAGGTAAGTAAGTTTTAAAACTTAGTAAATTATGGATTTAAAACTGTCTACAGCAGCTAAATTTAACAGTAAATTCCATTCATCACGTTAATTTATTTTAATAAAACAATCATTTTTACAGTTTAAAGTCGTTGCCTTATAGTTATATATCACGTACCTACTAGGTATAATAAGGTATAATATTGTATTATTGTAGTACGAAATCGAAATTTACAAATCTTTTATACCGAAGCTCAGAAACAGTGTAATACCTGTGGGTACGTCGAACTAATAAAAGTACAATTGAATTTAATATAGTTAATTTTAATTTTAGATGTCAAATTTTTCGAAAAATTCGTACAATTCATATGTATAGAAATCAAGTAAACGAATGCCTTCTAAGACTCGCTTTTTCTAAGAACTCAAAAAATTAACCGATTTTGTCTATGATGACTTATTATCTATTTATGACCGAAAGAAATGGTTTAAACGTGCAATTAGGAGTTAGATTTAGTTTGATAAGAGCTAGCGATAAATTCAAAATATGTTATGTGCAGTATATACTATAAATAGAAGGTTATCTGTCAAGTTGTTGTAATCAAAATTAAATTAACAGTCACCACTGCCACGATAAACTGGACAGGTTTATTTACATAAAATATAATAATAATAAAAACTAATTTTAGATAGAAACTATAAATCGTAAATAAATTTAATCAAAGTACAATAAAATAATAATAATAATAATAATGTAAGTGCACTTATACTACCTAAGATCTTAGATTCTAAGCGCGGTGGAAAAATAAATTGTTTTAACACTTTTTAGAGTACCTAGTAGAAATACTCCGATATTAATGAGTTATACCATAAAAAGAGGTAATTCACATTAAATCGTATAGGGTTTGAATTTTTTTTTTGAATTTTTGATCATTCGCTGAGTTATGATCCAAAAACGAAAGAGTCAATATTTCCGAAATTTCTGCGAACGATTTCAAATTTAAACACACCATTGTGAAGGCTTAAACGCATTTGTGTGTGAAATTAGAACCGATTTCGACAATTTTTGAACTATTTAAAAAACATTGAAATCTGTAAATCTTTGAAATAATTATTGTTTCATAAAACCTGTACTTTTCAATTTAACATTTTTAAACATGTACTGATGTATAATCTAAAAATTATATTTATCTACAATTAGTGGGTCGTTGAAAAATGTATATGAAATCGCTTTACTAAATTTCGGTTTTTATACGTTTTTACGTCGGTTCGGTAATAACTATCGTTTTTGTAACTGTACCTATTTTTCCTACTCACCGTAAAAAAAAAAACACAATTTAAAAATGTTTTTTTTTTTATGTCTAAGCTCAACGCGGCACTTAAAAACTATTAGTCAGTCGTTTTAACTTTTTAACTCAACCACGGACTTTTTCTAATTTTAAATACACTCAACCGTATTATTTTTTATTATACTTAAACAAACACGATTTGTTTTTGAGTTGCAGTCAAGATGGATGTACACTGTTGAACACATCACACGCAAGACATCTCATCCCTGTAATGAAAAATGTACCAACATAAAATAATGATTATATTTTTTGTTTTTGTAATACTAGTGTTAATTTCTATGAAGTTATAGCTTTATAAACTCACTATTCTCATTAATTTTTAACTTTTAATTTGATATAAAAAAAAAAATCAGTCGCTTCACTCATAAGTAAGTGTTCTTACAATAATATTATGTGTTAGTGTAATAGTATAACAATACGTTTTAGGCCAAATATACGTTAATCTTTTTTTACAGAAACACTGTAAAGGTTGTAAAAAAATATACGTACACAAAATTGAATAGCAATTTCCCAACATAAAAAATACGTTTAATGTCAAAATTAGCCATTTTCTGAAACTCCGACGTATCCGTACAATCAATATAGCTATTAAAAGTTGTATAACCCATCCGTACACGTATCAATAAATAAATAAATAGCTTTTTCTTAGTTCATAGTTTACAACTTACGATGCACAATCAGTGTATTTTATTGCTAGGATCCGAAGACTGTGACTAGATTAACATATAGTACGCGTTACAATATTTCATATTAATTATGCAATCTTTACACAACTATCGATTTATATCGTTGACATTAACGAGTTTAGCAAAGTATAACTATCGTGTTTGACAAGCGAATACGTAATTATAGTATAATATAGTGGTCTCGTGCGAAATTAGAAATATATGAACCAAAATGGATCCAAAAAGAATTTCGACGTTCGTAACTAAAAAGTATCAACGTAAAAAAAACCACAACGTGTTCTTGTTAACATTATTAGACCCGTTAACACTTTATAGTATGTAGGTGCGTAACAATATACTAGAACCACTGTATAACGTCGGTTGTTGAGTATATCCACGAGTTATTGTTTTTAGTCGCCAAATGGTCGCCTCACGTGCTGTCGTTGAAAAATATAGTAGTGAATAATACAACATATTCGATAACTTCGTTGTTTTGTTTAACGCTTATGCAAATAACATCATACACAAAGTACAGTAGTATATAATAGCGCTTTGCGTAATCTCGACATCGTTTGCCTCGGTATAGGTGGCGGCGATTCAGTATAACATATTGTAAATAATCGATCGTCGTTTAATATAATATATGTGACTTCAAATCGGTTAGTTTTAAATAAACGCGGGTGTTTGTTTTCGGGTAAATGTGAAGGATAACGTTTGGCACAAAATAAATTGAGAAAATCAAAGTGTATAGGAAAAAAAAAACGCAGATATGTGTCGACGTAAAAATTGATCACGTTTCGCTCATATTGTACCCTAGTCGTATGTACACACCTGAGAGTAATAAACATAATGATACACGCTGACCTTCATCACGTCGGACAACGCAAACCTCCGGTTCGTCGTATAACATTAAAATAGGCGACTGTAGAACGTCGCCAAAAATAAAAAAATTCTACAGGTTCGATGCGTCGTTAACAGGCATTAAAATAATATGTTTTTTAGAAATGACAAACCAGTGAGCACAACCGAACCAAATATTTGTTGCATGTGTCCACCCTAAACGAATTCGTTTCTGTAAAACTTGAGGTGCTATATAGAACAACGAAATCGTCTGCGATACGCTTTAGTTCGATTTATTCGTTTTTTCCATCCTGTACTATGGCAATTTTTTTTTTCTCTTCGTTTTTAAACCCAATATGCGAACCGTATCTATAACTCGTTGTTTTATAACCTGGTATCAGGTGCCATAATATAGCATACGAGGAACATAGAAATTTGTCTAGTTTGACGTTGATTAAACGTTGAGCTGGAAGTATTTTTTTTCGATTTGAGCATGTCCGTACACGATCGGATGAGACGTAAGAGACCTACGAGATCGGTTTGTAAAGCCAGTTAAACTTCGTTCCTTTCTTGTAAAACTTGAAATCACACTAACCGAGTCGGTTCTATATACTGGTACAGCGTCACATATTCATTCAGGGCATTAATCGCGTCGCAATAAATAAATTATAAATTTATGTAATGATGTACGTGGTGCCCACGCGGGAAGTAATTTAAAAGAGAAGAAAATTAGAATAAAAACAGAACGGTTACTCGCGATTCTACAGCTCCTAAAAAAAAATTCAGTATCCCGGCATTTATTAAACAAAAAATTAGACTATTTGTAATCATGAAGTAATTTTTTCGAAAAAAAAACATATTCCTCGCGTAGTTCGATAATACTGTACAGAGTTCTGTACTGTGCTTTTGTCATCCACTATACCGACAGTTTCGCAACTAAATTGCCTATTTCAGCACCTTAAATCCAATTATACGCGATTTGAAGACTTCGGTTAGCACCGACAGAACTGTAGGAAAAATTTACCGTTATGCATATTTTGGAAAACGGATTAAGAAATACCAAACAACACGTTTTCATAACGTTTATTTCGCGTTCACGGACATACTGATATGGAACTCGCCGGACATGTTTTGGGTCTACAAGATACAGTAAGAGACAAGGGCGCAAAAACTTAACTAATTTGTTTTAATGTGAGTGTAACGCCGTGTAAAATTACAGGTTTTCGCCATTTTATTTATTTTTAAACATTACACTGCAAAGACTAGACTGATTTTTTTCCAGATTTTCCTCTTCCCACCGCGGCCATACGTAGAGCAGTTATAAAATACGAACTTAACATAACGGAACATGTTATTAGTAATTATCATGTTGATTTTTAGAAGACTCACACAGATACACGTAAACCGACCGCAGTGCAGGTGACCGATTAACTTGCCGATGTGCATAAACTGATTACGTTTCGCTGTTCTCGTGCAGTGCGGCTGAAACAACGCTAGAATTATTACAGTAAAAACTCGCGTTTAAATGCACTGGAGGTTGAACCACAACAAAGATTTCATAGCTATCGTTTAATGTACTCGAAAAGTTAGAACAAAAAAAAAAAACGTATGCACACACAAAAAAAACTTAACAACCAAGTATAAAATCCCGTTAACGGAAATGAAATAAATACTGCTTACTTGCTCCGCCACTCGACACTTTGTCAGTTGCATTTTTCTACGAGGCAAAGGCGGTAGTTATTTATTTTTCGTAAAAATCTTTGTTGCGATTGGACACGGCCGACCCGTTGAGTCTTTTCGCGAACATCGAAATGTGTATTACACACAGGTCCGTGCGGAGTTGAAGAAGTAATACTGCCAGTGTGGCGAACAACCGCGAAAGTACATATTTGAACGTTATTCGGTCGAATTTTTTCCAACACTCGGACATTCGGTTCTGTAAAATAACACACGAACACGGCCCGTAATCCCCTTAAACCTCCGCCATCCCTTTGGTTACGCCTCTGGAGTACCCCTTCAAATTAATTACTTTTCCATGTACTGCGGTTCGGATGTATCGTAATGTTTGTCATTACTCGTATAACAGCCCTCGATTTATTCGAATTCCGAGCACTGCGCGATGATGATATACACCCACCTCTAATGTGGTGCCCGTAACGTGCCCGCGCGACAGTGGCCGGTGCGCGTGTTGCCGAACCCTCTACAGCGCCGCATACGACGTTTTCGTTTATTCGCGCCCCGCACAGATTTGTAACGCGTTCGGTCACGTGATACAGCAGATGTTTTTGCACTCGCTCGCTACGTCCGCTTGACGCCGCCGCTTTGCTCCGGACGATTTTGACGAACTTTGCACGGACAACAGCCTGCTGCAAATCCAAACCTAGACACTTTTACTCGGTCCAACCCGATCAGACTTTTGCGATTGACAAGAGGTAATGCATGGGTAACTGCGCGCGGTTTTCCAAAAATAAACCAACGTTGAAAACGTCGTGTTTGCGCCGCCGTAGAGGGATCGGCAGTGCGCGGCCGGTGCGGAGAAAAAAAAAAAACATTACATACTCGAAACGCGCCCGCGGCCGACTGCCCCCGCTGACCGTCGGCGCGCGCCGAAACCGGTCTCCCGCGCGCGCGCGCCATCGCCCGCTTGCCGGTTCGACCGCCGCCGCCGCCGCCGCAGTCGTTCACTACCCGCCCGGCCGAGTGGTTAGTTCGCGTCGCGTTTTCGCTCCGAGTCCAAAAACATATAACATTATTGTTTGTGTCCGGCGGCAGCAGTATATTTTAATAGTGTTTTTTTTCTAAATTATATACTTCGTAGTCGTTCCGAGCGCACTTTTTCTCGTTCGTTTTTCCCCCGCGTAACACACCGCCGGTCGGTCTTTTCGCCGCCGCCGCACACACACGCCTGCGCAGTGCACGAGTGGACGCCGCGCGAGCCATTACGATCTTGGAACTTCCGTGGAGAAAACAGGTAAATCAAAACTAGTAAATATACATCGCTATTATAACTCGCCATCAGAGCTCTATATTCGCTTATCCGTTTCGCGTAACAAAACGGTTTTTGTGTATGACCTTATCTCGAGCGAATGCGTCGAAAAAAAAAAACTCGCGCTGCGCGTATCTACTCGGTTTACGGTTGTCACACACGCAGAGGAAATAACGCCGTCGACGTTTATTAACCCACTCTCGCTACCGAGGCCTGAAAGAGCCGCGAACGCGAGAAACACGCGAAAGAAACCACGTACGGTTCGAACTAGGGATCAAACGTATTCACACGACGTATTATATAATTTTTTGAAAAACCGTTTTTATCCGTCGCCGAATCGTTCTGACGACGAGTAGTTAGCCGCGCGGTAACGACGTGTGTTATTTTTATTACGAAAATATCGCGTCGACGATGTTTTTCAGTGTTTATTTTAGGATAAATCGTTATCGCCCGCCGTGTTCTGGATCGTAACAATATATATCGAACGGTTTGCGAGTGACTTTAATGCTGGTCGCCGCAGCAAAGGTTCGGCCGACAGCATATTTATTCGTCCCGGACTCTCCCGGGACACGGTCGACTGAGCGCGCGATTGTGCATCATCGCCCCGCGCGCATCAGCTGGGTGTTCAACGTACGTTTGAATCGTCAAAACACGAGGTTTTTTTTTTATACAGTACTCTCGAGCGATGGTTAAAATACACGTGTTTCGGGGGGGGGTAGTGCTGTAGGATTGAAAAATAAAAAAAATACCCAGTTTTGTAAAAAGTATTTTTTTTTTAACGTTCGGCCGGAATACATTTAAGCGTACAAAGTGAAAATAATAAGCCGTTAATAAGACCGTCGATTCGTTTTTTACCGCGTGGTGCTTGTACGTGTATTTAATACGTGACATTTTTTCAAACGTACAGGTGTAAACGACGTCGTTTGATGTTATTAATGTTATTGCTCATGGACACGCGTAGAGGTACGTTACAATATATATCGTTATATCGACCATATAACGGAGCTTCCTTCCCGACAATCACAACAATTATGTGTTTTAAATACACATACGCTTATAGTATATATAATGCGGACCGTAAAATAAAAATTTATGAAAATTCTACACGCCAATATTGCTACCTATTTATTATTACGATCGGTTAAAAGTGTAACGATTGCGACGTTACTATACTAAAATTCGTTTAAACGCGTCGTTAACGTCGCGTTTGATTTCGGATTACCGGCCATTATAATAATGTTTATACAGTGGCTATCTAAGTCGTCCGCTCCTCTTCGTCGGCCACCTCGAGCCCACCCACGACGGTAAACGATTACAGCGGCGATCGCCTTTACACAACGATGTTATTATGTGTACCTAATAATATTTTTATTATTTTTTTTTCGAACCGTTTTTGACGATAAAAACTAACAACCTGCAATGCCGTCCGTCCGCCGTTACGTTATCGGCATCACGACGACAAACAATTACTGCAGGAAGGAGAGGACTTGTGGGGGGGCGGGTATAATGTAGCATAAAAAGGGGTCGTTAAATCACGAAGGTCACTGCGTACCTGGATGTTTTTTTTTTTTTCTTTAATAATTTTAGTAGAACCGTAATAATTCTTTTACAGGCCAGAGGGGTGTATCGTTTCTACTCGTTTTCGTTACATTCCACCCGCTCGTTAGCGCTTATCGATGTTTACGATTTCAATGTGTATTATAAACATTCGAGTAGGTACGACGAGATTATGTAGAGAGAAAAAAAAAATAGGCTATTGGCACGTGAACTGGACCAAGATCGTACGAAACGAATTGTTCACACACACGTGCACACTGCGTATTGCAACATACGATATAACTCGGTAATAATGTACACACAATCCACAAACTCGCTGTGGGGGCACTCGTAATAAAATCCGATTAAAAATAACGTACGGTTGTGTCGAAATTTCGTACTCGAATCGAATTTAAAAACTGTGGAAAACGGAATTCGTTTTTGATGGCGGCCGTCCAGTTATGCGGCTCGCGCGTTAAACCATCATAACTCGAGAGGATGCCTCGCTAATAAGTACGCAATCCATACCCAAAGTTTAATCATTTTTATTGATGAAACAAAGACATCAAGTTACCTAACTAATATTTTTTTTATGCTTCTGGTGTGTGTACACGTAGAAGTTGTCATCTCGTAATATTTTGTTTAAAGTAAAAATTCGTAGCAGATACTGGTGGTCGCGCATCAATAGCGGACAAGATGATATACCGAGATACACGACGTGTGATGAGGACACTGAAGCGGTGGTTATGTTGTAAATGAACGTTGATGGATAAAAATAGGTAGGCCAGAAAATAGACGGATGGAAACAATTGAAAAAGATACGACGGTCGTTACCCCCTTAACGTGTGTGTGCAAGTGATATTAATGATCGTGATGGATAGGACGAGGACGGACGGCTGACGCCAAACAGTTGGGAAAAAAACGAAGAAAAAGATGTTTGCTTTTCGACTGTTTAAATTTTATTAAAACGGTCAATTTAATAGTTTAGTTTAAATATTCGGAATAACTTCGCCTCGAAAGTGTCTCTTTCCATTTTTACTACGCGATCTTAAGCGTTTGAATCGAGTTTTTAACAAAATTAGTCGTTAAGAATTAAAATCGAAAGTCTCGAAAAAAATTGCATCATTGTTATAATATCCGTCATCTAAACGAATTAATCAGTAATATATCGCGAATGCGTTTAGGGGAGGATTTATCGCGGCTTACCGTGCGGCACAGATTTCCGGGGCCGCGAATTCGGCAAAGGATATTTTTTTACCGCGTTCTTCCTGTGTAATATGATTTCTCGATAACTATTATTTTCCGATTTCTTTTCAACTTCCTGCGTTTATAGTCTGCAGGAGGTAAATATGACTGTTGACATCGTTCCATTGTCTCGGAGCCATAATTTTTTATTATTTTCCCCCCAGTCTTTTGTACAGTATAGAGGTTGTGATTTTGTTGTGATACACACCTAAAATACCGCAACGATATCACGACCGTCACGTGTGTCGTACTACACCGGTGAACCCTGTCGTGCATTACAATAACGCGCGTGAATTAATTAAAGCATTCCCTGCTGGTCAACGTCCACGTGCGGCGGAGACTGATCGATGATGGGTTTACGTGTCGTCCGTCTGGTGGAACAAAAAAAAAATTAAATAAAAAAAACGAGTACGTTATTATAGCTGGTGTACTCACCCACTACGGCGGCAGCGACCTTGCCGGAGGTGTTATTATTCTGTTTTTTTCAGTGATTTTTTCTTCTTTTTCCTCTGGAACCCCGTTGTGGCCGACAATAATACTGTTATTTGTACAGAAAAATGTGAGCTGTGTGTACACGCGAGTTCCTTGATCTCGTTGTATAGCTATAGCCCCCGATACCGATCTGCGCGTGGACCGGTTAGCTGGATTACCGTGCGCGCGCGATCGCGGCAGACAGTTTTTATCGGTACCACCTACAGAAAGTGAATTATGGCCGACCGGCGTGTATTAGGAGGACGTTGATGCCGCTCTAATAAATCTCCTCCTCTCTTATTATACCGCGCGTGTATGAAACGCTTGCAAAAATACAATTCGAGTGGATGATGTGTACACTTATTGTTATGGCCGTATTTTGTGGTGAAAAGACCTATAAAATGATTTTAGCGAATACGTATTTTTATCGCTAATGAAAAGTAGTATTATATAGTTTTAGGTTTTTATTTGTACACTTACGTACCTTTAACCTCACCTAATCGGGGAAACATTATTCTCTTTAAAGTGTCAAAAAAAAAAAAAAAAAATATCGATTTTGGATACCTTATTATTGGAAACGGCGTGGTGAACACCAGAAAACATTCGATTTT